>JAJJWW010006625.1:35000-486497 GCA_023531295.1 Papaver armeniacum | reverse complement strand
AAAGTAACTTTTTTTTTTTGCTCAAGTACATGGTACAAACACGTTTGGAAAATGCTTCTCACATTGGATATGTAAGAACAAAATGCTTTACTTTCTTCCTTCATGAGGCCAGGGTACGTTTCAATCTCGACTTGGTCTTACCTATTTCCACCGAGATAACAATTCTTGGTCATGAGAAAAATACTACACTCTCGAAAAGGCAACTTTGCAAGCTCTCCAAAAGCTTTCATCTCTTGCAAGCTTAGAAGCTTTCACTTTCCGATACAAGTCGAGACACTACTCTCCCACTATTCCCTCGGTCTCAACACCTTTCTTTGCTTCCCTCACCAAATCAACCCTTCTCCTCCACTTTGTGACCGAAGCAAGTCCGGAACGGCCATTTCTTGGTTTAGGCCTACTGACTTGTGCAGATTGATTTCTCGAATCTATAAAGTGATCATGTGCAGCACATTTGTTTAGGTTTGAACCGGTTTCTCACTCGGCTACCGAATTTACCGAAATTGGCAAGAAACGATTTTTACCCATAAACAATTGGCGACCACAAATGAGAGGATTGATCTATCGGCTACAATGTCGATCTGTCGATCTCGTTCTTCGACCCGATGTCAAGATGGTAGGGGAAGACGTCTCAATCCGGCGCAACTACCGGACAACCCGCTACTAGTTGTAAAAACTACATGAGAAAACGGGGACTCGCCGAAGATGCTACCGGCGATTGGGGACTTCTTTGGCGATGCTACCAAGAAACCGCCTTTACATGGAGAGGGCATGTTCGTAAAAACCTATGAAGTGAGTAAATTTAGGCTGCGCAAGATATACGATCTGTTTTTAGGTTCTTAGTAAAACCATTATACTACTGAGTATTGTGCCTATTGCTAGCACACACTTTCATAAAAGCAATATTCCTTTCCTAAAACATAATCGTAGTCATATTATCAAAACCATTCATCCTTAAATAATCCAATATCCTCAAAAGCTACCAAATTGTCTACCAAAACTGTCAAACTTTGAACCGGACATCCAAAGATGTCTTTCAAAAAAAAAAAAAAGAATCTAAATGAAAGTTTAACGGAGAAATATTCAAGGAAAATCATCCAACAGGTCTGTTCTTCTTGGAGAAAGTCAACTTTGCATCTTCAAGATCCGCTCTCTTCATAGTCAACATCTTGGAAAGCTTTTCGAGTTCTACCTCCCGTCGTGCAATCTCCTCGGCGGAAAGGCTTTCGATTGCTGCATCTTTCAACTTTTGGATCTCAAAGAAGGCCTTCGACAAACCACGAAGTGTTGAACTCATTTTCTACGCACACGTCGCGATGGTGCTCCCATTCGGCAATAACGTCTTCAGAAACGGTGTGACGAGTCACCTTACGCATATCCTCGATGGAAGATAAAGCCTCTTACACACGCTTAACCAGCGCAAATCGACTAGTGACTTTCTTAGTTGTTGCCGTATGTCCGTACTTCTCCCGGATTACGGTGTACAACGCCTCATGCTTAGCCAAGACGTTGAAACCGCCAACCAAAGCACATGACCTGGATAAGGAACCAAATACGGGGATCGAAAATGGCGCCCGCAACTGGCCCCACGACTCATAAAGGGTCTTCTTTCATGTCTACGGCAACAACCATCCGAGAATCATCCACCGTTTGAACCACATCTCGTGCCCGGCGATTGGCTAACTCCCATCTCCAAGTCACCGACGGTGGTCACCACAGTGCAAGTTTTCGTGTGACTCCACCCCGAATCGTCCTCCGAACCGGATTCCTCCTGCGAACTTGAGTTAGACATTTTTCAAAAGAAGAAATTAGAAGAAGAAGAAAGAAAAGAAGCGTGAAACTCACCGAACCACTTCCCGAAAAAGAACCAGTGCTGCCAGAGGAATCACTCTCACTTGTTGAACTTTCTTCTTTCTCTGTCTCATCACCGCTATGAGTAGGCTCGGTGCCGGAATTCTTCAAGAAATTGCCGTCTCCTCGCAACGTGCAAGGGCGGCGAAAGCATTAACACTCACCAGAAGCCCTGGAAGAAACAAGACAGAGATGTTTTCGCGTGAGGAAATTCGCGTGTTTTGAGATAAACCAACAAGGAGATGACACATACCGATTATTGGAAGAACTGAAAGACACGAGAGCTGGGGAGGATCTTTGAAACCGCCGGAACCCACCAAAGACGATTCTTCGTTCTTCGTTCCTTGGCCCTGGGACTTTCCGAGTTGCTAGGAAACTTTCTCTTGAGATTATTCAACATTGGGTACTTCTTCAAAATTGCTGGGGAAGGTTTACAATGAACATTCTCCACACTACACCAAATTCCGGATTCGTAACAGGCATTAAGTAACGGCTTATGGGCCGTTACAAATTTCCCGTTACAAATGGTCACATAAAATTAAAATAGCAGTGAAGCCGTTACTAATTTTTTAAAATTTCGTAACAGGGCTAAGCCGTTACGAAATTTTTTATAGGCGTGCCAGTCACACGCTTGGTCACACTTTGGTCGTAACACTTGATATTTGTGCGTGTGCGAGTCACATGCGTGCTTTTGTTTTCCACCCAAGGTGAGTAATACTAGAGGATATTTCCTCCCCTGCGTATGCCATTCACATGCGCGCCTCTCTTCATCCCATGCCTTACCCTTAGTGGTGAATCGACGAATTTCATTTCCCATTTCTCATTTTCTCTCTATCTCTTCTCGCTCTCCGCCTCTCTCCTCTTTTTTTCTTCAATGAAGATTCACAGATCATCATCTGTGCTCGGTTGGATTTCGATTTCACATCTTTTTTTCTTATCATCTGTGTTATTCTTGTGTAAGTTTGTTAATCGATTTTAGGGTTAAATTTGTTAATTAGATTTTAGGGTTTCAGTCTTTCATCATCTAATATAATTCATCTTTTGGATTTCAGTTTAGATCGGTAATATCCTTTTCTTGTTGATGATTATGATGAAAAACGACGATTTATTCTGTTTTCTTACCTATTTTTGAAGGATCCTTCGATCTGTTCCTCAAGGGAACGCAGTTATGAGTTGGAGGTCTTTTTGGTGTTGAAATCAACAAACAGTCTACATCCTTTCACTTTTGTATCTATCTTTTGATTCTTGAATCGTTTTATTGCATTTATGGATTTTTTAATTTTTAGTAGATGAAATTGGTATTTAGGATTTAAAATTGTTTGATATATTGTTTTACTTGAACATGAATAATAAGACCTTGGGTTTCACTGTAAGATATAATAAACCCTAATTTGATCAATCTTATATTGTAATTATATAAGCTCAATTGATGTTGATTGATTGGTCAATTTGTATTTGTATTAAACTAGGAGGATATTCTTCTCCTACACAAGATGACGAGATCTTGGACTTACAATTTCGTGAGGTAACAAGTGTTTGAATTTTTTTTCATTTTTCTTTGATTAGTTGAAAATGAAGTTTTGACAATGTGTTGTTTTTGGTTCTTTATCAAATGTGGGTACTATGGGTCAGATTGTTGAGTACATTGGCAGAAAAGGGGTAGCTATGACTCTACTTTTTGTTTAATTCTGTTTCTTTATTGTGAGAATCATGGGTATTTTATTGAAATGAGCTGAGCTGAGCTGAACTAACTTGAATTGAATTGATATGCAATCATTGATGATTGTATCTATTCCTAATATCATATGTTGGCTAGCCATTTCATTTGCCAAAGTGAGTTCAAATTTTAGATATTATTTTCTTGTGTTGTTTCTAGGGAAGCACTGTCGATGGTAATTTTCATAGCACACTTTACTCTGCTTGCCATTTGGGCAGGATTCATTGTTTCTATACATGGGAAGGTTATTGGAAGTATTTGGCATGGGAGTCATTTCATACTGTATACTGATGTGGTTACTTATTGCGATCTGTTTCCTCAAATACTAGTTTGTATGAAGATGACAGAAGTTGTATGACATGGCTGGACAAACAGCCAGAGAAATCTGTGGTCTATGTGATCTTTGGTATCCTTGCTATGGTGTTCACCATATGAGAGAACCTAGTGAATGTACAAGGCCAGATGAATGCCAAAAAGACCAGGTAATGTTTTTTGTTTTGGTTTCTTGTGGACTAATTCAATGATGTTTTGATATTTCTTTAATTGATGTTTATGGAATTTTTTGTTTCTGTTGCTGCAGCTCGAGAAGGTGAAACAAGACATTCAACAACTTAAAAATAATCCTCAGGGGTTACTTTTGGAAGCGCCTCATTCTACGTGATACATTGGTGCACTGGCGAATCCCCTTTTAGCGCCTGAAGATGCTGTAGATAGATTAAATGGAGAGCTCTTGGAGAAATTTGTTGATGTAAGTTCAAGACTTATAACATTATGTCTTTTGTTACTTTTGTATACGCTTATATCATTTTTAACATTACAATATGATTATTTGTTCAGAGTCTTGGGTTCATTCTAATTTGAGACTGTATATTGCACTGAGCATTTCAGGAAAATACACAACTCCTCGTATTGTACTTTCTGCGTATGGACTGGAACACGAGGAGATCCTATCTATTGCAAAGCCACTTCTATCTGACCTTCCTGCTGTGTCTCATCGTACGAAGCCAAAGTCGGTGTATATTGCCTTCCCAACAGGTTGCTCTCTAAATTGGTACAACCTTTTCCATCCACTTTTTGTTTTAAGCTGCAACCAGTAAATGCATGTTTCTTGTTTTAAGCTGCATCCATGGAATTATAGGGTTGCAACTAATTGGACGCCGACTATTAGATGGATTTCTGTGAGAAGATGCAGGGTATTTGATTAAGTCATAATATAAAAGATTGGGTTTGAGTTCAATTCTGGATTTGGCAGCAAGATGAGTTGTATCGTTCGTTTTGCTGTTAGTGGAGACAATAAGGGAGTTTGTGTTACTATTGGTTGAGATTCAGATGAAGAAGGAAATGAAGGATGTTTTTTTTTTCCGGTGAGCTGATTTCTTCATTTTGTGTTTAAAATTTTGCTTCAATTTGGTTTTTTGTTGGTGTTGTTTAGGCCAGGTGCTTCTTCTGGGATACTACTGGGAGCAGTTACTTTAACTTCTGTTGTGCTCTCTCGGTTGATACAGCTGTCTAGAGCGGTCGAATCCAAAGATATCGGTCCTCAAGGTAATAATGAATTTACTCACTGTTTGAATTCAAATTGTGATGTTTTGGTTTTTTAACATGTGTGTTACCATGTCTGATGATATTCTTTTGTTTTGTGGACAGGTCTTGATTATTTGATTGTTCAATTTTGGTAAGTTTGCATCTGTTAACACTAACTAATTTTATTACACTGATTTCTTGGGTCTTATAATGAGGTTGAGGGAGAAGAATGAAACTTGTTGTAGTTCAATGTGGAATGTCCAACTATTATATTTTTTTTAAAATAGACAGTTCCAGTTATGTGTTTGAAATAAATTGTCTTCGATTTCTGAAATTCCATAAAAAGCTTTTCCATAGCTGACAGTGCAACTGTTTCTATGCAGGTTCGCACATAGCGATGAAATTATTTCGGGTGGTCTGTCATGGATTAACAATCGTGAGGTTAATTCAGCACTTCCTTCACACTTTTCCACCATGCGCTTCCATAGGTATTTATTGGTTATTGTTCAGTTTGTTCAGCAGTCATATTCAGGTACCTTTATATCAAAGAAATGGATGAGTGTAATCCCTGTAAATATGGCATTAATGTTGTTCTTTTTCTGCAGGATAAGGTACTGAGGTAGGGGTAATGTGCACTATATTGAGCTGCCACTTATGAACTCTGAACTTCCTTAGGGTTTGTATCAAGCCAACCAAGGTAATGTGCACTACATTGCGGTTTCTGTATGCTTTGTTTTTCTTTTTACTCCAATTGTGAAGGATTGCAATCTCAATGTTTTTAATTTCGATATGCGGGATGTTTTGCTCCAATTGTTTCTTTTACTGTTTCTTGTGATCAGCTTGATGATGAAAGTTTTGCGCATCCGAAAAGGGTCCAGAAACTTGTGAAGAAGTTTGGCTTTGATGGTTCAGCCCGTTGCCTTCCACATCCTCCAGTGAACTTTCTGAAGTCGAGATAAACATCACATTCCTCCAGCATTAGTATATGGACCTGAACCTGCATGATGTGGCCATATGTAGCATATGTATGCTCCTCTGAAGTTGTAGAGGTAGGTTTTTTACAAGTTCCATTTTGGAATTTTGCATATTTTTCTTTTTTTGCTATAAACCTGTCTTCCGAAAGCGAAAAATCCCCAATATGACAACATGTATCAAAGTTTAGAACCCTTTGCTTGATTTGATGATTATTTGTCTAAGACATGACTACAACAAACCAATTAGAGATACAACCCCAATCATTATGCATGATAACACCACAAAACCAAGAAGAAAACCAATTTACCAAACTAGAAATATTAAGAGGTTACTACATGATATGAATTTATCAAGAAACGTGGTTTGAATCCTTGTCTTCCATTAGAAATGTTGTGTCAAGTAATCTTCTAATTACCAACCCCATCTTTCCGAAAATGTGCTGATTTTGGGTTTCAATAAAGGAGAAATGGTGGATTTATTTCCGAGACCGAAGAGTTGCTTGGTTTTGAGTAAGAGCAAGAGAAGCAAAGCAAAAAAGTCGAGGAGAGATTGCAAAAGAGAGAAAATTTGAATGAGAGAATTGGATTCCAAAGTATTTTAACTTCCAAAGAAATAGGGTTTGATTTGGGAGACTCGCTAATGCTCTCTACAAGGGACCGGAAAATGGTAGATGACCCCTTCCAGGAGTGGCCATCCAAAAAAAAAACATAGGTAGTTTTGGGTAATAACACAAGAGCTAGAGTTCTGCACGTGTGAAATGTGTGTGTGAGGTTATGTGCCAATAGCACGTGAGAGTTGTAAGAGTGATTGAGAGAGGTCGAGTATATAAAGTCGTTGTCCCTGTAATTCAATCTAATCTTCTCTTAATCATATTTGATTCAAACCGTTCTCAGTAATCATGTAGACATTCGATTTATTGAATGTTATCATGGTATCAGTCCTGAGAAATCAATTTCTCAGGGGTATCGATCCTATCTTCCGCTGACTAAATCTTAAATTCTTTACCAATTTCTTCGTCGCTGCTATTGTTCTTCATCATCTTCAATTCGGTGAAGATTCAAGGAGTTCGTATGGAGAGTTGATACTAGTGATTACTTGGTGTGAAGTTTGATTTGATCCTGATACTTACTGCAACGTCGTCAATCAGGATTAAGCATGTATTTTGGATCTAAAATTCGGTTTTAGGGTTTGAGCTCTTGGTTATTTCGATTTCCTGTGCGGTGTTTGGATTGAAATCTCTTACCTCATCAACTAAAACTCGAATCTCTGCTGGTAATCTCCATCTTAATCTTTAGATTACTTTAGATTTGATCTCATGTGTTCAATTTCTACATCACTTTCTCAACAAAATTCAATTTCGTCTTCAAATTCCGTTTTCATCATAACTTGGGTACGATTTTAACCTAGTTCTTTTTATCAAATCTTACTGGTACTGATTCCTGGATCTATTCAATCTGAGCATGCCTATTTCTGCTACAATAGTTGGTTAGGAAGAAGCTTAATTTTGTTCCATTGGATAGTGGAGATAGATTCTTCTTTAATTCAGTAGAATGTTGGGGTACGTGTGTGTGTTGATTGTTTGCTGCATCATTGTATGCTAAATTTTGCTTCAGTTAGCTCCTCCTCTCAATGTTACTTTGGTACAGTCCTCACAGTAGTGGTATGTGAGTGAGTTGGTTTGTGTGTGCAATGATGGAACTGAGGATACTGTTTCGGGATTGAAATTGGTGAGATATATAAGTACAGATTGAAGTTCTCCTTGATGAGTCTACATTCAATTCAGATGTAGCCTGGGTTAGTTATCTTTACTTTCCCTGTTTGTTATTTTTGTGTGATTGACTAATAAAGGTCCGGCTGAGATCATGTTGTGGGTACAATTGGAATAATGTTGATGATTTGTGATGTCAATACGTGCAAGAGACTGCAGCTGTGGAGAATTGTGAATTGTTGCTTCCTTCTTTTTCTTATCATCTGCAGCAATTTACTCTTTATGTCTCCTGTAATTGGTGTTCAATATGTTAAAGACAACTGCAAGTAAGTGTGATTCCAGATTTGGATGGGTTTTCAATTCTAGAGGAAGTCAAGTTACAGACATCAGTTTTTGGAGAATAATTAATCAACATACGGTGGTGCAGAGTTTCTGAACAGCTTACGAGAGTTCCAATTATTTTTCTTTACAATTGCTATCATATGGTGTTCCTGGTGCTAAGGAATCTCTTATACTTCAAGTGTTGATGTGTGTGTGTGAACATCTACAAATGGTGGTAAATATAAATTAGTCAGTTGGTGTTAGTTTTTGCAGCTGTCCTGGTGTTGTTTCCAATGTCTAGCATTTCCTACTTCTTATACTCCAAAGAGATTCTCTCATGTTGTTCATTTTTCGTTCTTCTCTTTGCTTTGGTTTCTGTCATGCCTAATCATTCTATATCACCAAGAACAACCATATTACTACAACTAGTTGTCAGCATCTCTTGTCATATTAATGGTTTTATCATGCTTTTTCTCACGCTAAATGTTGACTACGCCACAAGCTTAAGCAAGTTACGGGAATTAATTCGTTTGAATGTAGCAGATGATTTTCAGTTGTGGTGCCTGGCTTGTCTACTACAGTGCACTAGTGTAGATTACACATGTGCAACTCATGTTGGTTTTGGTTAATATACGGTGTACTTCGGATTTAATTGGGGTGATGCATGCTATGCCTATTACTGCCCAATTGTACCATTGCTTCTTCCTCATGCACCAACTGTCTACTGCTAGAGTTCTGGTAAGTGTTTGAAATGTGTGTGCAATCTGAAGTTCTCTTGCAGACCACTTCAGATTGAGGGAGGGTAATAACACAAGAGCTAGAGTTCTGGTACGTGTGAAATGTGTGTGTGAGGTTATGTGCCAATAGCACGTGAGAGTTGTAAGAGTGATTGAGAGAGGTCGAGTATATAAAGTCGTTGTCCCTGTAATTCAATCTAATCTTCTCTTAATCATATTTGATTCAAACCGTTCTCAGTAATCATGTAGACATTCGATTTATTGAATGTTATCATTGGGTTCAACGAAAACTCGGTTCTTTTCGGTTTTTGGAGCTACAGAGTTGTTATGATCATGGACAAACACAAGAACAGTTATAAATAATGGAAAAGAAGACGTGTGGAAACTCAAAACCCCTGAGGCCAAGGATGAGCAAGGATTATGGAGAAGAGAATCAGCATATTAGTGCAGAGTGATGAAGGGATTATGGAGAAGTGAATCGAAGCGTGATTAGTGGAGTGTTGTTAAACCAATCATGATTATTCGGCAATTTTGGTGTCATTTTTATACAACTTGGTAATATTTTAGAAACCAATTTCCATTTCCGCTTTTTTATCGAGGCAAATTTTAGTCCATAAAGCAAATACATGGTTAGATTTTCTGTCCTTGTTCTTCAAATTGCACCTTCTGATTCATTCAAATTTTAACTTGTCAAAATCTAACTCCTCTAAAGAAGAAGTATACGAGTGCTAACCAAAAAAAAAAAAAATGGGTTCCACCAGCTCCTATTGTTTGTAATCCTTTTCTTTGAACATACATATGAAAAGAAGGCTATTATTGGGGCGTCACACTCCATTAGAGGGGCTTCACTTGGATATTTGGTGACCAAAAATCTGGTTAAGGGATATTTTGATTCCATAGCAATTTGTCAAAATTACCCTTCAATTAAAACTACTAAAAATAGATGAGGAAGAAGCAAACTGATCTTAGTGATGGTAATCAACCTCAACTTCATCCTCAACTCATTCCACCGATTCAATCAATTGAAGAATCATGTTTTCAAACTCCTCAACAACAACCTATGGTGTATGTAAGGTAATAATCAAACAAACCCATCTTTTTGTACCCGTTTTTGTGCTTAAATCGAATGAAATCGAAGTAAAATTAGGATTTTATTTACTTTATGCTAGTGTTACGCCTGGGTACGGTATTAGATTTTTCAATCGTAATTTAGTTTTTGAAGAACTTACGCCTAGGTTTAGTTCAATTCAAGCATAAACTTTGATTTGCATGTCGTTTACGTCTAGGTTTAGTTGATTTCCAGGTGTAATTCCAATTTACGCCTAGGTTTAGTTGATTTCCAGGCGTAATTCCAATTTTACGCCTAGGTTTAGTTGTTTTCCAGGCGTAATTCCAATTTTACGCCTAGGTTTAGTTAGTTATTTTCCAGGCGTAATTCCAATTTTACGCCTAGGTTTAGTTAGTTGTTTTCCAGGCGTAATTCCAAATTTACAGAATTTATCTTTTATGGATGTAATTGAGAGTTGTCCTAGAGCATACTTCAGCACAACGTAACTCAGTAAGTGTGTTTAGTGGTCTGAGTTTTGTCTCTCTTTCTCTTTGGGTTTCTTTTGTTCTCTTCGCGGGTTGTAAAAGCCTTTTGTACCCTCGCCTTTTTGATCAATAAAATTTCTTCTTTACCGATCAAAAAAAAAGACAGAATTTTCTGTAATTTCCTATCCAGAGCATTATATTATTAAACCAATTTAACAACTTATACTAAATCTTGACGTGGCATTCTTATAAGATTAAGCTGAAAGTATCACTTTTTCATAAACGGGGTGAAAGTATCACCTTTTCTTAAACGGGACGAAAGTAGTCGCAGATGAACCCCATGTTCAGATTCTTTTTCGGTCGGCTCTCCCACCGTGGCAACGGTTATACTAGTTTGTTTTAATCTAATTGACAAGGAGATTACATTCTTTTCATTGCACTTTATTTTTGTTTTGATTAATTGCAGGCTTTGAATGATCCGCTCCCATGGTCAACTCAAGTCCTTGGTAGGGATCCAGAAACGCTCCATTGTCAAATCCGTACAACCCTTCGGAACATTTTTGAACATTGAAAAAGATTTTGAAATGGTCTTAAAGATTTATCCTCTCAAGTCTAAGCCAACCTTGATATAGGTGGTCGCACCATTCAAAGGAAGAAGTATACGAGTGCTTACCTAAACAAAAATGGGTTCCACCCTCCCATTGTTTGTAATCCTTTTCTTTGAATCATTGTTATAAAAACCTATGAGGTTTGTCTCCATGATAGCCAGGGCTATCAGACGGACGACGTTGAATGGGGACCCCGATCCGAAGGTCGGGAGGCTACGGATTGGTTTTTGCATGGACGGCCAGGAAAGACTACCATAAAGTTTATACCATAAAAACATCTACTTCCAAACTTTCCTTCACGGATTCAGTTTTTGCATGATACATCTTTTTTTTTGTGATATTCCTTCACGTTGTATACGCTCCAGAGATCCTTAAAAGAAAAATTGACATCACCTGCCAGAACCTATTCATGAACATATTCTCCTTCTTGCTAATCAAAAGATGATGCTTTTTGAATAGGTTTTATGATTAAAGTTCCATGATCGTGGTAGCAAGAGATTGTTCCAATACAATACTAAAGAGGATAAAGTTCTAGCTTCAGCGGGCATGTCGCACAATTATGAATATCCGAACCTTAACGAAAAAGGTTCAACGGCTCAAACGAAACGACGGCGAGAGATGTGCAAAAACGGTGAGAGTGATGGAACAATATGTGAAAAAACTATGAGAGCAATGGAAATTGGCAGAAGCAAACCCGTTCACACATTACCAAGGTATGCTCCCTTTCTTTTATTTAGGATTACATGCTTAGATTTGATGTTTAAGTTTCCATCAAGATCCTTTTGTTTACCATAAACGAGTTAGAATTTCAGATAAAAAAACAATAGTTTGGATTTGAAGGATCATCTTATGAGTCGTGTAATCTTCGTGAGTTTTGAATTGTAAAAAAAAACACAGACATTAATCAAAAACTCTAAAGATTTTTGACCCATGTATGAAATTACGTTAAGTGCTGGAGTACCAATCAATATCATCACGTGTACCTGGCTGAACATCGTGCACTTTTGTGCAATGGAATATGTGTACTGCAGCGTAAGGGAATGTGTAGTTCTCAGGCTTCCAACCCCTGATTAAGTGTTCAATTTATTAGTGTTTGGCATCAGTTAAAGTAATTTCATACATGGATTATTGCAGTAACTGTTTTAACGAAAATTTCAGAAACATGTGAATGACCACATATAGGCTGCGTTCAGTTATTATTAATCAAATTGGTATAAGACCTTGCATACTTATTTATTTGCCAGTGATCGGATCGGAAGCACAAAAAGCACGCCCGAGAAGATACGCCGGGGAGAAAGGAATAGGACATGAATCAACCATAAGGGCTAAAGTATGATTACGTGGCTTAATTATAAATGTGTCTAAGTGATTTCTAATAATTTACATATGTTTGACTGGTGTCCGAATTGCCGGATCCGTTCAACGCGCTCGGAAAGCACGCCAAATTAGAGTAGCCAAACAAGAACAGAGGATAAGGATGATAACCAGGTGATTTATTTACACAAGATACTAACAAAATATCCCACCAAACTACAAGTGATGCAAGGATTGGCTAATGCATTGACATTGTAGATTCTTTGCAATCCATCAGATGGACACTCATGTTTATTGTAACTAAATTGACAACAAAAGAGAATACACTAGATTGAAAATAGAAGAGAATACTGACGGTAAAAGCACTTTAGTATACTTTAGACAAAAGAGAATATGGTAGTCTTAAGAAAGGAATGTGACATGAATCAACTATAAGGTCTAATTCAACTAGGATGTCATGTTTCTTTTTTGGGGACGTATGCACTATACAGCATACCCCAATTGACGAGAGCTCCATACCTCTACCTCTTTAATTTGCCATATATATCCCCCCACCTGCATTTTTTTATTTGTGTCTGCACTGAATACTGTTTATTTTGTTTATTGTATCAGAATGGACAGATATCCTCGGAATCAGGTCGTAGCAGGGCAGATCTGAAGAGGAAAGATGCGCCCTTAAAAGAAGTATGCACATAAAACTGATTTGCAATTACGATAAGATAATGGCGTTGTTTGCACAGACTTTTGGATGCTAATATGTTAAAAATTTGATGCTTATATTGCAGGTCCCGGGACTTAGCGTTCACGCACATGCTACTCGAGATAATGCCTCTGAAATTACGATAAGAAATCAGGTAACAATCTCTTAGGAAAATAAGCATTATGGAATCTTATATATTCTTAATGTGTATTATATGGTAGATTATGGCTGTTTAATTGTACTCCATACTACAGGTGAATTCAGATATTTCAGATGGTAGTGCAGATCCAGGCGTGGATTCAACCTGCATTCAAATGTAAGAACATAAATAATCATTTATTTTCATAAATGTAAGAATTCTATTAACATTATGTATTTCAATGTTGTGTACAGACCAACTGCTGACGAAGGTTTTTCATCAGATGGTCTGGATGAATTCTGTGGTTCGTCAATGGGACAAATATTACTACCTCAATCGTATCACTGCACTTCGTGATGAGTGTACCTGGAGCTTTAAGGTTGTAATAATTGTGTACTCCAACCAAAATGTCTCCGTCTCTAGTCTGTCTCAAAGATTGAAGGTGCAAGACCTGCAAAATAACAAAAGGAGTTTATTATCTCAAAATCAAAATACGAGAACATGCATTACCAAAAACCCTAACCAACAGAGAATAATACTTGTTGTGGGTTGGAGTTGAGATTAGATTCGTGAGAAAACGAATTCGTATACACAAATCTTACACTCCTGATTGATGAAAACAATAATTTATCGTCAACTAAAATCTAACTCTCAACATCTTCAACGGAATGGAATCATCAAGATTGTCAATGATGAATGATAGACCATCTCAACATCATTAGTTCGAGTAAATCCAGCAAGAAAGAACAAAGCAAAAAAACTAAATCAAAACAATACAAACCGTCATATTAAGCCCTAATCAAATCATCTCTAAAGCTACAATTCAAAATTATTGTATCAATTTCAATACTTTTACCTCCTTGGAAACATCGACCACCATTGAATCATTCAACATCAATTGGAAATCAATACGAAAATCACGAACCCAATATGTTTCAATCGATCTCACTCGCCAAACTAAAACCCAATCGGTTAAAAAAATTACAGATTTAAAAATCTAGGGTTTCCACATGTATACCTTGTTCTTCCTTTGCTCTCTGCATCATCTTTGTAATTAAACCTTGCCTCCTAAATTTCTCAGCAAGCATCAATCACACAAACCGCAAATACAAAAATAGATCCAAATCAATACCCTAAGTTTCTCGCTAGAGAGGAGAAGAGGAGAAATCAAGGAGCAGCCAAAAAGAATCCGTTTTTTTTTATTTTCTTAAAAAAAAAAGAATACACGATATCTGATGTATACGGGCTCAATTTAGCCTAAACAGAATCGCCCAATCATGGCCACACGATCGCATCTTAACGGTCACGAATGTCTCTCCCGTGAGAGAGAGTTAAAAGATACTGACAGAATTTCAAAACGTCTTCTCCATTTCTTCAAACTCCGAGATGGGTTTGATTTCTTTGAACATAGCTGGGGTTTGATTTCAAACTTTTGATTTAGGGTTTAATTTTATAATTAAGTATATAATCTATGCTTAATTTATGTGTACCTTTGTGAAACTTTGTGAATAAGAAAAAGTATTAAAGATTTCTTTTTCCTATATAATTGATGCGTAATTGATGCTTAATGTATGTCCAATTTAAACTCTTATTATATTATAGGGTCTTATATGAAGAAATCAAATTGGGGTTGGTGGTTGATCTCACCAGGCGGTTCCACTCTTTACTTAACACTCTTTACTTAATAAGGTATGACTTACATTAGTCTGTCTCCTTTCTCCCTCTCTATGTAGGCATGAAGCTGTGCAGGGCAAATCTGAATTCGATTACCGGATATCCAGTTTGTATCACTTTGATATACTCAATCTTTGTAAATATTCCCTCGCCAATTTGCTTTACAATAAACAAAATTTGTGTCATTCCATGTCTCATGGAAAACGTTTGTGGGTGTTTCGGTTCCAAATGAATTTGTATGTGGATGGTAGGTTTTAGTCTGTGCAATTTCATATGTGAAACTCATGCAATGGACTATTCTACAACGATTGTATGACTAATCCAATTTTGCATACGGACGTATATAGATTACAATACAACGCTAACTTCAAACTACTTATATATTATAGAATAACACTTTCATTGTGGATAGTTTTGCAGTTATCAATGAGTGCCCAATGTGTGGAGCACTTCATTGGATGGATGAGAAGAAGTCTACATCAACCAAGAAGAAACCCAATTTACAAATGCTGTCGTGATGGAAAAGTCATACTCCCTATGCTTCTTGAACCTCCTGATGAACTGATGGTTTTATTGGACGGAGATGATGCTCAGTCAACATATTTCCTAGAAAACATACGTCAGATTAATTCTGCAAATGCTTTTACCAGCCTTGGTTGTAATCTGGATAGCGGGGCTCGAAAGGTAGGGGTCCGCGTAGCTTTGCCATACACGGTGAACTTCGTCACGAAGCAGGATCGTTGTTACTGATGAAGGTAAAATCCCAATTTATTCACAGATTATATTTATACGATCCTAATCTAGCGTGGCTTTTCGTGCTAACCGAAATACCAATCTTAGTAAAGATGTTCTCAAAAAATTCGGGATATGCTTATAAAGTATAATGAATTCTGCGGCAAGTATTACCATGCACGCGAGATACTTGCCAATGTAAGTCTTGAAGAGCAAGATGTTAAGGTAATCATGCACTACAAAAAAGCACGGATGAAAGGCGTTATAATTTTCCAACGGCGACGAAGTTTCCGTAATGCTACCTCCGAGATAACCGAGAAACCTAGCTTCCGGGATATCATACTACATCTCGAAAGGGTAATGCACTTGAACGCATTTCAATGTCACCTAGTACTTGCCTCCGCATTATGTTTTGCTCTTTCCTTACGGAGAAATGGGCTGGCATCCGAGAGATGAAGCAACCGAATCCAAAACAAACATACTATGAAACGATTAACTTTGAAACAATTTCACAGTTTCCGCCTCTTTTCAGTGTCCAAATGAGTACTCTACCATCTTGAGGGGAAAAAGCTTTTTCAGAGTACTTGGTAGATGCCCTGGGCATCCACCGAGCAAAACAATCAGTATTTCCTTAAGATAAATCAGGAAAGCTGCGAGCAGATTCTTACAACAATATAAAGGCATCGAAGGACTCTGGAATGGATCCCAAAGACGGTGGAAAGCCATTTGTTTTGCCATCATCTTTTATTGGCGGGCCTAGGTATATGTCTGAGATCTACCAGGATTCAATGGCCATTACACGGTTTCATCATCACCCAGATATCTTCCTAAAAATGACGCAAATCCTCGGTGGCCGGAAATACGGGATGCACTATTGTCCCGTCAATATGCTTCGGATAAGCCACGATCTCATAGCTCGTGTATTTGAAATGAAGAGAGTTGCATTAATGAAAGAAATCAAAAAAGGAAATGTATTTGGAACAGTTTGTTGCACATGTTCACACGATCGAATTTCAAAAGCGTGGTTTGCCTCATATGCACGCTCTTATATTCTTGGATGGCCTGAAAAATTCACACCGTTGAACAAGTCGACAAGTTTGTTTCTCGGAGTTCCCAGGATGAAGAAACCGATCCAGTTTTTGTTTGATACCGTTAGAAAGTGTATGGTACATGGACCATGTGGCCGGATTCTATGTGGATGAAAAATGGAAGATGTAGCAGAGGCTATCCAAAAAAAAAAATACAGAGAGAACAGGTCTGGATGAAGGGGGTATCCAATCTATCGTAGACGTGACGATGGTAAAGAGGTGATTATCCGCAAATCATTCAAAGCAAATAACACACATGTTGTACCGTACAACCCTTATTTGTCGTGGATGTTCAATTGCCACATTAATGTTGAGGTCTGTGGTGGTGTTAGAGAAATGTTAAATATATACACAAATATATCTATAAAGGCCACGATCGTGCAACATTAATCGTCGGCAAGAATCAGACAGAAGTGCAACAAGACATTGATGCAAGATATATAGGTCCACCGAGGCAGACATGGCGTTTATATGGTAATTGGATGCATGAAGAAGAACCTCTTGTTGTTCGGCGGCTATTCATCTTCTAGGTCAACAAAGAATTGTGTATGATCCAAATAACCCAATAGATACAATCAATCTTCGCTGAGGAGGACTACAAGTCAACATTGATGGCATATTTCGAGTACTATCATAACAATCCTACAGAAAAAGCATATACATACCAAGATTTTCCACAGCATTTTAGGTGGAATAAAGGAATAAATTGGACAGCAAGGAAGCGAGGTTTTGCTATAGCAAGGATGCCTTTGGGTGAGCCTAATCTTTGGTGAATTGTATTACCTGCGTTTATTACTAACCGTTGTTGCTGGTGCAGGTTCTTTTGAGGACCTGAAAATAGTTGCAGATGGCAACGTTAAAAAACAACATCGTACATTCAAAGCCGCATGCATCGCGCTAGGGATTTTAGGAGATGACAAGGAATGGTTAAAGTGTCTAGAAGAAGCAGCAGTGATGGCCGGAGTTCAGCTGAGAAAACTTTTCAAAATAATTCTTTGTGATCGTAATCCAACTCGGCCCGGATGTCACGTGGTCAAAGTTTGGGCTGAAAATATGTGATGATCTACATTTCAAAATTCGGATTAAGTATAATATTCGTAAGCCAACGAGATGAGCAGTACTTGATTATGGATTGTACTGTTGAATATTGATTGCGTGAATCTGGAAAATCTCTAGAAGATTTTGAAGATATGCCAAGGCCACAACTGACTTGGAGTGATGAGGTTGGTGACAAGTTTTTATGGGAGCATCGGTGCCTTCAGCTTGCAATATGTAGTTCCGAGGTTGATGAAAACATTAAAAAGTTGAATTTAGCTCAATTGTCGTACAATTCGATTAATGATTCCGTAAAGAATGGTGATGGCAAACCTGTTCTTTCTCAACGGCATTGCGGGAAGTGGTAAGACATTCCTATATAACACTTTGGCATCAAGTCGCTGCAGGATGGACACATTGTTTTAACCATTTGCTTAAATGCAGGAATAGCTTCACTTCTTTTTGGTGGGAGGTCGTATGCACATTCAACGTTTAGAATACCCATAGAAATAAATGAAACCAGTGTTTGTGGAGTTGACAAACAAGATCCACATTCTAAACTCCTTAAACAGGTTAAACTAATTATATGGGACGAAGTACCAATGCAACATAGGTTCTGCGTTGAAGCAGTTGATCGAACACTGCGTGATATTGGGAATAAGGAGAGACCATTCGGTGGAATTACCGTTGTTCTAGGTGGAGACTTCCGTCAAACATTGCCTGTAGTACCCGGTAGCTGTCGTGAACAAGTTGTTGGGGCATGCCTAAGGAGATCATTGCTTTGGAATGATGTGACCGTCCTGTCACTTCATCAGAATATGCGTTTGGATGCACTTGAGCCGGAAAATGTTGCTTTTGCAAAATACCTGTCTGAGGTAGCGATCTTCCTAACGTTACTTTTACACATTTGTTTAAATTTTTTTTTTTATTAGATATAGTCTTGACATGTCTTTGGCTGAATATGATAGATTGGTGATGATCCAAAGGAAGTTGTTGATCTACCTCCGTCGGTAACTAGGTGCAAAGATATGGATGGACTAATAAATGGTCTTTATCCATGGCTGGAAACAAAAGAAAGGGTATCTCGAGAACACTTCATTTGAACGGGTGATACTCTCGTACGCAATGAGGATGTACACAAGATAAATTCGAAGCTATGAATTCCTTGGATGGGGATATGTACACTTACCTAGCTGCGAGACAAGCTAAATGCGGATGGCACCGGCGACACTCCACGGCTTAATAGCGAATTCTGCAAAATATAAACCCACCAGAATGCCGAGGTTCAAGCTGGAAATCAAGGTTGGATGTCCAATAATGGTCCTGAGAAACCTAGCACCCTCGGAAGGTCTTTGTAATGGTACTAGGTTGTTGGTCACTAGGTGCGGACAACATGTGATAGAAGCCATGATTTTGACAGGTGATAAAGCAGGTGAGATTGTTTTCATCCCAAGAATAAATTTCAAGCCGTCAACGACAGAAATGAATATTAACCTGACAAGACGTCAGTTTCCTGTTCGTCCTGCTTATGCCATGACAATCAATAAATCACAAGGACAATCTGTGAAATACGTTGGAATTGATCTCCGCACTCCAGTGTTTAGCCATGGACAACTTTACGTTGCATTGTCAAGATGCACTGCCGCAAGGAGAATAAATGTGCTACTGTCGAATGAAACCAAAGATCTTTCAACGATAAATATTGTATACCCTGAGGTTTTATTGCAGGGCTGCTAAAGAAATGTGTCTCAACACCTCTGCAGAAACATACCTATGTGCTTAACTTCAAGTCTCAACAAAATTCTTTGCTTAATAACACAAAAAGATAATGTCTTACCCCGATGTTTCAAGTTCATGCTTTGATGATAATTACCTAAATTTATTTTTTTTTAAAAGAAATTTTTATGTCTGGGTTTCCGAAATCTATGGTGATTTGTATGCCTTATTTTCTCAATCTTAATAGTACCTATTGTATATATTGCGCTTTGTTTGCTATTGGGAAGTGGGTGCTGTTAATATATAATCAGCTATGAGTTATTTCATTCACGGAAAGACTCTCATAATCTCCCGGTTAAAAAAAGTTTAAAAAACATCTTTCCAATTAAATTGTGTTGATAATAAAAATCCTTAGTGACAAAATTTGTATGAAACTAAGTGCTCAGTTGATCTTATCAATCCTACTGCCATATTTGCTGAAAATAAGGTAGTGACCGATCATTTTGCATGCATTGATAGCAGTTATGGTTTCAGTGATGTTCATATAATAATATATAAATCAAAAAAGAGTTGTAATAACCGGGTTTCGGTAGTAGTTAAATGAGTAATCGTAAATCACCAATGCGCAGGAATCCAAGCCGCAACGTACAAAGCGAGTGTATTGTCTCATGCAGTCGGTAAAAAAAAATAAAAAAAAAACGAGTTAGAATGGATTTAGGAAAACTAATACAAGTTTAGTTATTCCAGGACACCGATTTCCTTATTGGGAATTCAATACAAATTAAATTCTATGGAAAGAAGACCGATTTCCCTATTGGGAATTCAATATAAATTGAATTTTATGGAAACACTGTGAATATAGGAAAGCTAAAACAAATTCGAGAATTTTAATTATACGGAAACGCTGATTTCCTTGCGGAAAATCGGTGGAATTTTAATTCTATGAAAAAACTGATTTCCTTAACAGGGATCTTTGAAAACTATATATAGGACACACGGTCGCTTACATATGAACATCTATCAAAGACACTTTTGCTGGGCAGAGCATAGAAGAATTCCCAAGGTATGCTTCTCTTTGTTACGCTTTTCTTTATCTTTATTAACTTTATTATATTAAATATCTTTCAAATTAAAATCATCGGACTTAATATTATGGTTTCTCTTATACTGCAGAAAGCAGAGACACGGTTACAAATAAACATGTCGGGAGAAAATACTCGAGCATCAACCAAGGTTAACTATTCTTATTCTCAATCCCAATTACGTAAGGATATCATGAATTGAGTGCATAGATGCATTGTTTTGCTAATATTATGGTTTCATTAATTTTCTGCCTACAAAATCGTATGCAGGGAAAAGAACAGTGATCATGGACTATACCGTGTTTGATGATCTAGATCCTTCCCGTGTTCGTCAGAAAGTTGTTAAGGCAAAGATTCTGAAGATTTGGAAATCAGGAAACCGCAAAACCAAAGAAGTTTATGCACTAGAACTGCACTTAATGGATGAAAAGGTAAAGAAAAAACGCTCTCCCGGTGCATATCTTTTGAATTTTATATATATAATGTATTTAACGACTATGTTTATTGGGAATTACAGAAAACCCAGATGCATGCAAAGGTGCCAAAGGATCTAATCGAGGAATTTGAAACCCAAAACAATGGTGGAAGGAAATTCGTATGCCATTGAAAGGTTTAATCTCTCTGTCGCAAAAGGAAGCTTCCGAATTGTTGACTATAAGCACGTTCTGTGGTTCAACAAGTTCACCAAAGTGAAACAACTAGACATGGAGCCGGGCTTTCCTGAACCTAAATATGATTTCATAGATTTCAAAAGTGCTTCTAAAAAAGTGAACGACACCACGTTCTATTTAAGTAAGAGCCAAAATACATTCTATATTTATGAAAGCATCATATATAAGATATGTATAAATTAACAACATTGTTACTTGCAGATGCTATTGGAAGACTCAAATCTGTTTCAGGTATTTCTACAATTGCATTCAATGGACAAAAGGGGACTGAAGAGGCTCAGGAAGAGATATAATCATAGAAGACACAAAGTAGGTAGCTCTTACACGGAATTTCACACTACCTATAAAAAAAAAAAATTGAAGTTTTGTTCTTCTTATTTTAATTTAAAATACTTTGTATCTTAAAAGTAATTTGGAACGACACAATGACTTAATATGCTGCTACCAGAAATTACTTCAACATAAATTATATCCTTGAAAAAGTATCCAAGTAATTTATGTTGTTTAAACAGGGGGTTGATATGAAAGTCACCTTATGGGGTGAATGGTGCAAATCGTAGAAGATGGTGTTGTAGAAGAACACACGAATACTCCAATTATTGTTATCATTACTTGGAACGTTTATAAGCGAGTTTCGAGGTTAGTGGTCTATTTCTAAAAAAACAATCCATGTGACAACAACGGCATCTTTTACTGTTGCCTAACGGATGATTATTCCTTGCAACGAGTGCACTTTCACTACTCTCACTTTGCCTCTAGGGTATTGATCAATGCGGAAGTACCGAAGTCAATGTATTCAAGACAAAGTAAGTACCAAGAATAAAATAAATCATTATGTGTCTTCCTTTTTACTGCTAAAACAACAACACAATTTTACACGAGGCTTAAATCGGGTGACAACGGAGTCACGATGGCCGGGAACTACTCAATGGGACGATCCCAATGAAAATAGGAAGACTATTCAGGAAGCAACTGACATGATACAATACACTGGAAATATGGTAGCGTGATTTTGGGTGTATTTTTTTTTTTTTACCAATCACAGCAAAACATAACTAAGCATGCGCTACTTCGAATAAACGTCAGGGTAAGACATTTACCTGCGAGGCGACAATATTGGGCTTGGTTGAGAACATGAATGGTACTACATGGCATGCAGCAGATGTAATAAGAAGGTAGAGTACGACGAAGACGATGAACCTTGCTGCAACAAGTGCAACAAAAAATTTGAAGAGGAATTACCATGGTAAGGAACAAATACATCCACATTCTTTTAAAGTTGAATTTGATGGAGAATACATCAATACTTAATAACGCATTATATACACAATTACAAGATGAATTTGTCCGAGTAAAGGATGGAGGAAATGCTAAAGTATTCACGGTGATGGGAAAAACAGCAGAAAAAATGATGAAATGCACTGCCAAGGAGCATGTAGATTACATGGAACAATGCATTAAGGTAACGACATATTACTTTGGTTATAGATATACATATTGTGAACCATTCAAGTTGGTAATCCAAGGAAAAAATGTGCAGATTAACAAGGAAGAAAAGGCCCAAGGATGGTTTAGCCGAATTAAGGACCGCACCTTTGTATTCAAGTTGGTAATCCAAGAGTATAATATTAACAAGCAATCTGACAATTTCACTGTACAAAAAGTATTCAAGTCCGAAGGCGAACTAGAGGATTCCGATGCCGAAATGAGATAGCGAGGTAACTTTGCAAGCAATTGTTTTAAATCAACTCTGTTTACAAGTATGAAAAACTATTTACATGTAACGATCTCTTTTTCTTCAATCAGGATCCCAAACTTCCACATACCTAAAAGATAATGACATGGGGACATCTCGGAGGGGTGGAAACCCGCATTGAAAAAAAGACAGTAAGCAAAGCAGCCAAAGACACTGCGAACAAAACTCGACGCAGATCGAAGAATATAGAAAACTCCGATGATGAAGAGTAGGAGTCCAATGATTTTTATACAAACTTATTAGAGTTATAGATAGTTTTGCTACGGTTTTTTATTATAGTATTTATTTCGGATTTAAGTTCAAGTGATTTTTTTTTTTATTATAGTATTTATTTAGGATATGATGTTTTGGTTTATATGAATTTATCTAGCATATAGTCAGTCCATTATTAAAATATTTTGGAGGTCTATTATTGGATCGCTATTATAGATTCTTTGGACAATCATATTTGTCTTGAACAACCATCTTATATATATTCGGGTGTGATCACAGAGACTTAGATAAAAGGTAGACAATTCATTCCATAATTTGTGTCGGGACGGATGTGGTATTCAGCATCAAATTGCTTACATACAATGTTGACACAAAAACAAGGTATATAAAGACGTGTCCTACTACATACATGGAACAAAAATATTATCTTTCATATCTAAACCATGGACCAAATACTTGAACAACTATTCCATGAGTTGAGCAAATTTCAAATAATTCATAACAAACATCACGTCTAAGCATTCAAACAAAGATAAAGAATTTGAGAAAGATGTGATGTTTACTTTGTTCTGCCCTTAGAAGCTATGCATGATGTTTTCGAAGCCCATTACGTCCTTAAGAAGAGTATGTTCAACAAAATAATGCTCCATAGGAGATCAAATATGGAAATAAATACACAACAAAAAAAAAGCTGCAGATGCAGTTTACTATTATTAACAGACGAAAAATCCAGACACAAAGGAAGAAAAATGATTAATGTATCAAGTTTCGAAGGTAATGTTTGAAAGAAAGAACGTTAGGCAGTTCACACCGAACACCAACTACAGTTGTAATAATAAGACTGCCGAGTTTCCGCACAGACCTAAAGAAAACAAAAATGCCGATAGCAATGAATAACGTTAGGCAGATCATTATATAAATACCACATTCATCTGTTTTATCGTTTGTTTAATAAATACTCCACAATATTGTTGCCCAGAGATGCGTTGCCTAATCTCAATCAAGCAACACGGTATACACATACAAAGTGGTGGTACATTATACAAAGCCAGTAGAAGATATTTAACAAACATTGATGAATCTGATGGACCTTCAAGCTATCGGCGGTCCCATCATTAGATTCAAACATACCCAACAATATATTAGAGTCCATTTAGGAGTTATTTTTTTTTTTATTTTTCAATTTTTTAAAAATTTGGAACTAATGATCCACAAGAAGAGATGATAGTTCGTGGATGCTCTTGAACCACATGTTAAAAAAATTCATTTAAAGAGTATTGTTTCTTATATGAATACATTTTGTATATGAATGCTCTTGAATCACAAACTAAATTGATATCGAAGAAGATATAATAATATGGAAACTGATCATTGTGCATGCGTTGATAGCATTCATAGAATTTATGTATATACTAAAACTACTATTTACCATTTTCTCAAAAACAAAGAGATAGAACTTTCCATGTATCTGAAATTTTTATTTGCACCTAATAGTGAGCTGCGAATATTTGAAGATTTTTATATGAAAGATCTTTGATTTAACATAGAGAACCTTCCCATCCTCTGAAATATTAAGACAGCATTACATCAAACCTTAAAAAAAATTTTTTTTTGAATAGATACTCTTTTTAGATTTTTTTGTTACAATCTTTACATCCATTTATATATTCTTTTGCTTTGCCTTAGGGTTCTTTGATCCACCAATTTACGGAAACCCATCGTCATCCAATCCTAGAACAAACTTACTTGTTCAATCACAAACCGAAAGAAGAAGAGGTTTGACAACCAAATAGACACACAAAGATGAGAAGAACATACCGGTTTTACGTCAGGTGAGAGGAAATACCACCATGATATTGTTTTGACTATTTCATAGAATCTCATAAAACTAAATACAATTAATTTGTTGAGAAGCAAAGTATTTAGAATCATAGTGAGAACAAACTAACTTCTCTTCTTTTCTATTTTAATATGGTGCATGATTTTCGTTTGTTTTCTGATTGTATTCATATCTGACTATAATAAGTCTTCTTATATAGGAGAAGTTGCCTCTCTTCAACACCTAACATGTGTACCTCTAACAAAGGAACACAGACACCCAATTAGGTCAATACTGAAAATATGGATTGACTCTATAAAGTTTGGTCCAACACAAGAAACGAAACCTATATGGACAAAACTTAATTCAAAAGAACCCATTTGAATGACAAAAATAAAGTATGCGTATTTCTAGAAGTATAACAAAGGAATACAGACACCCAATTAGGTCAATACTGAAAATATGGATTGACTCTATAAAGTTTGTTAGAGTTTCAAAATTGGTCCAACACAAGAAACGAAAGAAATAATTTAACTTTTGTTCTGCAAAATACCGTTGTCAAGCAATTGCAGACCCACAGCTTATTTTGTTATTTTCTGTACTCCCGTGAATCATAACAAACTCATTTTTAAGAAAACAAGGATTTGGTCTTTTCATGAACTAGCATGCATTTCTCAAGTTAGATTTAGATTTAGATTTCGTTTCTTATATTATATGGTATGTGTCAGCGGGGTTTGTTGCAAGCAAGGCACGAACTAGGAAGTTAAAACATGTCTTTTCATTTAAGCCAGCAGTTGGAGAATCAAAGTTGGCCTTACCTTTGGTAGCAAGGTTACTGTCAAGATTGTTGAACAACTCCCCAAAAGCTATTGTTTTCAATAGGGTTAATTAACAGGAGATGATGACGTGATTTTGATTTATAGTTTTCGTTATTTAAACACAAGTTGCTTAACGATCCAAATCTAATTAATGAGTACTATGTTTGCAATCTACTTGCCAAGAAATTCATCGCACTTCCACAACCCTCTCATGAATTTGCTGCTGTCATCCACTGATAACTTATGAACTTTCCGATGCATCAATTCTGGTTCCATAACTTATAAATCAAAAATTAGCCTTACAACATTGGCTTTAACCAAGAGTACTCAACCATATTTTTTAAAAATCTCTGTCAACTAATACAGTGAATTATATTTTATAAGTTGTCTCTGTTAAAACCATGACATTTGTAAATTGGTTTTAAATCTGATCAGGGATAAATATTAATGAAACTAAAATCAAGTGAATGATTTTTCTTTTAAGATATATTTTTGTTGGAACTATGTGTCTAAATATGAATTGATTCTATCAGTATTGATGTTATTAGTTTTTTACGGATGTAATAGAAGTATGTGCATGTGCACCCTAGAATGGTTTATCTATTGTGCATAATTGACTAAGATGGTTTTTTTTAAGTCTTTGGATACATTAAATAAGTCGTCGTTTTTTCTAATGTATTGTCTCTTTTAAGTTGCAGTTTATATTCTTTATAGGATTATACAAAATTTTATTCACAAACTCTGTATGATGAAAATAAAAAATTCGTGGTTTGGATAAAATAAAGATCAAAGTCTAGGCTTACAGCTACAAATTTGTATTAGGTGTTCCTCCTCGATTCTAATATATATTGTAATATGTGGCGTAAATATCCTATTTATAGTACATTTATCCTATTCTAATATGTTTGTTCGACCAATAATATGTTCAACCAAAAATATCCTATTTATAGTACATTCCTGATAATATGTAAACTCTCAAGATTCCCTAAATAATCGAGTTCCAATATATATAATACTTTAAATTAGAGATGAATTCTGCAAGGAGATAATTTTGACAGGAAAAGGATTCGACGTCGTATACATGGATTCAAGTGCTAAAGGATTTGATACAGAAGCAGCTGCCATGAAACAAGATGAAACTATACAAGGTATGTAACTACAACTATTAAAAATTTCGATGTCATATATGTTGTTCAAACCTAATAAAAATAATGATAATTTTAATATCTTGGTCTTTATTTTAATGATTAATTACTTTAATAGTTTTTTTTTGAATGCTATATTGTTGATTTTTTTATTTATTTGTATTTTTATTTCAAAAATAAAAAAGAATAATAATCTTACGGAAAAAACGAGTGTTAACAAATATACTGAGAAGTTATTGAATTTCCTGAATGCTTTTTTTACGATTAAAGATTACTTATTAGATGCATGAATTAACAGGAGATGATGACGTGATGGAATTTTTCAAATATATGAGCAAAACTATTGGTGATTTCTCCACTAGAGTAAAACAAGATGAAATACGGGTAGGATCAGAGGAGGAATTTTTAAAAATTGTTATCGATACAACTTACCCAGGATATACAAAAAATACCATGAAAGTCAATATCTGGAAGAAAGAATTATCACAACACATTCTTATGAAAACGCTGTCAAACTCAATACTCTTATAACATCAATTTTACCAATAGATGAACACATATACGTAAGCAATGATTCAGATGCTGAAAATCAGAAGAAATACTACAACAGGGAAGAGGGTTGTTACCTGCAAAAGTTTTTAAATAGCATAGAATGCGAAGGATTCCCATGCAATGTCATCCGGATAAAAGTCGGTGTACCAGTAATGTTATTAGAAGATATGCAATGTGAACAACTCCTGAAAGGAACAAGACTTTGGGTCACAAATTGCCAGAGTGCAGTAATTCAAGCTAGGGTGTTGACAGGCATTCAACTGGGAAATTGATAAACTTATTAAGGGTAGAAAGCTGATAAATACATTGATGCACATAAAATGGTTCGAGAAGACACCATTTCAATAACGATTTGCTATGCATGCCTGATTAAGAATATCAAGGCTAAGAATCTGCAGAATGTCGGTATATACCTAGACAAAGGAGTGTTTCGCCCTGGGCGATTTTTCCAATGGATATCAAATTCCATGGGAGACAAGCCCATGCAAATGATAATTATAACGAGCAAGAATGATGGAGATAAGTATACGAAAATTACTTATACACAACGAAATATGATAATATGCCATTGATTGACCATATTATCCAAAACTAGGTAATAACAATTTCAATTAATTTTTTACCGGATATATTAGAGTTTTAAGTAGAAGATACTTATGTTTTTTTACCGATATATGTGAAAAAAGTTCTATTTATGTCCATGTTCTTTGGATCTCTATTGTTATGAACTCTTTAACAAATACAAATACCGGTAATGTTTCATTTCTTTTAGCTTGGTTATGTTCGTAAGTATTAGTTCAATGTTTCCTAATAAACTAATTTTTAATCGGATAAAAGAATATTGTGCATGGGATGCTCCTTGCATGGATTTGAAAACAATAGTATTATAAAAGTCTCAGAGCATGTATTGTGTAACACCAAAATATCAAATCAGTGAAAGCTCCTACAAAATTCACAATCAACCAAAATAACACGAAAGGGGTTGCCTTTGAGTATTGTTAATGAATACCAACAGACAAAAAATCCAGACACCAAGGAAGAAAAATGATTAATGTATCAAGTTTCGAAAGATTTTATGGCATAGCACAGCACGTTAAGCACATGACTTCGTGGATGAGTTGTGCCAGTAGGCACGTTTACACCTCTAATGTTAGTCATCTAATCAAGTTAATCCAAACGCAGAAATCCAAACTAGAGCGCACAAATGCAAGTTTAGTTATTTCGGAAAACATAGACATATAGGATACCAAAGTTATTTTAAGGTTTGTAATTTTTTTTTTTTTTTTAAGATTTTTAGAAATCCGAGTTATTCTATGAAGTGATTTCCTTTTTGGGAAAATTAATGGAATTTTAATTCTATGTAAACACCGATTTACTTAACAAGGATCTTTGAAAACTATATATATATAGGACAACGATCGCCTACACATAAAATAAATCAAATATACTTTTGCGGGACCGTCGTAGAAGAATTTCCAAGGTACGCTTCTCTTAATAAGGTTTTGTTAATATTAGTTTTAACTAAGGTTTGAGATTATTCTTTCTCTCATGCATATAAAACTAAAGTTTGAGGTTATTCTTTCTCTCATGCATATAGATAATGGACCAAGTTCAAGCCAACAGAGATCAACGATTCGATACATCCATAGTTATCTCTACGGAGGTCATGAAAAAGCCACCATTGAAGTGAACATGTCGAGATGATATGGATACCAATAACCAAGGTTTGAGATCATCTTCTTGCAAAATAATTTTTTCTCGGATATAGATAAATACCTAAAAAATACCATCATTAGAACAGTCTCAAGATTACACCAATCTTATTATGTTGAATCAATAGTGATTAATAGTAGAGGATACGTGAATTTTGATAATCGATAAGTATGGATGGTGACCCTACTAACACAACATTAATACAGGTTCTTATTCATGTTAAGAATTGCTACTAACAAAAAATTAACTTGCTTCATCGGAAAAATCGGTTCTTTAAATTGTTTTACATGAACAATTTTTTTTGAGCTACCGTGTTTCTATCTTTGTTTCTCTAACAACTCCAATGATTTTTATAATCGATAAGTATGATGTTTTTGATGTCTCTGGATTTTCAATCGAAGATAGAGAATGGTTTGAGTGTTTACAGAGGCAATAAAGGTGATAACTGGAGCTCCGCTAAGAAATCTTTTTCAAACTATTCTACGCATCGTAATGTGATTCACCGCCGTTCTATGGTCAGAGTTTAAACTCAACATGTGTAATGATCTGGATTTTAAATTGAGAGTGGAGTATAATATCAAGGAGCCAACTGAAGATCAAATACT
This sequence comes from Papaver armeniacum, assembly GCA_023531295.1. Lineage (NCBI taxonomy): Eukaryota > Viridiplantae > Streptophyta > Magnoliopsida > Ranunculales > Papaveraceae > Papaver > Papaver armeniacum. The sequence continues at coordinate 456,754 of JAJJWW010006625.1, read as the reverse complement.
TGATTTTGGTCTGTATCTTCTGAGCAAACAACTGCGTCAATTTGATAGGTCTCTTGAAGATTTCAAAGATATGCCACGACCTTTATTCGATTGGAGTGATCTTGTTAGTGGTGAAGTTCCCTCCTCCCGAGATCCTCGTGGAGGAGGATCAAGCTGACCCTTGCGAACTAGGATATTAAATATTTTTCTTAAAATTATTTGGCGTAGTAGGATACTAAATAATCTTCATACAATTATGTGGCGTAGTATATCTCGATTATAAACCTTTTTTTATACTATTTTTTTAAAGATTATTGCAGTTATTATGTGACTGCATTATTATTTTGTCAAAAAACATGAAACGTGGTTTCTTTAATACATGCAGTTAAAAAGTACCGATGAGATACAGTGAGATTAGGGCGAGGGATAGTTAGGCTCCTTGGAGCCTTTACAACCTAGAATTATGCTGTTGCAACTTAGAACGATTGTTCACGGGACTAATGAATTCAAGTCCAGATGGTGACGTTAAACCTATTGCAGAGATATGGGACTTAGCGAGTAATATACCAAAGTTAATATTACTTTCCAGGGAATAACCCTTTATATTTTGTTGATCTAAATTAATAGCACGCTAAACGGCGAAGGACAATGGTGTTGTATAGCGGAATGAAACATTGCATGAGATAGATTGTACAAACTTCGTTTTTATAGCATAATACAAAAGACATGAAATACATCTCTGTTCATGTTTATTCATTCTTCTACAAACCTTACTTCTTTATTCATATCATGGATGCACTTCCCTAAAAAATTCATATGCAACAAAATAGGATTCTCAATCCAAGTTTTGTCCAATACGACTCTTAGGTACCTACATTTGTTTGCCGAGATATTGTCAAGTACTTTTGGCCATCCTGGCAAATTGGATGTAGAGATCATACGGTCCATGTGGGTACTTTATCTTTCTCATGGTGAAATTTTTCTATTCTCTTTTAGTATACACCGTTAATGAGTTAGTCAAGTGCGAACTGCAGCGTACATTTTCATAAGAAATGTGATTCGGTCGATTAAGGTTCGGATAAGCGAGTTTATATCTTAAAGTTGGATTTGGTCTTTGGTGAAGTTTTTTTGTGTAGTATCCTTTATGGATAGCCTATCAATATTAATCGCATAAAGGTACCGAGTTTGATAAGATGGCTCTACTATAAGATATTAACTATAACAAATACAATATCTCAGGCATTACTTTTTGTACAAAAATATTGATTATTTTTAAAAATCAATGGAAAACATGGATTCCTTTTTCATTATAAGCCTGAATTGTTTTTAAAATCAAAACATGGAAATGATCACATTATTGCTTGCTTTATTTTCATGAATGGAAAAGATTTAGGGGGAGGTCAAACAACCCTTGCTCGTAGTTGCATCATTAAAAAGGAAAGTACTGTAATTCTTTTCTTTCCCCTTAAAAAGGTGTTGTGGTACTTGCAAGCACTTATATGTGTATTTAATTCAAGCTAAACATTTACGTGTTTAATTTAAGGAAAAGTTAGAGTTTTGATGGATTTAGGAAAGATCATACAAGTTAAACTGTTCGTATATAGGACACACGATTTCCTTATTCGGAATGGGAATTGGGTACAAGTTGATTTCTATGGAAATGTTGTTTTCCTTAATAAGGTTTGAATGACCTGTATATATATATAGCTTACACAATCGCATATACGAGCATCAACCCAAGACTCTTTTGCAAGACCCGTTGACACGGAAATCCACGATAGTTTTAACAAGGTACAAATCTTCTTCTTCTTCTTTTTAACTCAACAAATACTAAAAGAAGGTAGTGCTTGACATAGAATTTGGATATATTACCTACAGGATAACATGTCCTCCGAGAATACTGAAAGCTCCAATCAAGGTTCGAGATAATTATTCTTTAGCCTTTGCAGTATTGTTATAAAAACAATACTAATTAAATACTAATGGTGTTTATAAAAACAATATTTATATGCAGGGAAAAGAGACAAGCTCATAACATATAATTTGTTCAAGGAAAAACAAAAGATGTCAGATCGAATCATAAAAAGAAATAGAATGAGCATAACCAAGGCATCAACTTATCTGGAAAAACAAGAACTGTACGGTAAAAATAAGGTAACCTCGGTCTTAAATAATATTGTATACATAAACATATGATCTATATCATTACATAAGTAGTTTAATTGTTTCCATGAACACAGCGCTACTCGATAAAGATCAGTGCAACAATCGTACGTCTTAAAAGAAGACAAGAATGGTTTTACTATGCTTGCCCAAGATGCGACGAAAGATACCAAACAATTGATGATTTGAGCTGGTGTTCAAACTGCAATGAACAAATTTCTTCTCCAAAAACAAGGTAATTTTATAATTTTTAATATTCCTGGACCTCTGATTGAGGTGTTTTTTTAGATAACGAACATATTAATATTCATGATCTGCAGATTCTTCGATAAGACTCCAAGTCGAGACAGACACGAGCATAGCTGAAATATTAGTACACGGTCGACACGCCGAGGAATTAATCAAGTTAACATTTAACGACGTTCGAAAATTGCCACAGAAAATAAGGTAATGCCTTAAAAAATCAATATTTATGCTAACGGGAACCATCTTAGATAACAACAATGAAACCCTAATTGCAGGAACCCAAAGAGAATTTAGAAAGAAAGTAACAAGAAGAATAAAGGGCTATGTGTGTGTCTTTCGTGTGGAAGTGGCAAAACTCACATGGGGAATCATGTCTTTTGAAGCAAAAGAAATTATGAAAATAGATGCCACGGGAAAAACGATGAAGGTATTATTATTTTTCTAACAAAGAAGAAGAACATAAACAAAACAGAAAAAAAAAAGCTAATTATTTCTTTTTTTTTTACCTGTCCGAATAACACGAGCGTCGATAAGAAAACAACCAATCCATGATTATCATTCGGAAGAAACTTCAAGTGACACGGAACAAACGTTGCGGGGGAATGGAACCACTCCAACTATCTATTATTAGTCCATCTAATAATTACTAATCGAAGAAAACATCAATATGTTTCAACAACTTATTAACTATGCTATAGCAATTTTGCATTGATTTCTTTATTAGCTCTTTCAAAAAAAAAAAAAAAAAATCTTTATTAGGGAGGCCATTTTTTTCTTATAGTAACTTTGAGAGACAAATTTTACTATTTCAAGTTCTTATTATTTTCAATTAATGTTCAAACTATTTCTTTCAATTAATGTTCGAACTATTTCCATGGAAATATTTGTTAGATTACGACTAATAATATGTGTTTGATTACAAATCATCCGTTATTTAAGCCTAGAGTTGCACAAAATAAACAAGTTCCATGCATAAGTATTACCCATAAAAGAAATACAATTAGGAGACACACGTCCAACGGAAATTCATCCTACCCAACCTCTTCTAATCACGGTTTTAATGAAAAACTGATTGAAACTGATATTCTAGGTGAACATCCACTAGTACAAACCTCCACATAGGCCACGTTTTTTGGTTTACCACCAAGCCACGTTTGGGGTTATTTGCGTGGCTACTGGTCATAGGTATAACTATAGCCACGTTTTATGTTACCTTGTGGCCATAGTGCACCATTTGGTCATGGGTTTAAACCTAAACTCATCAACTGTAGCCATAAGACACCTTTTGGTCATGGGTGTACGTTTAAACCCATCACCTGTAGCCATATGTGAGAATATGACCACATTTAGCAATCATGTGCTTGTCGAGTTTATATGTTGGCTTTAGACACGCTTATTAACTCGTGACGAAAAGGAATCTGATTAAGCCACTTTGATTTGTCTATGTGTCTATCGTGTATGGTTTATTAGACAAAAGAAACACATATACCCACGTTGGTTTCTAGTGAGCCTTTTCTTGCCCACTAATTTTAGGCTTAATGTTCCTGGAATGCTTAATTTTCTAGCAACATATGCCGACAGATTCTCTATTCTTACTGCAATAAAGTGAACACAAGTGGTGGTCTTTGGAAGGAAACATAGTGAGTAACTGTGTCTTGCAAGGGAACTGAGTGAAACTGGGTATTTTTCTGAAATAAGCATAAAGGGTGGAGTTCTACCGTGTTGCTTTGTAGAGAGTTAACAAAACACCTCCCTTTGTATGACCTCCTGCAATCTCCAAAATACGTTCTTGACAAGGCTCGATTTCATGAAAAAAATGAAGACTAAAAACAAGTTTCTTACGGATTGCAATAGTGAACCATTACAAAAGACATCCGAGTTATGTTTACATTAAATAATTTTCAATTTCATAGGCTCAAACTACATTTAGTTCATTTTTTGACATAGAGGACAAGTTTATACAGTTGCGGTAACTGCGTCCACGACATTTTAATTGCAGTTTAGTGGTTTAACATTTTAATTCCAGGACCACCGGCTCTTGGTGCGGGACCATCGCATCCATCCATCCCACAGCCAGCAAAGGCAGCCTTATAGGACCAAAGAACTTTGTTGGTACATCTTTTCTATGATGGTGTAGTCCTTTTCCCTTGATCATTAGCATTAATCTCAACATGGTCATGTTGCCATACTTCTAAACACATACACCAAAATCAATATCAATTGCTGCTCCTTCTCCTTTACCAGCTATTGTAAACAATGCAAAACAAAAGGAATAATGTGCATGAAGAAACTGAATTTAGAAAACTTACGATGAGATTAAAAAAGATGGCTTATCAGGGTTGAATGTATTGTATTGTGTATGATGTGGTGCGGGGTTCAACATATATAAGAACCCTGCAAGTTTCATCTTGTAAAAAGTTAAATCGACTCATGAATCATGAATCTGATTTAAACCGCATGCCAATGGACTCAATTGAAATACCAAGATCATATAAAGCAACCTAGAAATGCAGAAATGACATACCTGTACATCATCTTCTTTAAAAACTTTCTCGACAAATGAGTAGCACGTTGCAAATCCGTGGTGTAGGCTTGCAAATTTGGAAAGGATTAGGCGACATCAGATTACTTTCATATCCAAATTTGGGTTGAACTCCAATGAAAACATTGCAGTCTTGCTTCGCAGACTTCATCAATTGATGATAGCTACTTACAAATGATTTTAGGGTAACAAGAATCCACTATGTCTAAGAACTGCAGTTTCTTTCTCCTACCTCGTCCATATCCTCGGGTAAATATAAACTCTAAAAGTACAATGCCAAAAACATAAACATCACTTTTCATCTTTTCATTGTAGGCCCTTCATTCAAGTATCTGCCAAAAATGACAATAGTTAGATTGTAATCAAGGAAAGTTTCTGTAGAGCTCAAACAGCTTTAAAGCGTAAAAAGTACATTCACTTACTTTGGAGCCAAATGACCAAATGTTCCTACAACTTTTTTCACGGGTGGTTCTCCTTCACCTGCTTTTACAAAAGCTTTGCCAGCCAAAAATCGCAAAAACGTGATGATATCAATTAATTATCCTGAATGCATGTAATATTATCGAAATGAGTTGAAACTCCCCATACCTTTGCGTGAACGAATTCTCAAGTAAGATATTGCTCGTTTTGACATCACATAATGAGTTATAGTGTATAAGCTCATGAATATATTCCAGACCACGAACAAGTGCAACTGTACCTTCACAATTTTTTTTGCTAAGTTTACCCTCACAATCCATTAAAGGGATGAATTACCTGAATAACAGCATTGGTAAATGTCAAGAAATTGGGACTAAATAAATTCTAACCTGAAACATGGTGGTAAGTTGCATAAAGAAAATGATTTCAGTCAGCAATTGATGACACTATCTTACTACCTCGGGTAAAAGTTCTTACCATTGTTGTGTGGATCATGCAAATGACTTCGTAAACTTAAAGGAATTAGGTTGACCCTGTCTTACAACAGATTTTCCTCGTATAAATGGGCTAAATCTACACATGACTCTTCAAACACACAACAAATGAATGCAGACAAGTTCGGCACATTTGAAGGTTATAACTACACATGATTCTAGTGCTGATCTTAGGAAACTAAAGACATTAGGTTATAACTACAAATATACCTAAAGAATTTCAATTAGTTACACTTCTGAACTCGGATTCTCTCTTCTCACCACAATCGCATGAATTCCAAGTATCAATTTTTTTTTTTTTTGCTAATGACATACTTTCCCCAGTTTCAGTCAAAACCAAGAAAAAATTGGTAAGCTTCAGAGAACTATTTAGAACTCATGAACACAAACACAAAAATCAAAATTGAAACATCCAGCTCATGGACACCCAGAAAACTGAATACTTCATCCATTTTACATATATTTTCAAAAAAGGTTTCACTAATTGCACCCAAAAAATCTACAGGATTTGAAAATACTTGAACATTTAATTACAGGAACTTAGAACTTCAACAATGCATAAATCTATACCAATTATAATCAAACCCTCATGACACCATACTGTGTAGTCAACCAGTTTCTAAAGAACATAAAAGACTCATCTCTTGAAACATTGATTAGGGAAGAAAACTTTCGACAACCCAACAAATGCAAAGAAACCAAATCATACCCATAATCTGAAAATTCCAATCATCAAATCTATATTCAGTCATGAACAATATAAGAACAACAAAGAATCTTAGTAATCATTTCAACAAACACATAAAGGACATCAAGTTATCAGCAGGCCAAGTGAGTTGATTTGCAATTAAACCTCTAACCTGTTCATTATGGTCAAACCATTTTTTCTTCTCTTCTTCTTTGCAGAAGAGAAATTGCAAAACAGCGCCACCAGTAAAGGAAGGTTCGAAATTACAGGGAAGTGAGGGACATGATTCACATGAACGATAAGAAAACCTACAACATAAAAGTACATAAACCTATTTGAATCAATACTTAAATCGAAATTTTAAAAATCCCCAGATAACAAGATAGAAATTTCAAATTAACACAGATTCTTACCCAACATCAATGTACGATAACAGGGGACAAGATACATCGAAATATCTTCCTTTTCTCCATCTTCATAATGTCTGGAAATACGAAGAACTTCATGAGATAAAATCTGAAAGAAAAGAAGATGGGTTTTGGTTTAGGGGTATCAACCACGGGAAAGAGGTACCGGTTTTCTGATTTGGTTACTCTACTTCTAGGTTATGGTGGTGAACATTGGAAGTGGTGAAGTTCTATTCATGGGTTTCGTTGAAGGGTTTCAAGCTTGAAGAAAAAAAAAAGAAATTTGAACAGAGAATCGCAAGATTCGGTTAGGTTTTCATTGGGGAAAGAAATTTTAGTGAAATTTTAGGGTAAATAATGCGCCAAAATTTTGTTGTTCCCGCCCGTCGAAATTGCAATATTTATTCATACGCATTTATGTTGTATGTGTAAAAATTTTTTTTAACCTATTTGGTGTTACAATGTATGACATGATCACGAGAGATCGAAATTGGATGTCAAATATCGGGAATATCGGGTTAAATCCATAATTTATTGTTGTACCTTATAGTTTGGTTTTTAGCCCAAGTTTTATTGAATCGATTGCATCAAATTGAAGGACTATCAAAACTTGATACTTCAATGATAATAAATTGAAAACAAGTTGGAATATTTTAATGGAAAATAGATCGAAACTGATATAATTTTAACGAAATTGAAAAAATAAATGAATTGGATGTTAAGTATGAACTCGTGATTTTGACAAAACAAAGTAATATGGGACTTAGTTGGACTCAACCTGTAGATAATTAGTCAAACTAAGTGTGATCTAGTGATGAGTGAAAATTGAGCATAACTGGATTGAATTAGATGCAACTGGGTGGAACATCAATCATGTTGAGTACGAGCCAGTGATGTTGAATAAGCTATGAAGGAATATACTGAAATTAGTCAATCCAATAGTACTCAATTAGTAAACAATACCAGACCATACTCATCGTCACTGAACAACCATAGACCAATCACAATGCTACCCAATCCGAATGGTAGCAAATATTATAGACTCAATTTCCCACTCCAGGATCACGAAAAATTAAGTTCCCTTCCCAATACCATAACCCAAAAATTATGAACATCCACCTACCCCAAAATGTCCCTCGGGACAAAATTATCCGGCCACACTCAAAATCTGGAAACTACACCACCTCCTCGGGATATAAATGTCTAACACATCAACCAACTCACACTCCTCTACCACCCACCAAACTCTTATGGACTTTACCATGTCCACCAAAAATTCAGCTTTTCTTGTGGAAAGCCATCAATGAAGGATTACCAACCTTCTCACTCTTACATCACATCCATTTGACCAACTCAGACATATGTCCCAGATGCAACACTGATCTAGAATTATCAAGTCACTTTCTAATTCACCGTCCAACGGCAACTACCTCTTGGAACACCTTGCTCACTCAACTATCAATTTCATCAAACTCCAATCCCCCTCACTTTCACCAATACGCCTCAGACGACCATTTCTCAAATCCTACAACAACTGCATCAACTTCTGTAATCTCCTATTTCTGTTTTCTATTCTGGACCTTATGGCTAGCTAGGAATAACCTGATATACCAACAAAAGCAAACAACTTCAGAAGAAATCCTAGCATGGGCACAAAAACTACAACAAGAATTTGATGGGCGCTACACTCTTTCACCACCAATCATACCGGAGATGCACCGTTATTTAACCATCCAACGAAAGACAAAAGAATAACAACAATATCGATAGGATGGTCTTTCCCACACAACAATTGGATTAAGATTAATACAGATGGAGCAACCAGAGGTCACCCGGGATTTGCGGAAGCAGGATTCATATGCAGAAATTCTGACTCAAGAAGTTTAATGGCTCTAGCTCAACCACTAGGAATCACATTTGCCTTAATCGTGAAACACAGGCTCTGCTATTAGCTTCAAGAATAGCAATAGAAAGACAATGGCCAAGAGTTCTCTTTGAAACCGATTCAGAGAACCTTCTGCGATTCATCACTTCCTCTACCCCACCACCTTGGCACATATCGGGAATGATAGAGGAAATAAAAATCAAATTTCGTCAAATCCCGCATGCGGCTATTCAGCACAACTACAGGGAAGGAAATCAAGCGGCAGACGGGTTAGCCAATCATGCAGCAGATGGAAGTCAAATAGGGAATTTATCAACTAAAATATGGGACCAGGCAATCCCATCTTTTATTAGTCAAATTCTATTTCATGATTCCGTGGGCACCACATACCCACGACAAATTGTAACTTAACTCCTTTTAATTATAGCATGCTTCAAAAAAAAAAAACCATCACTGATTATCAATAAATTCAATCCAGCTTTGCATAATATTCCATCAGAATCATTACATTATAGTCAACGTGGCTGAATATACTCACCATAATTAATTTATGTATGCATTTCCATTTAATTCAATCCAGTTGTATTGAATTTCCCGGTCAATATTATTAGATCAAAATGGGGTTTACCACAATGGGTTTTCCTTGACAAGGTTTTTAACGAGGCAACAAAAGCTAGTCCTTCTTTCGAAGTTTTCAATTTTATTTCCTATGTATTTCTTATTGTGCAAGTGATTTGGGCAGACATTGAAGGCATATACCTACCTAGGGCAACCTTTAATGTTCAAGTTCTAGTCGCTTAGTTGATTTATTAATATAAATCGAATTATTCTGGAAAAAAATAAAATTATTAGATCATACTCGTCAATCAATAAATTCAATCCATAGGTGAGAGACATTGTAGAAAAGCTAATAAATAGTCATACTCGTCATGGATTTTCACCTATTTTTTTCTTGCTCCTAGTTTTTGTTTATAGACGGGAACACTGTCGAAGAGCTAATAAATAATAAATAGTGTCGTATGTCATTAAAAATAATTCAAAAAACAACGCACCTTTATTTTTCACTAAGTTTACCAAAACAAAACAAAAAATTGATTAAGTTTAAAAAGAATCGTTTTACTTTTTCAGGTAAAAAAAAAAGTTAGAAAAACAAGCGCTATGAATATTATTTCCACCTAATTTACATATTATATGTGAACGACCACCGTTAGATGGTATGTGAACGACCACCGTTAGATGGTCTTATCTATAATCGCTTGTTAGAAAAACCCTAAACTAAGCCGCCTCACAATACACTCTCCTTCTCCTTACCCTTGCGCCTCAACTTCACTTCTTCCTCTCCAACTAATTCGATGATCCAATTCTCCGCTTTGCTGGTCACAAAGAAGAAGATGATGGATTCATCTTCTGAATCTGCAATCTCGTATGAACTCTTTTCACTTGATGTATCACCTTGATTTGTTTCATTTGATTTTGGTTGTTGAGATTGCAATTGATTTTTGTGTGTGAATGGTTAAATACAGGGAAGGAATGAAGAGAGAAATTAGTACACCAAACTATTTTGGACCGTAAGTAAGCTGGAAGTTATTTTTCTGTGGATGAAGCGGTGAACGGTGATAACTCTGTTGTACCCACAAACCCCGAGACCATGGAGAAGTTACAATCCTTTCCCGGTGATACCATCCTAATCAAGGTAATTAACATCTTTTATATTTTATATCGGGAATTAAGGTTTGATTGATTGTTAGGGTTTAAGATATTTGTGGTGAGAGTCATTTAGTAAGGATTGGCTCTGGATCTTAACTTGTATGCTGCATTGTTTAAATCGATGTCAACTCTTCATGTCACTTGAGTATACCACTGACATTATCAGAGGTTTGCTTTTACCGGGTTTGTAAGGTCATTTGTTAATTTTTAATGGTGTTACTCAAAATTGACTATATCTTCTGTGCATTGTGTTTGAAGGTAGGTGGTTCCTACTGGTTTTGTTGGAGGTTGGATCTTAAATGTTGGAGTGTTCCCTATGTATGCACAATCAGTCATGTCACTTATCTGGTGGAACTATGAGGCAGTTCGTTGCATATAGAGTTTTCCACGTTAATTTCTTTTAGGTACATAATAGATTGTGTTTGTTTGTTCATCTAGTTTCATGTTACCTATCAACGGCTTTCATTCGTTCTGTTGACTGTTTGTATCATGTCTACCAATTTTTTAGTCTGATATCCAAGAAGAACTCCCAATCACTTTTTTTTTTCAATAGATTTGTGAGCCATAAGGTGTTTAATTTTTCTACTAAGCACCTGATATTGTTTATCCTTGTTCTTGAATGTGTTATTTTCTCTCAGGGATGCATAATTTACTCCTAGGACATATTGAAGACTCAAGTAGAAGCATTGATTGGTCAATGCCATTGAAATTACTCCCTGTGGTAAGGCAAAGCAGGCCTTGAATTGGATTCAAAGGTATTATTACACCTCCCTTTGTTGATTTAATGGGAGTAAGGTTTATGTTACGGAACAGGTTTAATTGCCCTTTCAAATGTGTAGTTTGTTCAAGAAGGGTTTGTGGTTGCATCCTAAACCAACTTTTGTTTCTATTTTTTAACATCGTAATCACACGATATCTGAATACTCTCTACGTTGTGCTTATTATTAGATAGCTGGCAATACATTTTCTATTCGTAAGAGTCTGGATTTGAGACCATGAGGATCTGTGGGTTTTAAAAAGCACGCTTAAGGATCGATCAAGTACACAATTTTCTTTTCAGTGTTGCAGCAGGAGGTTCATGGGTTCAGCACAAGCTTTTACGTATAATGCAAATAAACAAATCTTATCAGGTGTTCAAAGTTTCCTGAAGCTATGCTCTACAATCAATTTGGAAGATTGCAAATTATATGCAAATTGATAAACGTACTCTAAGGTTGATGATTACAGCTTGGGCACCTAAATCGTTTTCCCTTCTCCTAGTTTCGATTGTCTGAGCTGTCGGATTGCACATCCCAGGTCAATTTTGAAGACTTCCCAGCACAAGACCCATCCTGTTTCTGTTGACAGAAAGGTTAATTTAGTTTTTTTTTTTTTTTGTAATCATTATTGGTGACCAATATTGATTTGTAACTACGGGGCGACACAATACAGGAATCGTTGTATATATAAATCATTATTATTATATTTATTTTTGGCTTTTGCAATATTCCTCAAATTTCCTTATTAATGACGCATATAATTATCTGTCAGCTCACCTCCGGTCAGCAATTCATGGCAAAATATTGGCCATGTTGAATCGAAAATACTCGTAGCCGTAGGTCATATATGCGCCATGTTTAAATGCGCTCTGCGTGGCTGAAAGATGACGATGGCCACAAACAAATGAATGCATGCGGCTTTTAAAGTAAACAATAGCCACGTTGAATCCATAGTATGTGTTTATAAAGACTTTATTGCCATGGTTTTATTGGTTCACTGTGTTATAAAGGTAAATAATAACCATGGTGAATGATATTTGCGCGACGATAAGTTATGAATTGGTCACGATAAAACATATTTTGAGTGTCCAATTGATAATGAAGGCCACGGTTAAAATAAAATTCATGTGGCTTTAAAGTAACCGCTAGCCACGTTTAAATTAGATTATGTGTCTGTAAGAATCTTATGGCCATGGTGATAGGAAAAATGCTTAACTACATACAAAAAGTGGGTAACATATAGACACGGTTGCATAGGTACGGCCATGGTAAATCATATTTTATAGTCACTCAAAGTTTATGTAGCCATAAAGGTACCCAATTGTCACGGCACCTGATGCCACATTTCTGGAGTGAAAATTTTCCATGGCCAAAAGCCTATGGTCACGGTGATTAAGTGTGGCCTATGTGAAGATTTGTACTAGTGATCAGTCTAAAAGGAAGATATCAATACCAAGATTCACATTCCGAGATGTAATAGTAAACATGCAAGGATTGAAGATCGTCATTCATAGGATACATTACCATCTTAACTCAGCTGGACGAGCGCATGGGATTTAACCATGTAGTCGTGGATTCAATTCCCACATATGGCCGAGGGACCCTATAGTTGTACGCATTTTAGTTGTAACTACTCTAACGTGGTTCTTCCTGCGATAACAAATCTTATTACGTACCACATTTTTATTAAAGTAGACTTAAATGGAAGTAGGTCGATAGATAACCACTGAAGTAGATCATCAGTTACAATAGTGCGGCGAACCAAGAATAGATACCATAAATCGGTTTCTTAACGACTTTTTTCTTGCAAACCAAGAATTCAAAATCTATGTAAAGAAATAAAACCATGATTCCAAAATATTTAAAATTCCATAATACAAATATAACTAGGATTCTTAATTTAAAGTTTATCAGCTATTATATAAGACTATCTCCTGTATAAGAGTACTTGAAAGTCATAGGGAAAGCGTATATTTACTTTGCCCAAAAAAAAAAGGATTTCGAACAAGCAAAAAGGTACAAACATCTTAGCCATTTGATTTGATTTGATTTCATACACTAACAAATAGTTTATGTTTGAAGAATAAGCAATTATGTATGTTTTAATCACAGCAGGTACACGCACATGGAATTTTTCACCGAAATAAACCCCTTCAAAAACGTTGAAGACGGGTGTGATGAAAAACAGCTAAAGATAGAACTCTACAACACCAAAAAAATTTAAAATTACTGTTTTGAAACAAAAGTGCTGCAAAAAGAAATAATGCGCAGAATCAACTGGGAGATTATGAACTTCCTAGATGGCGAACTGCGGAGATCAGAACTACTGGAGTATATGAGCATGCTAATATTTCCATTCAAAGGACCAGAAAGAAATAGACAAGCACACAAGGAATGGATTCACAAAAAAGATGAAGAAATTCAATACAAAACAAGCACAAAGTCTAGAACGGTTCAAGAAAAAAAGTAGGCCTGAGTTATAGAGCAGACATAGGCAAGATCTGGGACCAACAAAGGATAGCGCAATGGAAATTCAGAAAAACCACCGAAGAGAGTTTGTGGATTGTCAGATTCAAATATAAGACATATGAATATGCTTTTAGGATGAAAGAAAAATTAGAACAAGAATTTGGGTGCATTCGTGTACTACCGTATTTTCATACATAACTTAAATATATATTCACTAATACTTATACAACCTTTGTTAAGCACTGATGATTATTTCTACACGATGTATGTAATGCACGGGAACGAGCTCCGAGCGATAATAAAATGCAGTTCTTCGAGACGGATGCAATCAATAAATCTAAGAATCACAACTTTTACGGTGAAGATATAATTAAGCTAAAGCTACCTCATGTAATCCCCCTAAGTCTATTTCCAAATAAGATGGTCGAGATGCTCGATAAGGAAAAAATTAATCATATACCGTAGAGAGCGCGTTATAACAATAAATATTGGATCGACAATAATGGTAATTAAAGAGGTATATGTAACGTTGGCACCATACATGGAAGAACGAGTACTTCTCGAACGGGCACTTTGCTTTCGAGTTGAGAAAATGAGGAAAAGATATATTAAAGCGCAGGTAATACAAGGTGAGAATATTGGCCAAGTTGTTGACATCATAAGGGAAAGATTCCGTGCACACTCGCGAGTCTTTCGCAATACAACGGACACAATTTCCAATAAAAGTTATTGATGCTCGAGATTCTACCAATTACCAGAACTTATTTTGTTCTAGGGGATTAAATCATGGAAATAGTATAGATTTCGGATAAATTACAATGCTTAGATCTCTTTATAATTCAATTTCAAGTTCATGTCGGTTACCATTACTTTATATTGAAATACACCAAATTTCTTCTCGCATTGTTTTAAAAATTATATAAATAATGTAGAGATCATCATGGCTACCATAGCAAAAAGTAAACTACAATGATTCCCAGCACAATTCCTCACCGTAGTGGAATCATTACCAACGGCACACTCACAAGCCTCGGTGTGCTATCAATTCAATTTGAACAAAAATGCAATACGCCATCGGTTCATACAAGAAATTGAGAATGACCGAGATATCATGGCTGCGAGACAGAAATAGGAACAACGATTGGAGGAGTTCAAAAAATATCTGGCGAGAGAACATGAAGAACATGAATGCCTAAACAGCTCATGAACCAGGAAGGGTACCTATGGTATCTCATGGACAGAGATATCAAGGCCATTGTGATTACCATCAAGAATTTTTAAACAGCTTCGAGTTGCACCACGTACCAGACCATATTGTCGACTACATCTCAACCCAAAGTACATCGGAGAATCCAATAGGAACATGGAAATCAGTATCCTTCGTCCAACCGCAATTAACAAATGATTGATTCTACACATTCTTTCTTCCATTCTAACCTGAACCAAAACCTCTTAAAGACCGCTTAAATTTCTCAAGATATTCAAACAATAAGTAACAAACCCTCAGAAGTTAATTTGAAAATTCGAACAACACTAAATCTGGATTAAAAACTTTATGCAAAGCATTAGTATTACTTGGAGGATACTTCATGTACAAGGGTTAATATGATCTTAATCAATGTCACCTAAACTGATAACAAACACAAACAATATCTAATATGATATTACTTTAATCTACCATTTTGAAAGATAATTAATTGTGAATATCATAGCATTAATTCTCCACTAAAAACACATCTGTATTGAAAAATCCAGATAATCTCTAATCAATATATTTCATATAATGACTAAAACAAAAACCCAAGGATCAAAATTCATCTTCTTTGTTGTTTCACTGGGATTTCCATCTTAAAATAAACAAGGTGCTACGAATGAGTGGACATCCCAGACGAAACAACAAAGAAAAATGAAATTGATGAAAGTACACAAGACGAACCCGTAATCGTTTGAACAGAGTGAATAACAAAATTGTTTTAAAGGGATGTAGTACATTGACAAAACTTGAAATGAACATGATAATTTATTTGATGATGAAACACATGTAGAGAACACTCTTAAATAGAGGTTTCTTTTTTCCGTTGGGTGGGAGTTAATAAAATAAAAGAAACATAAATGCAAACTTTGAAGTTTTAAATTTGCAGGCAATAACTTTGGGTGGGAGTTATTTAACTACGTTTCAACTGTTTGGTCTATTAAATTAGGATACATGCAATAGCAGTTGACTCTAAGTAGTACTAGACTATTAGCATTATATTTCCATTAAAGAACAGCTATTCTAGCAGTTGACTCTAGAGATAGAGCCATATAGAAAAGATAAGATACATTGAATGACCAACAAACAAAAATTCAGACTGCATTGTCTCCTCTCAATTATCACACCTACAACAACACTACCATGTTTAAACTCTGCATGCTCTCGACAAAATATGGAAATAACACTGATTTCTTTATTAGCATGTAGTACAAAAAAGGAATACCAGACATACTACATATTTCGTATCCTACATGAGTAAAAAAATTAATTCTAAGAAACTACTCTTTACCAGAGATAGAGAACTTCCCATGTATCTGAAATTTTTATTTGCACCTAATAGTGAGCTGTGAATATTTGAAGATTTTAATATGGAAGATCTTTGATTTAACATAGAGAACTTTCCCATCCTCAGAAACATTAAGACAACATTACATCAAACCTTAAAAAAGAAAAAAAAAAAAAATACTAGAGTAAATACTCTCTATAGTTCTTATATCCAATGGCAACTGCACTTCTGAGCATACATCTAAATCATTACATCATTCATTCATTCAGTTCAATTGGTCTTCCCATTACTCACAACCACCAACAACCATTTCCCCCATTCGTCGGTAGTGATCTATTTATATATTCTTACGCTTTGCTTTAGGGTTCTTTTGGTACATAAGTTCGCACCAATTTACGGGAACCCATTGTCATCCAAACCGTGAACAAACTTACTTGTTCAATCACAAACCTGAAAGGAGAAGAGGTTTGACAAACTACATACAAATAGAATGAGAAGAACATACCAGTTTGATACAAATGAGAGGGAATACAGCCATGATAATGTTTTGACAATTTCATAGAATCTCATAAAACTAAATACAATTAATTTGTTAAGAAGCCAAATATTTAGAATCATAGTGAGAACATGCTAACTTCTGTTCTATTCTATTCTAATATGGTGTATGATTTTCTTTTGTTTTCGATTGTATTCGGATGTGACTATAATAAGTCTTCTTATATAGGAGAAGTTGCCTCTCTTCACCCATAACACGTGTACCTTTAACAAAGGAACACAGACACACAATTAGTACTGAAAATATGGATTGACTCTATAAACAAAAACCAGATAATAGTTAAAACATTGCCTCTCTTCAAGATTGAACATTTGTACGTATCTCAATGGAATAGCAAATGGTAAATCATGCTGAAAATGTGCATTGACTCTATAAAGTTTATAAGAGTTCCAAAATTGGTCCAACACATGAAACGAAGCCTATATGGACAAAAAAAAATGTAACCCAAGACCTGCAACAGTCTGATTTGTATGTTCACCTAACATTGAAAGTAAAAATTTGCCAGCTCTTAGTCTTTGTTTTAGTTTAAAAATTCATCCTACCCAACCTCTTCTAATAACAATATTATCGAAAAAGCTATTGAAGATGAGATTGTAGGGAGGAATCTATTCAAAAAGAAGATTTTGATACCAAGAATCACATTCCAGTTTTGATACTAAAAATGCAAGGATTGAATAGCGTCAGTCATCGGATACAATTTCCAATAGCTTAAAGGAAGACCATAAAAAGAAGATTAGATATATACTTTGGTTTTATATCTATGAAACATGAAATCTATATATAACGACACAAAGGCTAAAGCATACGGAATTCCCAAGGTTCGCTTATCGTATTTTTCAATCACAACCGAAACATGAAATCTATATGGGACGCTAACAATATGTTAAAAGATTACACTAACAAGGTAATTTCAATGTTATCTAATAACATAGGTCTCTTATTCTATTAATTCTGTGCAAATTCTACCGTGTTTAACAATTGTAAGCTTACAAAACCTCGGGGAAAAACGCTTCATGTGCAAGGCAACAATAATCGGTTTAGTCCAGACAAGAATTGGTATTATATGACATGCAGAGAATACCATAAGAAAACCGTATACAAAAGGAGACACCAAACAATTCCGGGATTTATCAAGCATATCGCTTTGAAAAATAATATTATTTTTATATTAGATATCCAAAAATAATATTATTTTTATATTAGAAGAAAACAAAATCGAAGTACCCAGACACCTCTAAGCCAAGTACCCAAAGATTGACGACAATATTGGAAATACACATTATAATTACATTTTTTTATCTGATGTAAAATTGTACCTTCACGAGATCAACCATTACATGATTATTTCAATATGTTTAATTATTTTCTTTTTTTTTTAATGTATAGGTTTATTTATATATATATATATATATTTTTTTTTAATTTTACACTAGAATTTTAGAAATTTATCTTTTGTTTTACACTAGAGTCATACAGGATTAAATCTATTAGAAATAGTTTCGATTTAATCAGCGGATTAAAATGTTTAAATATCTTTATAATTCAATTTCAACTTCATCTCGGCTTACCATTAGTTTATATTGAAATACATTAAATTTCTTCTCTGCATTGTTTTAAAATTTCTGTAAATAATGAAGTTCATAAAAGGCTTAATGGTTCATTATCTTATATATATAACAATGCATTGTCAGCAAAACTAGATTCGATGTCAATTATACAATGCTTTGCTTTTGAGCCGGATCTCTAAGCAAAAAAAAAAAAAATTCACATATTTCAGTCCTCAAATCTAACCCTCATGACAAACAAAGACCAGATCGCTGTCAATCAACCAGTACCAGGCACAACAAAGTATAAAAAACCATACAAACGGCTCCCCTCGGCCCTTAGTACAAAGACTAAAAGATTTCATGTGACGAAAAAATTAGTTCTACGTGTATTAAGGGCAATGGATATTGAGTGCCCAATGTGTGGAGCACTTCATTGGATGGATGAGAAGAAGTCTACATCAACCAAGAAGAAACCAGAATTTACCAAATGCTGTCGTGATGGAAAAGTCATACTCCCTATGCTTCTTGAACCTCCTGATGAACTGATGGTTTTATTGGACGGAGATGAAGGTCACTTTTGCTATAATGCTATCCATAACTCATGATCTGTACGAAGAAGTGTTATTGCCTTGATGAGCCACATCAGTGCATAACCTGTACCAAGTCATACACACTTTCAGTGGGATCAAAACAAGAGTTAATTTAAATCCGGAATTATAAGTAACTAATTCATATAAAAGCAATCATAAGTAACTGGAAAATTAAGATTATCCTAAATAAAAAAGCATCGAAAACAAATAGATCATGGCTGCCATAGCAAAGATAGTAGTCATTAAAAACACCGAGTTACCATCATAGTAAAAGTAAAACTAAGGTGATTCCCAGCTCAATTTCTAACCTCATTATTCACGGCCCAATTTTATAGCTCGGCCATAACAGTTCTATACACGATTTCGGAATCTATCCTAATCAAAAGAATCCTATTTCTGAAAACGAATTTGAGTTGGACTAAATATAGAATACATTACTATAATGTATTGAGTAATTATAAAACAATGATTTCCTTTCTTGGCTGTTTAATATTGAGTTACACTTTTGAGTTATTTTGGGACACTGATTTACTTTTTAGGTAAATTAATGGAATTCTAATTCTATGCAAACACTTATTCCCTTAACAAGATTCTTTGAAAACTATATATAGGATACACGATGGCTTACACAGAACATATATCGAAGACACTTTTGCAAGTCAGAGCATACAAGAATTCCCAAAGTACGCTTCTCTTTATTTTTTTCTAAATTTGTATTTTCTTAGTTAAATCGATGGAATCATCGAATTTTTAACATTTCAATGATATACTTATACTTTAAATGTTATTTATTTTCCCAAGTAAGCATGCCGGAGAGGATACACAAACAATAACCAACCAGTGAACATGTCAGGCGAAGATAGAAGGAACAATAACCAAGGTTTGAGATCATCTTCTTGGGAAATATCTATACCGGTGACTGGATAGGATGCGTGATTAAAAACTTATTAATTTTATATAATAAGTAAACTTATTATTTTTAACGTGATTTCTAACGTTTAGCGTAGACATGGCGGATGGCCTCGTACATGAGGAATCTTCTGAATAGCATTAATGGGGCTACGGGAGGAGGGACTATTGCCCACGAACAACATACAATCTTTATACCAACTGAAAGCGAGTTTATAAAGGAGATAGAGACTATATCATACCAAGATCTTCTAAGATGTAAATCTAGGAGACGATATCTAGCACACAATGTATCTTAGCAATGAAGCATGATAAAGTGCTTGAAATCAATAATCACATGGTATTTCTCTTCAGGGAGAGGAGCGTGTGTACCCAAGCAATGATTACGTATCTTCCGATTCTAAAGATTATTTCGAAGATCAGCGAAGTATCCCACCGAGATGTTAAATCAAGTTGAAAATGGTATATACCAAGCCATAATTTGCGTTTGAAAATTGGCATACCAATTATTCTCTTAGAAGATCATAACAAAAGGCGGGGCATCGTCAAGGGCACAAAATTGATGATAAGACAACTAAAAGATCCGGAGATTGCCGCGAAGTCCCGACCTGTGTTGCTGGGGGAAATTAGCAATATTAAAGAGAAACTAATGAGATCCAACGATGGAATACCCCTGGCCAGGTATCAGTTTCTGTTAGAGTTTGTTTTGCTATGCGAATGGACGATAGCAGTCACGGAGCCTACATAGCGCTGGATTCTACTTGACATCCGGAAGTTATGTGGATGATGTAATTCCATACACGGTAGTTTCTTTGAAGATGAAAGTCCGGAACCGCTAGACCCTTGGGAGATGAAAATCCAAGGTATCTTGGTATTTCAAGGGTACTGGCGTAGCATCGAATCTAACGATCACTATCATCGGAAGAATGAGTTACCAAATGGGTATACAAAGACAATTGATTCGTGAATGTACTACTACGAGAATTCACCATTTATAGACGAGTGGTAAATCGGGAAAAGGAGTATTGGAAAGAGATGAATTTACAAGAATGGCTAAATACGGCTACGATCCTCACCGAGAAGCGGAAAGGCTTAAATCTATTGAAAATAGTTATAATTTTAATTGATCGATTCCAATGTTTTTATCTCTTTACTATTCGATTTCAAGTTAATGTCCATTAATTTATATTTCTATTACTTATATTGATATCACTTGGTGTCCATTGGTTTATATTTAGTTACTATATATATATGGTTTTAATTAATTCTCTTGAATTTTCGATCATTTGGGATTAAATTCTTTTAATCGGTAAATTTGCTAAAAGTTTATAGATTAATAGGTGCACATAGTAAACCAAGAAGGTTAAGTTTCACATAAGAGAGAAATGAATGAGTTTCTTACAATGTCGCTTACAATTGTAGGTTGCGCAGATAAATTGAAAAATCATAAACAAACGATCAACTCTTGCTCTAACACCACAGCCATTATACTCTTTGTTTCGAGGTTTTGGAAAATTTTACAGGAGTTCTGTAATTTTGTGCCAACTATCATAGGGACGCGTATCACACAGTAAAATAAAAAAATAAAAAAATCTAAACGTGTAGCAAATGGATGGAGCACAAAAGAAATAAAAATCTATTCACTGAAGTCAAGTTAGCTCATATGAAAGACTAGCTGCAATCCTTGAAAACGTTTATTTTGTGAAAGAGCTAATGGAATACATCTCCAAGATGGTGCCAATAAGTTGGTCCAATAATGATTGGCGCAGTGTGCCCCATTTTTCCAAACCACGACAAATCTTTTAGTACGAAAGAGGGACATCAAGGCATCGTGAATTAGGTTTTATCGACAAAAGTTTTCTTGATACTTATGTCTCTTTGCTTCACATATGTAAACCTCGATGGGGTAGGGTTAGGTACATATTCTTTTAAAAAACATGTGTCGGCCATGCTTAACAAACATGTAAACTATTCTTTGTTAATACTGCTACTTAACAAACATGTGTCGGCCATGCTTCTGTTTAAAAACAAAAAGAAATCTCTGAACATGTGTCGACCATGCACGATGAAGAGGTTACATATATTGAACTCTTTAATCTTATTTTCGTGAATCAGAAATACAAATCTTCCTTAGCGTTGTTGCTACTCAACCCTAGATTAAACATTATACCTCTGTGATTAAACCCAAATCAAGGTTGTTGATCCTTAAACGAAATAAAAAATCTTTGTTTTTCTAATAACAATGGTTCTATTTATAGTTTACTGTGATTTTAATTTTGTAATGAATTGGTGTTGGTCATCTCTGATTCCAAAAGATTCATCTTTTATTAGTTATTACAATCAACAAAATAATTTGTATGGTTTCACTGTATTTGGAGACGAATTTGCTTCAGATAATTCAACTTCAACTAATTAGTTTTTATTCAATTTCTAATTTGTTTTTTGGATCAAAAACTCTGCAATTTATTCGTGGTTATAATTTATTCGTTTATAATTGTTTTTGGATTCTAAATTCACAGTATGTTCTGGAAACAACAAGGGTAAAAATAAGATATGGCAGAGACGAGCAGTGACAACGAGAGTGAGACCTTTTATATGCCATGTAATGCGAAAGCGGCAGTCAATGACGACGCACCAGTCGGCCACCACTGGGAACTAAACTGATATGGCTAAGTGAGAAGAGAAAAAACACAAATGAAGACTTGCATGAAGAATTAATAAACATTTCGGATGATAGTGATTGCTTTTGCAAGATATGCAGAAGTAAAGAACTGAAAGATGATGCAAGCAGCAACGATGATTCAGTGTATATCTTACCAGCAACTCGACAGCAACAACAAATAATTATTCTGATTTCAGACACAGAAAGCGAAGTAGAAACTGGGGAGCGGCAACAGAACATACAATCTGAATACGATAATTCAAAGATAGAAAAAATGCTTGCTTGGTATGCCAATCTAGAACCAATTGCAAAGAGGACACGATGTTCAACAAAGCAAGCACAACCTATTTCCTGCAGAACAAGAAGTAGAAATTGAAAACATAAGATAAATGTGACAACCAAAGGCATCAAATATTTAAGTTATCTTGCTTACACCATATTTCAAATTAAGCTTATTACAATCTGCTTTCATACTAAGAATGTCGCAGCTATACTATGTTGTCTATTTTTGAATGTTTTGGTTGGTTTTAGTTTGGACATACCTTACATGTATTAATTGCATCCCATATAAATCAATGTCCAAAACAAAAGTAGTTTCCTAAAGGTGTTGGGTTTTAAATTAATAACGAGATTCCTAATCTGATACACATTGAATTCAAAACACTATAAAAGATGTTGTTTATTCAACCACAAACTAAAACGAAGAGACTACAACCAACATTGAAGCAACGATGTCGCCTAAATATGGCGCATCACTTGGCCTAAAATCCTTATATGAAGGAAGATCAAACACTTTGCGTAGTCCAAGTCGTAAACAAGTGGAAAGAATTCAACTTTAAAACAACGTACACGATAAAAAGCATAGATATGGTTTTAAACGATGAAGAGGTATCAATTGCACATGTCTAATATTTGATAAACCATGTATTTATTATTTAATATATGGTGATTTTATTTTATTTTTTATTTTTTTTATTTTTGACAAACCCAGGGCGATGAATTACATGCAAGTATACCGGAAGAACTAATCTGGAAATTTGATGACGCGATTAAAGAAAATAGCCTATATTCCATTCAAGGATTGCACTTAAGCAAGTCTAAGGATAGATTCAGCTAACTTAGTGAAAAAAGAGGTCTCTTTTGTCCTAACACAAGAATTCACCGAGTTGGAGACGAATCCAACGGCAATAATTCCTAGAAAATTTAACTTCACCGAATTTGAAGAGATCAACTCAAACATACAAAACATATATCTTACAGGTATGGTAAAGGAAATTCAACATGAAATTAAATTTAAGAGAAAAAAGTAATTTACCAATGTTATTAATGTAGATGTGATCGGCTATTTAAGAGCGTACACAAGCATCCGAAGTTTCCAGAGTGCAAGCGGACAGAGCAATCTAATGCGTGAAATAACTTTAGAGAACCGCAGGTACAAAGTTATTTTTAATCAATGTTATTACAATCAACAAAATAATTTGTATGGTTTCACTGTATTTGGAGACGAATTTGCTTCAGATAATTCAACTTCAACTAATTAGTTTTTATTCAATTTCTAATTTGTTTTTTTGGATCAAAAACTCTGCAATTTATTCGTGGTTATAATTTATTCGTACGATAATTGTTTTTGGATTCTAAATTCACAGGTATGTTCTGTAAACAACAAGGGTAAAAATAAGATATGGCGAGACGAGCGGTGGACAACGAGAGTGAGACCTTTTATATGCCATGTAATGCGAAAGCGGTGCAGCAAGACGCACCGCTCGGCCACCACCGGAACTAAACCGATATGGCTAAGTGAGAAGAGAAAACACAAATGAAGACTTGCATGAAGAATTAATAAACATTTCGGATGATAGTGATTGCTTTTGCAAGATATGCGTATAAAGAATGAAAGATGATGCAGCAAAGAACGATGATTCAGGTGTATATCTTACCAAAGAACTCGACAAAGAACAACAAATAATTATTCCGATTTCGGATACGTAGTTTAGAAACTGGGAGCGGCAACCAGAACATACAATGGATACGATAATTCAAAGATAGAAAAAATGCTTGCTTGGTATGCCAATCTAGAACCAATTGCAAAGAGGACACGATGTTCAACAAAGCAAGCACAACCTATTTCTGCCCAGAAACAAGAAGTAGAAATTGAAAACATAAGATAAATGTGACAACCAAAGGCATCAAATATTTAAGTTATCTTGCTTACACCATATTTTCAAATTGTTTATTACAATCTGTTTCATACTAAGAATGTCGCAGCATTATACTATCTCAGTCTATTTTTGAATGTTTTGGTTGGTTTTAGTTTGGACATACCTTACATGTATTAATTGCATCCCATATAAATCAATGTCCAAAACAAAAGCAGTTTCCTAAAGGTGTTGGGTTTTAAATTAATAACGAGATTCCTAATCGATACACATTGAATTCAAAACACTATAAAAGATGTTGTTTATTCAACCACAAACTAAAACGAAGAGACTACAACCAACATTGCGGAACGATGTCACTAAATATGGCGCATCACTTGGCCTAAAATCCTTATATGAAGGAAGATCAAACACTTTGTCGAGTCCAAGTCGTAAACAAGTGGAAAGAATTCAACTTTAAAACAATGTACACGATAAAAAGCATAGATATGGTTTTAAACGATGAAGAGGTATCAATTGCACATGTCTAATATTTGATAAACCATGTATTTATTATTTAATATATGGTGATTTTATTTTATTTTTATTTTTTTTTATTTTTGACAAACCCGGGCGATGAATTACATGCAAGTATACCTAAGAACTAATCTGGAAATTTGATGACGCGATTAAAGAAAATAGCCTATATTCCATTCAAGGATTGCACTTAAGCAAGTCTAAGGATAGATTCAAACCAACCGAAGTGAAAAAGAGGTCTCTTTTGTCCTAACACAAGAATTACTGAGTTGGAGACGAATCCAACGGCAATAATTCCTAGAAAATTTAACTTCATCGAATTTGAAGAGATCAACTCAAACATACAAAACATATATCTTACGGGTATGGTAAAGGAAATTCAACATGAAATTAAATTTAAGAGAAAAAGTAATTTACCAATGTTATTAATGTAGATGTGATCGGCTATTTAAGAGCGTACACAAGCATCCGAAGTTTCCGAGTGCTTTACGAGCAATCTAATGCGTGAAATAACTTTAGAGAACCCAGTACAAAGTTATTTTTAATCAATGTTATTACTTAAATAAGGAATTCTTAAATATCCAACATTAACAAAAAAATTATGATGTCTTATAATTAAAATAGAGGATCAACTATAAACATTGCCCTATGGGGTAATGCTTGCAAGGAAGTGGAAAACAACCAGTTTGCAAAACCTACAAACTTAACCCGATTTTACTCGGTTTTGTTCCACATACGTGAAGAATTACCAAGGTAATATTTGATTTAAACACATGAATGTTTCATCTAATACATACTTGATCAAATTCACCGATTAATGTTCACAATCTTCTCGGAGTAAGATGACCCCTGTCATCCACAAATGCTACAAAAATATACCATAACTTGAGGCGAAAAGTAGCATGAAAATGCACATGAGGTTAGCATATACAATTTCAATGAAACATCTTGCTCAATCCACTGGCATATAGAAGATGTATCATAAACTATTAACTAACATCATTCATGTATAGGACCTCAAATATTCACGAAGCACAACAAACTACATCCGTTGAAGCAACCAATAATCCAGACCGATATGCAACAAAAATTCAACAAAGTGGATTTCCTATAAAAAGCTTGGCTTACAAAAATCAAAATTTAAGGAGTTTCAAAAGGACGCAATGAAACATATGAAGATTGGTTTTTTAGATACATGGGCGTAAAAGTAGTTGAAATCATAATGCAAGCATTGTTTTCATGAACATCATAAAAATATTAAATACCTAAGTGTTGTTATTCTCTTTATGTTTAAATAAGTAAGAACTTGAAATTATGGTTAGAGCCAACAAAGTGGATAAAGCATTGTCGCTATTTGATTCAATGATGGGAAGAACGTTTATTTTTGATATACTTGATCAAAAATATTCAAAAACAGGAAAATTCGTGGTCATGGGTGTTTATAACGACATTAAACTTTTACCACGCGGTGTTTCCGTATATGGTTAAAACTGCAATATTCAACAAATCTTAGTGAAAATCATTATGATATGGTTATAACGACATTGTACGATTTACTAATACAGGGAGGACTTATATATTCCAATGAAAATCATATAGTGCTTAGCACACCTGTTATATGATATTAATTTCAATTACCAAAGTGTATACTCATTGCTTTATTACCAAAGTGTTTTAATTTAGATCAGGAAAGAATGTTAAATGATTTTGTTACTGTTTTGAGTAACGACTTTTACAAATAGATTCAGACCATATTTTTTAATTTTAATTGGTCTTTTAGTTTATATTTAATTTCGTATGAATAGGTTTTGTGTTTATCTCTTTTTAATGTACAAAGGTTGAGCCGGGGCCGTAAGGCCCCGGGGATACCTAGTATACATATGAAAAACTATATTTAGTATAGTAATTAGATTTTAATTAATTAGCATATGATCGGCCAGCATGCAATCCGATGTATTTTGATGGACTCATGGGTAAAATTAAAAACAGTGGTGCCGAAAATAATTGACATCGGTGGTCAGTTTCATTAAAAAAATCTTAAATGCTCGCAATTTTAGTGTCAACTTTAGTGGTCACAAGGAAATTCTTAGTCCATAAAGCAAAGACGTGGTTAGATTTAAGGTCGTTGTATAAATTTTAGTGGAAGTCGCATGATGGATTTTTAGTCTAACCATGTCTCTGGTGTAAACATTGAGTTACAATGGCACATTTCAAATCAGAAAACAAAAGATTTGGAATAATTCCAATCTCTTTTTTCATTGCAGGACTACTAGCTATTTCTGGAATTATTTCCTTGATAGTTTTGGTCTAGATTGGGCTTTCCTGAATCGGTTATTGCTTCGATTAGGAACTGGAGATCTACCGAACCAAAAATCAAAAACAAAAGATTTGGTCTCTTATTTTACCATATGCAATTTGGTGGATTATGCGGCAGGAAAGAAATAACAGGTGTTTCAGTAACAAGTCTAGGAACAACAAGCATCTAATCAGAGCAGTAAAATGCACTATGTTTTTGATGGTTATTCTCACAACATTTGTTTGTAATGAGGATGTTATGATGAATTGTCCTTGACAACCTTTCAGTTTATGGTATTTGGTTGCTAGTTACTTTCTGGCGTAACTTGTCAATTGGGTTGTATCTTTATCACCTTATGTGACATTTTTTTTTTAAATAAGTCAAAAATAAATAAAAATAACCAGAAAACAAATTTTGAAGGTACCCAACTCCTTTGAAACTACCAAGTAATTTTGAGCAATGTCGTAAATTTCAGGTCGCACTCCTAGATCTTGTGTGATAGTGTACATATTGAGCCAGATTAGAGAATAAATTTTAGGTCGTTACAAAATTATGGGTTAAAGTCGGCGGCATCTTTTGATGAATGAAATGAGTAGTGTAATGATTGTTCTAAACAAATGATAGAGTTTGGACTTAAATATGAAGAGTATACTAATGATGAAAACGCAGAGGAAATAATTTAGGTAATGTAAAGTAGAGAATTGGATACTCAGGGAGAATTAGCCATGAACATCGGAGGAGGATTGTTGTGCTTACGTCAGGATAACGAAGCAGACACTCTCTTTCTTCCTGTTTTTTTTTTAAATCCTGGTTCTTGAAATAAAATTTTATGATGGTCCCCGTTAATCTATATTTTTATAATGACTCTTATTACAAGTGGTGTTCAAGTATAATAAACATAAAATACTCAAAATCGTAAAAGTTTAACATCAAAAAAAAAAAAAAAAAAAAAAAAACCGATGAAATCATAGCTATTTTATAAAACAAACAAATACATCTTATGACTTTTTTTTTTTTTTTTTTTGAAGCATATATATATTTATTAAACTACTAAGATATTGTTACATGAGGGTATATAACACCCCAAAATTCATCAAACACAATTTGAATGGTAAGCCAAGAATCAACAGAAACATGATACTGGAGCGGTAAAGCGGTCTTCAAACCGGAATTGCATCGGGGCGGATGTCGAAGTCGAAAGTCAAAGGCCTTCGGTCAATGATTTCCACAAGAAAAGTTGTACTTTTGATGGACAACACAGTGTCCATGGGAGTTTTGTTGGTGGTAGAGGTGTACGATGCAATTGATTAGAATTGCTAGTCTGGCCTTTATATCTTGACGCTGCGATGAACTGCTTGATTGATATCCTTAAACTTCTTCGATGTTCAGCTCGATCCATAACTTTGAAATTGAGTCCTTAGGTTTGATTGAACTTGTAGTAAACTCCAATATCTGGCCTTGAAAGATTGTAGATAAAAGCGCTAATACTATTCTTACAAAAGTACTACAGACTGAAATACAGATATACTACGAGATACAGACTTAACTAGATTAAACTAGGAAATGAACGCTAGAAATACAAATACAGATCCGCTTGAAGTGTAAAAAAACAAGAGATTGAAAAAACTTGAGAAGTAAAGAAGTCGAATTCACCGGCCCATTTGTATATCAATTAGGATGTTGCTTGCTGTTCATAAAAGGGTTGAATTGAAGCTGTGAAAACCTTAAGTTTTTAGAACCCATGGATTCAAACCTGAGGAGAATAATTATTGTGTTGCTAGCTGTGGTGACTCTATCACCTTGGTCATAGATGAATCTAGCTGTGAAATACATCTTATGACGATGGCCTATGGGTTTCAGTCCGGTTTTGTCCTGACAAGTAGCATTCGAACAAGCTGCCAGTTAGTTATAAGCATCTGGTAGCTTTGGACGTCAGAATCAACTTTTTCTTTAGTTGATTATACCAACAAGATTACAGCTGCCTAAAGGTTTCACGACCACCCCAAAGACCAAAAAACATATATGCAAGCCAAGCACAACCACAAAATACTGTTCAAGTCTACTTATTCTTAATTGCTTATACCCATTGCCACTGGATTTCTAGCTGTTCCTGATTTCGGATCACAAGGCAGAACATGGGTGCAATGCCCATTCCAGAGCATGGGTATCCCGAGTGTTACATGCCCAGTAGGCCTGTAACACTGAGACACTACAAAAATATGGGCCGACTATAAAATTGGGACGAGTCTAAGGGCATTTCAATAAATTAGATAGATTTTCTTATAAGTTAACCAACCCTAGAATTTTCGGCATAAGTTTTATACAGAGAGCGAGAGAGTAAGAGTTCCCAGTTACTAGTGCGAGGGAGGCGGCGCTTAGGGAGAAAGCAGTTCTGATGAAGGTTTACGATCAGAGTGTTGGTATCCCTCATTAGGCATATCATGGAGATCAAAGAGTGAAAGAAATTTAAATCTTTGAATTTGTTGGGTCACAATGACTTTTACTCTCAAATCTTAGTTATGTTTCTCCAATATAGCTAGATATAAGATGATTAAAATATGGGTGTTTTGATCGTTGTTTTTGGGTTTCATTTGTTTAACCTGTTGGTAGTTTCTGCAGCTACATGCCACAATTGTTGAAATGGTAGATCTGTAGAAATCTTGGTAGATCTGTTGAAATGTATTGGTAATTTCTGGATTAGAAATGTTTCTTTTTTTTCTTTCTAAGTTTTGTTCTAAGTATCAATTCGTATATATCTAGTTGGAGAAATATTCATACATCTTATTTAGGAGTGTTTGGGTTTTGATGCATTGTTTTGCTATAAAAAAAATACAGTATGGCATTATGTTTCAAAGTTTAGAACCGGAGCAAAAAAACAAACCAAGCAAAAACCAAGAAGAGGTTCCCCGAGAAACCAAGAATCAAACCAAACCAAACAAAAGATAGCAAGAGGTTACGATACGAATGATAACGGATCATGAATAAAAGATAAATATATCAAGAGATGTAGTTTTGGAATGTCAGTCCTGATCCACATAACTTCTCTTCCATGAGACGATCTAGTCGTTCAACCATTTCAGGTGTCAAGTAATTCTTCCAATCACCAACCTCGCCTTTTCTAAAAACGTCTTTGTTTGCTATGGAATTGCCCAAAATCTTTCCACTTTTGTTCACGTCCAAATTCTTCATGTGTTGAAAACTGCATAAACTTAATATTTCTTTAATCACTCCTTGACTCTCTTCTTCCATAGAAAAACTATGACCTAAGAATTCCGCGAGTTTCTTCAAATCTTCGTACTTTAAAAACAACACCTTACAAGGCGTCTCTAAGCTCCCTTTCCAATAACCTAGAACATGATCCCAGTACGGACCAAAATCTGAAACTCCGCTGCAGAATAACTCGAAAGCGTCTTCAATCGATAGAGGGGTATTCGTTTTCGTTTTTGATAGAGGAGGGGTACTCTTATTATTGCTCTCCGGCAGTGTCCTCATTTTGTTGATAAAATGCCATGTAGAGATGAAGGTGTCTTGAGGGTTTCTACATATATAAACAATCTTACAATTTATATCCCTATCAATAACTGAATCAGGTAAAGAAGTGTATGGGATATGGGTAGCTATAAGCCTGCATGCAGAATCATCATGATTATGGCTACTACTTTTGGTGAAATCTAGGAGACTACAATCTGGATAAACATGTTTAAAGTCCACGAAAGGAACAAGGTCATGAGGTGAAACTGTAAACAATGGGTGGTTTTGGGAAGTAGATAAAATAGGGTGATGGGTACGGTTGACGATCGCAAAGACCAATGCTTTCAGCCAAACGGTGCCAGATTTGGGTAGTGAGGCTAGTATCCACAGCTTTGAAGTTCTGTTGAAAATCTTTTATATTTTCTAATGCTTCGGCAAAGATCCAAAAACCTTGATAAAGAGCAGAATCTCCTATACCAAGACAACCAACACTGGCGGAGTTAGGATGATAACAAGAATTTTCGTCACCAGTGGATTCCATGGAGTGGGATACAAAGTCTGCTTAATTAGGAATTTATGATATGATATAACTAGCTAGGCTAGAAGTTGTTACTCATCTTTAGTCAGAATTGAAGAGTTTATATACTGAAAGGAGGATGCTTCATTAGAATTACTCCCTCCGTCCCAAATTAAATGAGCTACTTGTAGTTTGCACAACTATTAAGGCAAGGGGAAAATGGGAGTATGTTTGATTTTTTACAATTATACCATTATCGATGATAACTATTAAAACTTAGAATAATTTGTCTTTTGAACTATACCACGGTTTTTCGTAAACATTATTATGCCGTTAAAAATCATTTTAAAACACTTATTCAACGAATATAAACATAACTATCAAATTATACATGTTTCTTATAGTAACAATAATTAAATAAAAAGGCAGATTTAGAAATATCCCCTTGATTAGTGAGATAGCTCAATTACTTATGGGACAAAATTTAAAACCAATTAGCTCAATTAATTTGGGTTGGAGGGAGTATTTTTTTCGGAAGAGACAATTTGTGGTCTGAAAGTAAAACATATGGCTGGGTTTGCAAAGAATTCAGTTTGTAGGTCGGTGCGCGATGTTAATTATAGGGAACTTGGATATATTCAAGCAACATCTTCTTTTCAAGAACAATTTTCATTATTGGTCGAAGGATTTTCTATGGTACTATTTTGCTTGTTGTTTCGACCTAATCACTACTCTCTCCGTCCAACTTTACTTGTCTAAATTGTGTTTTTTTTAATAAAATTGTACCAAAAAATTGGTATATTTCCTATTAAAATTTTCTAATTATCAAGAAAGAAACAAAAACTAGGATATGAAAACTAGTATATTGAGAATTTATGATAACAAGAATTTTCGACCAAGACAACCAACACTGGCGGAGTTAGGATGATAACAAGAATTTTCGTCACGAGTGGATTCCATGGAGTGGGATACAAAGTCTGCGTAATTAGGAATTTATGATATGATATAACTAGCTAGGCTAGAAGTTGTTACTCATCTGTAGTCAGAATTGAAGAGTTTATAAACTGAAAGGAGGATGCTTCATTAGAATTACTCCCTCCGTCCTAAATTAACTGAGCTACTTGTAGTTTGCACAATTATTAAGGAAAGGGGAAAATGGGAGTATGTTTCAGTATTTTTTACAACTATGCCATTATGGATGATAATATTGTAAAATAGAGAAAGAGAGAAGGAGACACAAAGTAAAGGTGAAGAAGAAGAGAGATTTCTTATTCATTAGTCCAATAGACAAACATTAGAGCCTCTATTTATAGGGCTAGACACAAGGGCATCCCAGTAATAAACGAGATTTGCCCTAGATATTCTTAACATAATTACACGTTTATAACAGATAACTATTAAAACTTAGAATAATTTGTCTTTTAAACTATACCACGGTTTTTCGTAAACTTTACTAGGTATCACCGGGGCCTTACGGCCCCGGCTCAACCTCCCATGATTTTGAAAATAACTTAATGCATTTATTTTATCTTTCTATATTCATGCATTCACAAACAAAGACTACAATACTTATTTTTTTTGATATTGTTTAAGCTTTCTCAGCTCCTCTGTTTTTATCTTTTCTTTTCGTTATAAGTATATATGATCCCATTGTAATGGCATTTAATATATTTTTTAGGTTCATAAACCTCAATCAGATAATACTGCGAAAACGTCATCTCGTGCCACTACTGTTATACATGTGTACACTATTCCGACTCATATTTTTCATGGGTATCCATCGGTTTTCTATTGATAAAATAAGGGCGTTGTGTGTAGGGTATCTTTTGTT
Organism: Papaver armeniacum; assembly: GCA_023531295.1. Classification (NCBI taxonomy): domain Eukaryota; kingdom Viridiplantae; phylum Streptophyta; class Magnoliopsida; order Ranunculales; family Papaveraceae; genus Papaver; species Papaver armeniacum. Next base: position 423,405 of record JAJJWW010006625.1, on the reverse strand, counting down.
GTACCGTTCCTAATATTTGTTGATTGATAACGCCTGTTCTTTATCTATTGAACTATTTGATGCGAAGTTGGAACAATCTTGTTGTGTAGAGATATTTTTGTCTTCATATTGTTCTCCAAAACCATATCTTTTATTATTCTCAAACTTCGGTTGTTGTAATACGAAAACTTGTTATGTGATAATATAGCGAGAAGGTGATAGTAAGAGTATTCAAGGTTTTTAATGGTGTGGGATGGCATTGTAGGCGTTGATTTTAGGTTAGTTAAGCGGTTATCATTGATCTGATGTGTTAAATTCAATGATAGTCAAATAAAATGTTATCTTGATATCACGTTATTCACTAACGTAAATGATTCGACGTACATCTCACCCGACAAATCCTAAGTTTATAATAGTTTAGATTTGAATATATGGTTATTCAATTAAAGTTGAACAATCACCTATATCAAATCATTTTAGTATTTGAATCGCTTTTTTAATGTTCGTCACTTTCTTCATCAAACAAATATAAAATTATTTGAACCGTCGATGTTAAATCTTCAACATCAATTGATATGTACACGAACAAAGACACATGCAATTAACCTCGGATCTACTTACACACATGTCTAAAAGTATAAGACTAACGAAGAATTAGGTAGAGAAGTGATATGTTGAAACTAAAATATCTACATTACATCCACAAGCTCGATGAAAGTGTCAACAACCATAACGATTATCCTAGATGTTTATATTTCCCGAGTACATTTATTTTTTTACCGCATTTCTTAAGACAATGAACCTTGTGAATAGTTAGAACCTTTTGTTTGATCAAATAAATTTTGTCAACAATGTAGAAGCAAATAATTTAGTATGAACCATAATGACATGAATATTCAAACTTGACACTACGAGATCAATGGATCTTTTGCAAATCTTGGAAAGTCAAACCTCTGCTGGTAATTAAATTATAATATAATATGAATAAAAATATTTGAAGTTGACATCAAGAAAATTTTAGGAAGCACTAAACTTGAAACTACGGATCAAAAGATGTTGTGTTTTTTGGGAAATACATCTGTTTTGAAGGACTTGTTTTGCAAGGCGTGCTTCTTGAATAACATATGTACATAGTTTTTTAAAGTTAAAATTAAATAGTTGTGCAATTCGGTTATACCTACCAACATAAAAACACCAATATCATGGATTTACGTGCATTTTATGGAAAGATGTTCGCTCCTCCACTATAATTTTCTCCATGATTGATTGATTTGTTCATCCAATGCCCTCCCCACAAACATCTCGTATGTATATATTGATTACTCGTTAATTTAGACAGTTATATATAAATAACTTGAAGAGGTGATGAATGAGTAACTTGCTCATATTCTAGAGCGATTCGGCGAGGAATGATGCATTAACTTCTGTTCATCCATTGGGTTGTTGTTGCCAATGTTCGTGCTTCTCTCTCCCAACTTGTTTTAAATGAGATGATCGGCATGCCAACACGCTACCGGTTCATAAAATCACCAAAACTATTACGTTATCAAGTTATACGCCTAGAAAATAATTACACTACTGTATATATTTACCACATGCATAATAATACATTGACAGTTTAACAAACATGTGTGTATTTATTATGTGCATAATAATACATTGACTCTTTAAAAACTTTATCTCTAGCAATAATATAATACATTAACTCGTGTAGATAATACATCTAAATCCGGGTTATCCTCCATTTACCAAAGGTACGTTTCTACGTTGGAATATTTTCCTTGTCAATTAATTACTTTTGGTACACTTTTGTTGTCTTTGTATTTCAAGATGTCTCCTCTCCCTATCGTCATTTTATTATTGAGGTTATAGAAAACGATGTTACGGTAGCAAATCCGTTACATAAACTCGGGCAAAGCAGCAGAAAACACGCACTCGAACACACTTATTGGGTTTTTTTTATTATGGGATAAAATTCACATAAAGCAATATCTGCATAATAAACAAAAAAAAAATGAACACACATATCCACACACACGGCAAGGAGCACAACAAAGCAATGGAAGCACGGGTGCGAAGAAACAATCAAACCTAAAATAAAAACACACAAAAATAGGGCTGAGGTCACCCACTTAACAAATTTTCACAATATTAAGAACCATTTATTGTTCAATTAGAAAATAATGAGGACTCACACTATCTCCAACTTCTCCCTAAATATCAAGTCAAGGTTTACTACAATTAAAATTTCTCGGTAACATTCCTCGAAACAATGAGATTTTCAAAAACCCACATTTGGGGATACCCACAAAGCGGTGTATACTTTTGTTAGAATAACCAATTTTTTCAATTCGATTGTTTGTAGCCGGTATTGAAAATGGCGGTATCCCCCAGTTTCCCCACCATTTCAAGAACCCACATGTGAGGGATATAGACAAAATAAAAATATTTAGAAGTAATTCCTTTTAATTTATTTTTTTTAAGCATTTTGAAGTAATTCTCATAACCTCTTATCCATATATATATTTTTAATGATGAACTACTCTTGTTCTTTTAAATTATTATATTGATTTTTTTTAATATTATTTATAAAAAGGAAAAAAATCTTGATTTTTTCCCCATATTCTGCGGGAATACCGTGCTGATTATAGACAGTCGGCATGGATAACTGATGAATACCAGTCGAATATGGTAAAAAAAATCTAAAAAAAATCACGGTTGACTATACCGACCATGTCCAAAATTTTAACGATGCAATCGCCATGGTTTAAAAAAATATTCTATGTCGGTCAACATTATTTAATGTAATGAATACCATATTGATTGTTGTTAACCAAGAATACCATACACTTTTGGCATAGTATTCAACAAAAAAATACGGTCTTGCAATTTGTATACCATGACGTCGACATGGTATTCATCAATTATCCCGTTGTTGATGGTGCTTTTTGGAAAAAAATTGAAAAAATAAAATTCGATAAGGAAAATAATTTTGAAAAGGGTGATTTGGATTTTTTGTACTTTTAAGATATCTGTTATCAGAATACAAAGGATAGGAATAAAACTAATATCACTCTTGAAAATTGACCAACCTTTTATACATAACTCCCAACACAAAAATAGTATTGCAAGATCTGTCACTCAGTTATTATCACCCGGCGAATGAAAGGAAGCTACGGAATTGATTACCATGTATCACAAAAATGCGGTTAGCTAGTAACTTATAAGAACCATCTTCTCCTCGGTCATAACAAATTTAGTTACATCATGATGAAGACGGTTCATATAAGTTACTAACTAATTATACACATTGAATCGTACCACGGGGGAGTTACTACATGTTCCTGTGAGTATCTCCTCAATTGATGTGGGTAACTTTAGAACTTCCATCTATTAAACTTATAACAACGCTCTTATTCACCAAAGAAAAGGCAGTTTTAAAAGTTAAATTTAACCATTTCCAAAATTAAGATATTTGAAAATAAATGTAGGCAATCGTTTGCATTAATAACATCAGAAGGATCCAAAAAAGAAATTGAGCCTAAGCAACAGAGAAAAAGGCAGGCGAAAGACCTCCTCTTCTGTACTGTAAAAAGATGAGACAACTAAATAGTATTGCAACACCGTAGCTAATAAAACATATCATGGTTTCTTGAAGGTAATATCTAATTATCTTCATTGATAATCAAAACTCGATACGAATACAACGCCAATGGGATAATGACAATTACAAATTCGATGTATGTTAGGGTTGCAAAAATACTTACCTCTTCCCACTTCTTTTTAGTTTTTTCAATTATCATCTCCATAGTAGATTTCGCAATTTGGTATACATCTATTGATATTGGCCAAACATTAAACATGAACGGCAAACATCACTTAATTGCAAGGCTTGATATGAAGATAAAATTTTCAAATTTGTATTTTACGTTACTGACTTCACACAATGTGCAAAATAGGGAACTGGGTTTTATCGGTGTTCACTTAGGAATGGAAAATAGGGAATTGTGTTCAAGAATTCATAGATAGGAAAATTCATTATGGTGTTCACATAATTTCTTATCCATTTCACCTTAACCAAAATAAGAATTGCATGCGTAGGAGCCTCATGCCCCTAGAAAACAGTAAGAGCACACGAATTCAAACTTGCATAAAGAATTATTTCAGCCAAATTATACATATTTATGTAAGCATATCCCACAATGAAGTGACACATGAAAAGTGTCAAACTTACTGTATAACCATCTTTCGCAATAATCAAAACGGTGAACTCACTGTGGCTTGGCTTTGTCTGGCCCGCAACAATGCATTTTTGATCTGATGTGGCGTGGCTTCGCCGTGCCCCCTCGCTTAGGATTTTGGATTTGGCGTTGCGAGGAGAACGATGCATTTTTTATTGGGATATTTAATGTTTGGTACCCAACAAATGACTAACACATTGGTTTGGTACCCAACATTTCAAATATTAAGGGTTGGTACCTGGATCCGTTAAAGACCGTCAAGTCATACCGTTAACCTAACTAAATTGTAACTTCTGTCATGAAATGTATGTTATTACCTTATTATCCATAAAAATAATAACAATGACTATAGTTGTCCTAAATGCCAGTTAAATATATGACTTGTGTTTGAATCTATACAGGAAGATAGTGATGACAACCCGTCGTAACTTCTGGCACCATTTCTTCTCCCTGCTGGTGACGGTGACTACTGGTGATGTCGTGATGATGGCGAGTAACTGTGACTATTTTACTTAACTTTTATAAAACAGAGAAGAGGTCTTATGAAACAGAGAAGAGGTCAATGATGGTTGTTGCCATTGATGGAGTTGTTTTTAATGGCAGTGATAATCGATTAATATGTCACTGATGGTGAAGATTCCAAGTGTTTTGGTAGGTTGCTGAGCTAAGGAAACATGGGTTCTTTCTTATTTTTGAATATGATTCAGGCTAAAATAGAAGTCTTGAAGACCATTGTGTTTTCTAATTTGATTTGGAGAAAGACATGCAAATAAGATATTAAGACATTTTATCGAACATGTACTGTGTAATATTGTATGCCACTGGTTTTTCCCGTTTTTGTTGCTCGTTCCCTACAGTAAACTCGAATTCGAGTACAGCCCCAGGTTTTAAACATTCACACAACTATTGCACAGAAAAGACGTGATGAGAATATGAGTAGTCATACCGGGATGAAAGCAAAAAATATAAAGAAAGCATAGATTCATTTCTTTTTCAGATAATTTTTTAAATTTAAAGTTAATTTTTTGAATTGTATGAATGAATCCTGATAATGATAAGATGGGTTTTCAATAATTTTATCAAACCTCTAAAAATTTGTCTCCAAAGTTCACACCATTCCCGAAATTGTATCCGCGATTAAGATGGCGATTTAGGGAAACAAAGTTGAACGGACTAAGGATATATCTTATCAGTGAATGAATTACATATCCCCTTATCTAACATCATGTGAGAGTTGAAATAAACTCATCTCGTAAAAGAACGAAAAAGTTAGCTAAAAAAAACCGAACCTGGAAATGCAAAAGGTGAAGGAAGAAGATGAAGGAAATGGTGATAAGGTGCGACTGGGTGGGGAGGTGTATGTACAAACACATCAAATTAGCTGTTGGATCGTCCATTTTGACCACATGCTTAAATTAGTAGGGTCACGTGCTTAACGGTTTGACTTGTGATCTTTAACGGATCAAAGTGTAAACTCTTAATATTTCAAATGTTGGAGTGCCGGCCGTGTGTTGGTCATTTGTTGGGTACCAAACATTAAATATCCCTTTTTTATTTGGTGTGTCATGGTTTCGCCTCGTCCTGTCTTCTAAGATTAATTCTTGATTTAGCGCAGCATGGCAGAAGCCCCACCCATCAGTATGTATTAAACCATCTTTTTCTTTTGACATAATCGACATGTAATGAATTTTTAATATTACATGAGTCTATCATCGGGGCGAGCGACCTATTGCAAAGGGTGTGCTTGCACCCCGCCTTAACTGACTCCAAAGCCCATTTTAAGCCTTTTAAGAATATTTTTTTATAGTTACACCTGTCTTAGCATTCCCTAAGATTTTTGTTGCACCATAGCAAATTTTTGCATTCCTTCCCATGATTCTTGGCTCCCCATGTCTATCATGGAGATTTTAGTATAAATCTCAAGTTAAGGTAGATATTAATGTTGTGGGTATGGAAAGTACTGTAGGCACCGGTTTTATGTTGCCGATCACCGGTCAACAAAGTCAACTAGGCCAAGGTCCATGGTCACCAATCACCAATCAAAATCGAGCAGTGAGTTAGCGTGTCACCGGTAAGTAACTGAATGAGTTAGGCATGTCGATTAAGAAATCACATTGCAAATTCCTATTCTATCTTCTTTTGTAATCGTCACAAATTTCTTTCCCTATAATTTCATTCAAAACAATGCACACAATTTGTACTCTCCATGTATTGATTTCATTCATACATTCTATCATTCCCATTAATGACAGTAACCACCAACTCCTCTTAACTGCAATACCCCATTGGTTTCAGCTCTACAATCAGCTACACAACCACCACAGTTGCACACTTCAACTATTCCTGCAGAATACAAAATTGTAAGTTAATTCAAACATTGAACTTGAGGCACATACTTAGACAAGTGGCGCTCTATCTGCTTTGACTTGCCATTAGTGTTAATTTATTGTGACCCAAATGAAATCTAAGGTGTGAAAGTGAGTTCAACCTAGGTAGGAGGCTTTGATTACTCTGCCATCTAACTTCTTTTGTTATTCACTTGTCAAGAGTGTACGTACAGTGGTAGCTAATAGTTGCATACTCATTTTTATTTTTTTTTAAAAACTATCCTGTGAACTTTTTTTTGTTACTCATTAATAATGCATAAATGTAACAAAGATTAGTTGTGCCTTCCATTTACCACAAATTAATAAAGAGGTAAAATACTACCAAACTTTCAAAAGAAATTATCGTAGAATTGGTGTGATAAGTCAACCGATCAAGAGCGAGATCCTAACAAAAATGAGTGGATTTTCACCGATGGATACTGTAAAGTTTTATGAATATGAAGCGCAAAACATACCAAGAATAACTTGAAAAATAAATCGATTACTACTATACCTCAAGTTTCGTAGAAGGAGTTCATTCTCTATTTAGGTATTTCATTTTTAACCACCATCGCTTCCAAAAATTCTTTGTGTAACCTTATTCTTTGCATCTAGACAATGTGAGCTTCTCAAGTCTGTTCAGAAATGCGAGTGAAGCATATTCAAGATAACATCTGAAATTTTAGATCAACGAAAAAACATAAAATAAATATAAACTTCACGTAGTCTTCAGAACTAAACGGTGGTTCAGGATCACCTTAAGTTATTCTTCGATTTTGTTATACTATTTTGCATGATCCAGCTCGACTTGAGATCCAACAAAGAGGGCCTGATCCACATGACTGATTTATGACCCGACGAGAAAAGGATAGAGCCATGTGTTCCTTCCCTAAAGATACCATTACCGAGTTTGCGACTACTAAATATAGCTGATCCACCGCCGAACCACACGGAGTGCCCGATAAAACACAACAATTTCCGCAAAACATTATAAGACAGTTCAATTGAAAATACATCAAACTCAAGACTACTAAAATAAATGCAAATACATAAAAGGGAAGAGTGGCCCCCTATAGATGTAAAACCATATATTACCATAAAGCAAGTGAGCTTGAAGCCCGACACCGGTACATTGACTAAACCTTTTACTTCGGGTTTAATCGTACTAAGCAATAGATGAAGAAGATTCGCTCTGTAGTACTATGTGAGGTTCAACAACGGTATCCAGATTTTTGTAACAGAAATAAATGTTATAACAACTACGAATTTTCCGGCTTCTTGTAACATATCCATGTAAACAAAATGAATGCGGCTCTTATCTGAAGATGAAAACGATCAGCTTGTCATAATACGTGCAACGGAATCGAATTTATAACTAACTCTTTAAATTTCTTCCAATCTTAGTTTATCTTGGTGAGTTTTGCCGAAAACTCACTCAGAGAAGTCGATGAAAAGTTACATGCCAATCAGTCATGTGTACGTCATTAGAAATTCAAGAGATATCTGTGCAAATGATTTGAGTGATCACAAAAGCACCAGAAATACAGTGTTGCTAATTTGTGATGGGCTCCATGATAAGAAGGGCCAATTCTAATGGCTTCTTTGCAATGAAGAAATGCATCTAGAATACGACCTAAATATTCGAATATAGGGCTTTTGTTGCCATGATAAGACGCTTGACTAACTGTCCATTGCATTTGCTGGGTTGTATGAAGCTAAAGCCTCGATAAATTTTTACTCAAAGCCATTGAAGAGAACAGAGATAAAGCATCCGCTATCGCAAACAGTCAACAGAAAAATTGGGCTGCCATTCTTGCTCTATTTCGGACTATCACTATTATTACCACAGGTACCGTAAAGCTTGACAAAAGTTATGGTGGCTATGAGTGTGGTTACCAACATGCACGAATTGGATGTACCCTTCATCCAAGACCCGACTTCCTTCACCGGGATAGCATAAATCTAAATCAAAGATACTATAAAAACAATCACCTTTCTTATGACTAATCACGGCAAGACTTTGATGTAGCACTCAAAAATCAAGATTAGGTTATAGATGAAAAGAAAAGCATTACCCTTAATTAGTTTAAAAATGGAGCTTTTATGTTTGAATTATTCAATACGAAATATGAAGAAGCCTTAGATCAAACATAGTAGTACTTCGTCCATTACTTGAAAGCAGCTGATTCACGCAAAAAGAAACAAAAGACAATGAAAAGTTAGAGAAGTGCCGCTCAGAAAAAGAAGATCGATGATACTTCCATAGTGCTCAACGTTGAACACATGAGCGACCATAACAAAAATTAAGAAAATGATCAACCACAAAAACAATATCCTCAAGACCAAATGTTCATTAGTATCACGGGCATAAATATTCCTTAACGGAGGTGTCATTAGTCTAACAAATGATCCAAGTGAATATTATTCTTATTTTAACACATCCATAGTGCCCAACTTAGCTGTTGGTTTACCAAGCCACTTAGCCAGACCATGATTGCCTTTTAACGTGGATGCAAGAACAAATCTCGGCCTAACCCATGAACATGATCGGATTTTCTATCCGTAGCTTCCATTAGCCGCTATATGCTAATACATGTCATCTCATTGCTTTTAGTTTTAGTTCAATCACATTGTAATGAAATTAAGAACCCTAACTGTAAATTCCTTGTAGAATGAAACTAAAAAAAACAAAAAAGGAACCCTAGCCGTAAAAGTCTTCGTAGAATAAACCAAACAAACAATAGTTAGTACCAAATCAACAACGAACAATCATAAGAAATATGATGAAAGAAGCCGTAACTTTGAATCTTCGAAAATCATAGATAGTGTAAATCCCCTGTAGAATTAACCAAAAATTAAATCCCCTATAGAATTAACCAAGTTCGAGAGCCCAAAACTACAGAAAGAGAAATTTACCATAGAGCATCAACTTCTAGAACGAATAATCATTGAAACACTAATAATGCCTGGTATTGTTAAAAAGACCTCACCTGTAGCAAAACAGAAACCCTAATTACTTCAAATTTTTCCTGGAATGAAAACTCAACAAAAACAAAAATTTAATTTCTATTGGTTGGGTTTATATGCATATCGTTGTATCTGGCCAAGAAAGAAATAAAAAGAGAATGAAAAAGAAGAAGAATTAGATGAAACATAACCTTATTTTGGCTTCAAAAAAGAGATATTCACTACAAAATTCCATCAACAGTACATGATTGAATTTGAGTGTCAATAAAAGATGAAGAATCGTACCTTGGTAATCCTGTGCTGTGTACTGCAAAACTACCCTGGATATCCTGTACTTCGTCCTAGAAAAGAGTCTTGGGTTGATGTTCCGTATATGCAATCTTGGGTTGATGTTCTTTTATTGCTGTAACCTAAATCAAGAACTGATAGAACTTGTTTTTATTGTAAAACTGTGAGTGCTTAACGTATAAATCAAGAACTGATAGAATTGTTTTTGTGGGAAGTCTCGTTTTGTTTGCTTTTTTTTCTCCCATTGTTTTAAATAAGTGTGGCCCCCTATCATTCTCAGCCGTCCAAGTCATAGCTCGATCCGGATGATTCCGACCGCCGGATCAGGGTCCCCGTCAAATCCTGTCCATCTAATGACTCTCAAATCTCAAAGTCAAAGACCACCTTTTTTTATAACAGTGATTATGCCGTTAAAAATCATTTGAAAACACTTACGCAACAAATATAAACATGGCCATCAAATTATACATGTTTCTTATAGTAACAATAATCAATTAAAAGGGCAGTTTTAGAAATATCCCCTTCATTAGTGAGATAGCTCAATTACTTATGGGACAAAATTTAAAACCAATTAGTTCAATTAATTTGGGACGGAGGGAGTATTATTTTTCTGGAAGAGTCAGTTTGAGATCCTGAAAGTAAAACATATGGCTGGGTTTCCAGAGACTTCAATTTGTAGGTCAGGTGCGCGATGTTAATTATAGGGAACTTGGATATATTCGAAGCAACATCTTCTTTTCAAGGACAATTTTCATTATTGGTCGAAGGATTTTCCATGGTATTATTTTGCTTGGTCGAAGGATTTTCCATGTGGCCGGTGGCCACTACCTGTGGTGATCATTGATTCTTTAACGCCAGGACCCATCCCACAATTGAATATGCCGAATTAAAATTTTCAAAGAAAGGGATTGATCATACTAGTGGAAACATCGCAGAAACACAAATTTTCATAGAAAGGCATCAAAAGTCTAACTCAACACAAAATTGAAGAGCTTCATTTGGTAGTGCGAATGAGGTATTCTATATAATCGTCTTATTCATACTAGATTTTGTGCCTGTGCCTGTGCGAATGAGGAATCTTTCTTTCTATTTTAACTTGGTGTGGGCGGGTCTTTTTCTCGCCCCGTGGAGATGTATTTCTAACTTGATGTGCGCGGGGCTAACTTCGTCCCGTTCAATGGCAATGTATTTTTAACTTGATGTGTGCGGGGTGGCGATGCACTCTTGACTTGGTGTGCGCAGAGCGTCGCCCCGCCCCGTGGCGATGCATCTTTTATTTTTATCTTATATTTTCGTAGAAAATATGGATGAAATATATGAGATTTTTTATGGATGAAATAGTAGTTCTATAGTAATCCCCGTCTTTCAAGGGTGATGATTATCTATTAGATTTTGTGCTACTTCCACCATTGCTTGCAACAAAGCTAAACTTGGTGAAATAAACGTGATCTTATCTTTTAGTGTGTCATCTTGTATGAACAAGATTTTGTGCTACTTCCACCATTGCTTGCAACAAAGCTAAACTTGGTGAAATAAACGTGATCTTATCTTTTAGTGTGTCATCTTGTATGAACAAGATTTTGTGCTACTTCCACCATTGCTTGCAACAAAGCTAAACTTGGTGAAATAAACGTGATCTTATCAAGATGAACAGTACAGTCAAAAGACTCAAGACAAAGCAATGAGCTGAAAATGTCGAAATCTTTCTTTAGTAAGATAATAGCAATGGTCTTCTACATACCTGGTCATAACATGACAAAGGGTCAATAATTGAGAACCCAAAATTATTATGTTTTTAACTGATCAAACTCAGATTAGTTTTTAGAAATCAGATAATAAATGAAGAAGCACATATTATAAAAATGAGATATATGAATGAAGAATTTTTCAGCATAGTTTCTACCGGTAAGAACAATTTCTATTGGCCATTGCAAGTACAACGCCAATTGATAATAAACCAAATCAGCTGCCTGCCTTATAAGGTTAGATACAGTTGTAGAAGACCCTTTGAATGCGTTACGCATGACTATGTCTCCTCAACATAGCCCCTATGGAATTGATAAAAAGGGTTCAAGAATCCTCAAAACCACACCGATGAAACCAAAATGTCAACATACTTTTACGACACAAATATATTGAAAGGATACTACAGATAACAATATGGGATTTACTGGTAGGATACTGAATCCTGAGTTAGCTAATGACATGTATATTGCAGCAGGCATCCCAATACATAGAACACTAATACAAATAGGAAGTTGAGATTATGATAGTCTCCTTGAATGAAAACTTAACATGGTCTTCTCCCACAACCAAAATCAGATAACCCATTTTCACAAAGTTCCATTATTGACCAAAATAAATATTCAAGATAAAAAAAGAAAAATCGCACTTATTTTGAGTTGTTTAAGCATGATAGGTAGAAAATCACCTCTGAAAACTCATATCTGGTAGGATCTCAACTCCATGGCAGAGGAAATAGCAGCCGCATTATTAACAACTTCGTGGTATTGCTGAAGAAAAATCATAAAACAGAAAATCGACTTAATACACCTCACTAACACCTCACTTGGGACATAAAAAGATAGCGGGCATTGTTCATATGCCTCTACTAACACCTCACTTGGGACAAGCAGCAGCAAGAGCGCTTCAAAACACTTCCCCAACATGTAAAAGTAGTTGTCATCCAATATGTAAACGCCTATATCAGAGAGAGAGTTATTTTCTAGCCTTAGAGTTATCATGGAGAGAAAGTTGTGTAAAACTCTAAGTTAGGGTTTGAGATAAATCTTATCGAATAATATTGGTGTTCTTGTTCTTCATCTCTTGATTAATTTGTGTTATTATCTATACTTGGGTGTACTGTAGGGTTTCGTGCAGCTACAATGGGTATCCGTATTGAGCCACTGCTGTAAAACTTAGGGCGGCTGTAACGATGAGTCTAAGGGTATTTTAGCAAATTTGACAGATGACAGATTTTCTTATACAATAGCCAAACCCCTAGTGTTTTCAGTAAAAGTTTTATATAGAGAGTGAGAGAGTATTCTACTTCAAAAACATGAATACTCGATACCAAATCAGCATTTGGGTCTGTATATTATCGCACAGAATGAATTTTATCCATAAAAACATGTGGAGACACAAAAATGGAAAGTCGACTACGAAAGAGTAAGAATCACCAGCACCCTGACTTACTAGTAAGGTTCAGCTTCCAACAACAAATTGCAAAACTCTTGCAAGGAAAAATTAGATGGATATCCCGTTTGGGAACAAAGGAAACCGGTTATGCTTTATCAGCAACTTGGTTATGCTCGGGAAAGAAATAAAATCATTTATAGTTTTAAGATCTTATCCTCACTGTAGCTATTTATTCAAATAAAATGCATCTTACTTTAATCCTTAAATAAGCAACTCCTAACCTTTATTCCACTGCAAAACAATGTTTAATATTTCTTTAACAGCTTCCTCATAACATTAACAATCAAATCGATATCGAACAAATATCTTCTCTAGCTTCATGAAATTCTTCACAGTAACAAATACCTAATTGACCAATAAAACTGGTTTACAGTCAAAATAACCAGAAGAAAAATCAATAGATACATACAGATCTGTAGAATATTCTAGCAATTTCTAACATTTGAAGAGTCAATCAAGGTAGAATTCCTGAACTAAACCGAAGAAGATGCAAGGTCTTACATACTGACATTCCGATAGAGAGAGTACTTCAAAAAAAAAAAACATCAATATAACAGTAATCCAAACAACAGAAATACATAAACAAATTCTTGAATTCAGCTAAACAAGACTTCACTTTTTTTCAGCCTCACTCGTACAATAATCCATCCTTATTTTTTGCATAAGTAAGCATATTCTCACTAATTTTGTTAGTGTAAAATCTAAGAATCTCAGTTTTGACGTTGAGAGGAGAAATCATTGTGCTGAGTATGTAGTTTTTGTTGTTCATCATTATCAACATCACAAGCCATGATCTGTGGTGATGGTTTGAGGCGGCGCAAAACATGGAGGAAGAGAGTGAGCGGTTGTAAAAATGAATCTAAGGACGACGAGACAGAAATGAACCCTAAACGCCATCGCTTAATATGATTACAACAAACCATTAGAGATACAACCTCAATCATCATACATGACAACAAGAGGTTAGTTTATCAGTATACGTATCATGATGTATCATGGATGGAATGAGATGAACATATATACCAAGAAACCAATTTATAGAGGGGTACTCTTATTATTGCTCTCCGGCAATGTCCTCATTTTGTTGATAAAATGCGATGTAGGGACGAAGGTGTCTCGAGTGTTTCTACATATATACACAATCTTGTAATTTGTAGCACTACCAATAACGGAATCAGGTAAAGAAGCGTATGGGATATGGGTAGCAATAAGCCTGCATGTTGCATCATCATTGTAGGTGTAAATAATCCACGAGACAGTGGAATAATCCTAAGCCATGGCGTGCGGAGAAAGTATGCATTTAGAGTCTTAGATCACTTCCCTCGAATCTGGGCGAGAAAGAGGGGAGCGGAGACAACTCGAGAAGTCGACGAAAAAGGGAAAAAGTTATGATGTGATGGTCATCGGGTGCTGGAGCAATAAATGCGGCCGACAGAGTTGGTAAAGAGATAAGAAGAGCTCGGTCAAGGAAGACTCGGCCAAGGATCCAAAGGGCGACATCGATCATCCCCACCAAGTGAGCGACATCGAGTGACGGGATAGCAGAAGGAGACATCACTCGGCTAGGCATCTCGACCCGAACAAATAAGAACATCGGCTGAGATATCAACTGATCACCCGAGAAGAACATCAAGGAAGCTACGACAGGCCTAACACCGTAGCCTTTGGATGTATCATCACCGTAACTATAAATATAGGCCAGTGTAGAGAGGTAAAATTCAAGTAACGGGAGAGAGAGGAGAGAATACCTAGAGCGTTGAGAGAAACACTCGTCTTGTAACCTTGAATCAAGTAATAAGATCATCTTTTAACCCCCGTGGACGTAGGTAATCATGCCGAACCACGTATATCTTGTGTTCTTTCATGTTTACGCGTATTACCTTCTTAGTATAGTTCTTTGGATGTAGTAGTAGGATTTTCTACATCTACATTAAATTGCCGACTAAGGGGAGGGATGTAACATCTCCGGATACCTTGAAATCGGACACCAAAAGAGGAAAATCCGAGCTCCCAAGCCACCTAGTGTCTTTGGTTGATGCTAGGGGAGAAACTCTTTTGGTCCGTTATCTTTGTTTTCTTAGAAACATCTTGTCGAGTTGACATGAGTTAGCTCCGTGTTTTTACTTGATTATCTTCGAAAGTTTTTATTATCTTGAAAGTCTTTGTTTTTCACTTTGTGTTTCTAGTCGATATAAGTCCGTCTTGTGTTCTAACTAATAGTCTTGGCTTTCGAAGCAAAACATGTTTTTCGCTTTAAGCAAAGTCGTCGAGACCGCTCCGTCAAGATTGGTGCATTTGCTTAAGACACCTCGGTGAGTTATCGGAAGATCCATGAGCTCCCTAAATAACATCTCTCGATGTTGGTAGAAGCTAGAAGGGGATCCCATCTCGTGACCGTGATCTCGTGGCTTCAAACCCTGTTGAAAGAGAGATTCAGCAGCTCCTATCGACATCTAGTGAGGATAGTTGATGCTAAATGAAAAACTCTAACAAGCGCAACGCGTAGGTTGCAGATCTATCCTCTAAGGAGAGATCTTTGTTGCATCTATCTTCATTTCACTGTCTTCATCTTAACAAAATGTACGAAGCACGATGATGGTAGAAACAAGGCTAGCTCGAATCATTGAGCATAGTCTCCTAAACCATGGCTGCGGGATTATAGTGAGCGGCTCAAAGTCTCACCTTGATCTTACGCTAAGAGCCTCACAGCATCAGTGGAAACTGTAAAAATCCTAGGGTCACCACCACGACGGCTGTTAGGGGTCGTCATTACTATCTATCGTCGTCATGAAAGAAATCTTCCGATCTAGCGTACGGACGATTAATGACTTCTGGCGTTAGGAATGTTAGGACAAATAATGATTAATGCCTAGGGAAGGTGCGAACGACGTGTCGGGGCAGCCTTTTAAAAATTGTCTTTTAGGGCCAAAACAACTTTGATGCTGAGACCAACCCGCTAGCGTAAACGGAAGTGTACTATAAAACCTGTCCCACCTTGCGCTGCTGTACCTCATCCTTAACCTTTTCGAAAGCAGTTCGAAGTAAGTGTTGTGTCCTTTGCTGACGTAGGTACGAACGGATAGGCGAGCCGAGGAACGAAGACGATAACAAAGGCAATGGCAAGTACCTCCAGGACGAGCGAGATCTGAGGAACCGGGTCACGGCGGGATCTAGCGGGCAAGATGGACTCACGGATTCTCAGCACGGAGATCGTCGGCCTAACAACCGGGCGAGACTCGGGCGTTGATCAAAGGTATGACTACGGTCGACGAGGAGGTCGATTTGGGCCGAGATGACGATTTCCACCCGGGATGTTGAGGATTAACCCGAGCCAGATGGGGCCGAGGAATGAGGGCAGCATGGAATACGGGAGAACTGCATCGGATACCGAGGAGGAGGAGGAAGTTCAAACGGTACGCGAGGAACGAATGAGAGAAAGACAACCGACGAGCACCAACGAGACCTGAGCGAGAAGGCGAGAGGCTTAGGCAAGTACACTTGGCAGGGGGACCCTAATCGGGACATCCCCCGCAACGGCCGGCCACCCGCAGCTTCGATTGTTCCCCCAGTGGTGATCGATCACCCAACACCTCCGATCGTCCCCCCGGGCGCCCGCGCGACGAGGCCCCCCAACCGCACCCCCTAACACAACGGGACACCAAGTGAATGGTCACTCCGGGTCCACGAGAGCACCACCCGATGTTACTCGCTATCTTGGCAAGCCAAAGAAGACAAGAGGACCTAATGAGAGAAGCTGAGGAGAAACCGGCGCTAGAATACGAAAATTACCGGCTCCGCAACAGAGGGGCGGGGTCGAGAGGATCACCGAGCCGAGGAGCCTCCAAAGCAACCACACTCCACCGAGGGACGCCCCACCCCCTCACCAAGCCGAGAACGCATGCCCACCCTAATCGGCCAAGAGAAGGGTATGGGCCAGCCGAGACTCTTCGGCCGATGAGGAAGCAACCAATGAGATTACGGACGCGTCCACCAAACAAAAAATCGAGCGGCTCGAGCGGATGGTTAAGAAACTGACTGGAGACAAAGAGGATGATAAGTTAGCAGAAGTAATCAATGAAGCCCAGAAGACGCCGTTTACTAGGGAATTGGACCGGACACCGTTTCCACCAAAATGTACGCTGCCGATCTTCCCATCTAGGTTCGATGGCACAGGCGACGCAGGAGAACACATCAAGATGTACGGCATGTCCTTGCTACAGTGGAAGAATCACGATGTGGTCATGTGCAAATTCTTCCCTGCCAGTTTGGAGGGAGAGGCGAAGAGTTGGTTCTACACCCTGCCCGATAAATCCGTCGGGAGCTATGCGGTTTTGGTGGAAACCTTTCTCGAGACCTATATGCATAACAGCATAGCTCGGCCCAGAGTCGACAAGTTATTCACCCTGGCACGAAGACTCAGGGAGCCGTTGCGTTCTTTAACGGACATATGGAGGAAGTTATGCACGGATATAGGGAAAGCACCTGGTCGACCAACGAGATATTCGGCTTCGAGAACTCGCTAAGAAAGTCGGATCCCATCCGGGTGGCGATGTACACAGAAAAACCTAAAACACTGAGGGAGATCCGGAAGATGCAAGAGCATTACATCGCCTTGGAAGAAATTCAGGAAGGAGCGCAGGATAAAGGAGTACAGGAGGCAAGCACCACCGTAGAGGCGATCCCACATGAGGCCTCGAAACGACACGAAAAGAGATCCCAGACTCACCACCACGGGGGAGAACGGGAAGGTTTGGACCGAGAAGGGAAGAAACCCCGTCACGAGCCCCAAACATACACTCCGCTAAACGCTCCCTTGGAGGAGATATTTAAAGAGGTCGAAAAAAGAAATGACATTCGGTACCCTAAGACTCGGGGAGTCCAGTTTGACGAAACAAGAAACCACCCCGAGTTCTGCAGCTACCATCAGTTTCGAGGCCACTCTACTAATGATTGTCGGGAAGTAAAGGATATCGTCCAGCATTTGATCCGAGACGGGTACTTGCGGCATTTCGTCAAAACACCGTCGACACCAGTTCAGCCCGAGGTCCCAGTGCACCAAATAAGAATCAATCGGGGCGCTCAGTTCACTTGCAATACCATATCGCACTCGGCAACACAAGGATACGATTTAGGGACCGGTATCACCTCGAGGATACACAAGAGGGATAGATCGGGCAGAGAAATCTTTAGTGTGGCCAAGACCCTACCTATGGAGCCATGGATGATGCAGCCGATTACTTTTTCGGCGAAAGATGTTCCATTGAACGGGCAAGCACATGGGGATCCCTTGGTAATAACCCTGCTGATCGAGGAATGGGGCGTCCGCAAGATACTAATGGACAAAGTGGTAGTTCGATTGAAGTCATGTTCTATGACACCTTCAAGAGGATGGAACTGTACGGCGACATCCCGATCCCATCAACCTACCGAATCTATGGCTTCAATGGTACGGTGACAAAAAAAGGGAGAAGTCACTCTCGAGTCTCGGACGGGGAAGGGTTCCTCGACACACTGACCACCTTTTGCGTAGTCGATGTCGCATCACCATACGAAGCGATCCTGGGACGACCTTGGATCGCAGGAATCAAGGGAGTTGCCTCGGCCTACCACCAAAGATTGCGCTTCCCTTCCTATCGCGGAGTGGTAGAGGTGCTAGGCGACCCCCAAGCGGCAAGGCAGTGCGTACAGATAGACATCCAACAGAATGAGGAGAGACGGTCGAGGAAACGTCAAGAAAAGAAGAAGTCTAAGGAAATTGAGGCGGGAAAGGAATTGGAAAAGGTAATGTCACAAGCCATCGCCACCTACGAAGCGGGCGAGACAATCTTGTAGCAATCACGGGAGCCGGCTCCGTCGGCGAGCCAAAGCAAAACTTTTCGGCCCTAGAACCAACCCGACAAGTCAACTGGGCACCGAGGAGGAGCCGAGGTTAGTGAGAATAGGGTCACGCTTAACGAACGAATCCCCCCAAGAATGACAACTCTCCTAAAGGAGCACATGGATGTATTCGCTTGGCAAATGCACGACATGGAAGGAATCGACCAGTCTGCTCACACCATCTCGCGGATAGACCCCAAGTTCAAACCTATCGAGACAAAAGATGAGAAGGATCGCACCCGAGCTACAACCGGCGGTGGAGGCCGAGTCAAGAAAGCGTACGCGGCGGAATTATCCGAAAGGCCCAATACCCGCAATGGATATCTAATATGGTGATAGTCCCCAAAAGGAATGGGGCGCCGAGTTTGTGTCGACTATAGCGACTTGAACAAGGCATGCCCAAAGGACAGCTTCCCTCTCCCCAGCATCGACCAGCTAGTGGAATCCATTGTCGGGTATAAGGCGATAACACTCATGGACGGATACTCGGGATATAACCAAATCCCCCTGGCCCCCGAAGATCAGGAGCATACATCTTTTTTCACGCCAAGAGGACTGTGTTGCTACACCAAAATGCCATTCGGGCTGAGAAATGCGGGTGCTACATATCAAAGGCTGGTGGAAGACATGTTCGAGGATAAAATACACGACACCATCGAGGTATATGTGGACGACATGCTGGTCAAGAGCAAAGTGGCCAATACTCACATCGACGACCTTAGAGGCATCTTCCAAACCATGAGGAAGTACAAGATGAGGGCAAATCCGTCCAAGTGCACCTTCTGGGTCACCTCGAGCAAGTTTCTAGGATACTTAATCACCGACAAAGGGATCGAGGCAGATCCAGATAAAATCAAAGCCGTAGTAGAAATGCCATCACCTGTAACAGTTAAGGACGTGCAACGGCTGAACGGGAACTTGGCGGCTTTAGGACGATTCATCTCTCGATCGTCTGACAAGTGCAAGGATTTCTTCGGGACATTAAGAAAGGGAGAGAAGTTTAAATGGACCGAGGAGTGTGAGGAAGCATTCCAGAAAATCAAGCAACATATGGCGAGCCTACCGGTGTTCTGAAGACCCGAGCCCGGGACATACTAACACTTGTATCTCGGGGCCACCCAGTCATGCCATCGGCGCCGTGTTGGTCAAGAACGAGGGAGCGGAGAGGAAAAGCGATATATTTCATAAGCAAGACCATGAGCATGGCGAAAAAGAACTACACCAGAATCGAGCAGCTCATACTAGCGTTAGTGTTTGCAACACAGAAGCTCCGGACGTATTTCCAAACTCACAAGATTCGGGTGCTTACCAAGTCCTCCATAGAGTCAGTACTTGACAACGCAGCTAGATCGGGGCGGATCTCTAAGTGGAGCGCGCAAATAAAGCAGTTCGATGTCTTCTACGAAATGAGGACAAGCGGTGAAAGCACGAGCGTGGCGATTTTTGCGAGACTTCCCCCTCGGTGACGAAGACGAAGTAGAAGACATCCCGAGAATGGAAGAAGATCGAGATGACCCACCCGACTTACTCGAGACCCGCATCCCGACACGATGGGAGGTCTTCGTCGACGGGTCATCCAATAAAGACGGCTCGGGTTTAGGACTGGTCTTCACGACACCGAAGGGCAAGAAAATGGTCCACTCCTTTAGGCTTGAGTTTAAAGAAACCAACAATGTCACAGAGTACGAAGCAGTAATACATGCCCTACGCTTGATAGTGGAGATGGGCATCCGGGAAGTACGACTTACGAGCGACTCTCGCCTAGTTGTCCGACAAATCAACAGGCAATACGCCATACATGATCCCTTGTTACAAATATCAGGAACTCGCCCAATTCTACATCGGACAAATACCAAGCATCAAATTCCGACACATCCGCGAGAAAAGACAATCGGCATTCGGATGCCCCGGCATACATTGCTTCCATGTTGACGGACTCAAGCATCGAGGGCATCGAGTTATGAAGGTCTTAATGCCATCGTGCGAGACCGGGACGTCGGCGCACATGTTGCAGCTATCACTACCGACCAATATCGGGCCGACGATTGGAGGAAGCCGATTCACGAGTATCTCGAAACAGGAACATTGCCCAAAGGGCGACCTGAGATCAACAAAATCAAAAGCAAAGCAGCCGCGTACGAAATTCGAGACGGCATTCTCTACAGAAAATCGTACCTAGGACCATTGTTGAGGTGCTTAAGTAAAGAAGAGGGGCATACAATCCTTAACGAGTTGCACTATGGGGCGGCGGGAAACCATAGCTCGGGCCGTAGCCTGGCGGCACGAGCAAAAACCATGGGGTATTTTTGGCCGTACATGAATGAGGACGCGAGGCACATGGCCCTCGTCTGCGATGAATGCCAAAAATTTGGAAAAAAGATACATGCGCCGGCGGTAACTTTAAACTCAGTTATCGGTCCACGGCCTTTCGCCAAATGGGGAATCGACATCGTAGGACCATTGCACGTTGGATCGGGCGGAGGAAATACCTAATTGTGGCCACCGACTTTTTACCAAGTGGGTTGAGGCCGCTCCATTGAAACACATCCGGGATAAAGATGTTTTCCGATTCATCTGGGAACATATCATATGTCGCTTTGGAGTACCGGCAGCAATCGTCTCCGACAATGGGAAGCAATTACAAGGCAAAAACATCGACCTTCTATTCAACACTTACAACATCCGAAAGAGCAAGTCCACGCCCCTATACCCCAAAGCAATGGACAGGCCGAGATCACAAACAAGACCATCGCCGATAACATGAAGAAGAAACTTGACGGGAATATGGGGAATGGTGTGAAGAGCTCTACAACGTCTTGTGGGCATATAGGACAACTCGCAGGGAGGCAACTGGATTGTCACCCTTCATGTTAACATACGGGACCGAAGCCATCCTGCCTACGGAGGCGATGATACCCACCACAAGGACCGAAGCGTGGAGGCGAAACATCTCGGCGGACCTTATCTTGGCTAAACTTGACGATCTAGAAGAAACAAGAGAGATGGCCCTGCAAAAGATGGAAAATTACCAACGAAGGATCCAGCGAGAGTACAACAAACGGGTTCGACCAAGAGAATTCCAACCGGGGCAGCTGGTACTAAAGCACCTACCTAGCTATGAGCGTGACAAGAAGGGCGGTAAACTTGCACCACGGTGGGGAGGACCCTACACAATAATTGAGAAGGTTGGAGAAGGGGCATACAAGATACTAAAACCGGACGGAACACCCGAGCCACGACCATGGAATACGGCACGACTAAAGCTCTACCATCCATGAAACCAGGTAAGATATCTTGTCATCTATTTCCGTGAAAGGCCGCGTGGGGTTGGAAATATGTCAAGTGCGTCTCGAATGGTCGTTTTCGAACCCGGGCGATGGCATTGTGCAAGTCTTGGGGCAACTTACACTAACACGGACTATTCGAACTCGAGGCGATGGCGGTGTGCAAGTGCCGAGGTAGTTCGGGGGCCCCGGCGGTTGGAAACCCGGTGGCGATTGTCGAGGCATGAGTACTCGACAGTCGAGCGATCAAACATTGCTCTCCTCGCAAGTGGCCGAAATCACTTGCCCAAGAAGATTAATCGATAACTTCTTGGGATGTCGATCCCATAGAAACTAGGCAAGACCCACTTCCCTTCCACTAGATCTCGAAAGATGGTGATGAGATGCCTCGGTCAGACATGGCATCGGGCCGATGACCCTCCTTGTTGAGTGTGTTCGACGAAACGGCATTTATAACTAACCTATCTATTCGTACGCATACATAACAAGGCTACGATAGCAAACCACACACGAGCTACTCAACATAAATAAGGATAATAACATCGGTAGTATAATAGCGTCGGTGGCAAGAAGAGCGAACAAACCGGCATGAAAGACCCCAATCAAAGTTTACGAGAAAGTAAAGGTGTTCAAACGAATTACAACCCGAAAAAAAGGGGCAAGATAGCGACGCAGTGGCGCAAAAAACATGATCACTCTTTGGAGGAAGTAGAGCCGGAACCCTTCTTGGCGGCAGATCGGCTCGCTTCTTATCAAGCACCGCCTTCACACCGGCTTTGACCTTCGAGACGAGCTCATCACTGAACTTCGCCTTCTCGGAAGCAAGATCTGCGCTAGCCGCACCGATGCCGCAAAGAAGTGGCCGCTCGATCGAGCAAATGAGCCTCCCTCCCCTTTAAACGGACGATCTCTTCTTCCAACGAGGCTGCCTTCTTCGCCGACCGCCAAGACAACAAGAACGGTCGGTCACACAACAACAAAGAAGTGAAACAACAACACGGAAAGCACTACACAAGGCACACCACCTTCCAACAAAGGGGCAATTACTCTAATGGACTCCTCGGACTCGGGCAGGCTACACTCGAGAGAAGATATCTTCGAAGAAAGTTCTAGATATCGTTTGTTCGTTAAACTCATTAGTGGGGCAATACTTCTTGTGATCACTCCACTCGTCCCTCTGTCGAGAGTGGGCTGCCTGTAAACCTGACAATTGAGCACGAACCCAATCCAACTCCTCAGAAACCTTTACGGACTCCTTAAGCTTCTCAAGGGACTCTCGGCCACACTTCTCGGCAGCGTCCCTCTCCCCCAAGATCCGGAGGCGATCTGCATGCAAATCTCGAACCTGAAGTCTTAGCCGACCACATTGACCCTCTAAGTTGTCGGCCAATAATGTTTTATCGGCCGCTATACCTTGGAAATGAGCTAGGTTCGCCCTCAGATTATCAATTTCCTCGGGAACATACTCAAAAGTCTCGTACCGATAAAGTTTGGATTGAAGATCTTCAATATCGGTTTCTAGACGATCAATCTTAGCATCCTTATTAACTATTCTCTGTTGTAAGTTCGAAACGTGATCTCGTTCTATGTTCGCTTCCCTCTTCAACAAACGACACCTTGTGGCGGCGTCGACCTCCGCAATAGAAGATTCGGCTAAGCGGGAGTAC
The DNA here is from genome assembly GCA_023531295.1 of Papaver armeniacum. Lineage (NCBI taxonomy): Eukaryota > Viridiplantae > Streptophyta > Magnoliopsida > Ranunculales > Papaveraceae > Papaver > Papaver armeniacum. The sequence goes on along the minus strand of JAJJWW010006625.1, from coordinate 399,538 downwards.
TAAACTTAGGATATTGGCACTACAAGATCAATCATAATTAGTTGCGAGTAAAACGAATACCTTGGGTTTTGGCCAACTCCTTCTCCAACCCTCGAGACCGTTCGCGCTCCTGCTGCAACAAGAGACGAAGACCCTCCCTCTCGACGGCCTCCGGCGTTGGATGGCAGACATTCAACAAATGAGCGGTTGACATACTAAGAACAACACCAACATAGTCGGCACTAAACAAAAACAATAACGCAACACCCGAACAACTCAACTCACCAGAGATCAAAGGTACTTTTCGGACCGGCTTCATACAACGAGACGGCATTGATCTTCTCCTCATCGGACAGAGAGGCAAAATCGGAGAAATAAGTGCCCCAAGCGAGTTGCACATAGGGCCAGAGACGGTGAAGGATGTACTGCTGCCGGAATTAGGAACCACGGCAGGGAAAGTCTTCAGCGGTTGGCCCCCGACAGCAACATTCTCCACATCACAGTCGATCAAACGGTTCCCACCACCACCCGACTTCTCCGTCTGCCTCGACTCCCCCTCATTACCAAGGGCATCATCCTCATCATCAAAAAGACCTTCTTCATCATCACCTTCAGACACAACATACACAACGCCATCGGCGAGAACAATCCCTTCATCAGCCACTTCCCGGGGCACATTCCTCTCCGGGGCAGACGCATCCTCCTTAGGTTCTTTACCCCTTCCCTTGGGCTTCCCACCTACAAAGGCAGACGAATCGTCAGACGACTTCTGAGGCGACCTCCCCAGGAAATGTGACAAAGGTAGTCGATCATCGGGATCCTCACCGTCCTTCGCCGAAGCACCATAGATCCTTGTCAACCCTCGCCTTCGTGCATGAGCCGACGTCGAAACCATGCAAGGCAACAAATAGGGGCACGTACATGTACGTTAAATAGAAAATAATAAGTATATTTGTTACCTTCCCCGTATCCTCCTCGGCTCCCGCAATTCTATCTCTCTTCCGATGAACGAAAGCCTCGAAGGAATACCCCGGGACTTAGTCTCGAAAAATACCAAAACAAAACATCACCCCACAAGTCGCCCGAGCCGATCAATCAAACTAGAGAGACAGAGAAATGCACCGCCCGATCAACATTGACTACCCGAAAGGATAAAATTCGGCCGGAGGAGGGAGTTTGCCACTCAAAAGAGGACCTAAATAGCCAAGGGAACCCGGTCCCAAGCCGTGTCATTAGTATGACGGGCGTGTTTGTTGGAAGTCTTTCCCTCGGGATATTCATCCAAAAGAAGTCTCCTAACTCCTTCGGGAAGAGTTTTATGACGATGAGGGCGGCAAAACCCGGCGAGATCGCCATTAGTAGTGGTTCCGCTCCGATAATTATCGCGGCCCGCAGGAGTATAGTCACTCGCTTTGGGAAGAATCGTAGGTAGACCAAGTAGTAGGAGCACACTCGCCTCGACTACGCTTCTCCCACTCGGACAGGATACGGAAAGTGTTACCATTCCATTGAGCCAAGGCACGGCACGGACGAATCTTAGAAAGGGCCTCGTATAGGAACGGACGACTAGGATCATATAGAGGGAAACGCAGCCCGAGCTCTAGCTGGCCCCCGGTGACAATGGTCGCCTCGGGCTGAATGAGGAAATCTCAAAACATCCTCCTTCTTCGTAACACCCCTCCGGCCCGACAAGAGCCCGACATCGTATCCATGAAGACCGAATTCATCTTTCGGTTGTTGAACGTATTGCTCGTCCCGTTAAGTCCTTAGCGGTCCTCTTGTCGGCCTACAAGAAAACAAAGATGGGTTATCAGGAAAGATAGAATCTAGAGCGCGGTAATCATACTTGGAAGGACTCTCTACGACAAACAGGGAATCAAGCGGTACGCCGTCTTCATCGGAAAACACATAACTCACACACCTTCTTTCCGTCATTTGAGGGGTTGAAGATGCCATAAAAACTAATGAGAGAAACGACAGGAGAAGCGAAACACAACCAGGACCGGAGGTTGCAGCGGCAACAGAGACGGAGAAGACGACGGATAATGAGGAAGAGAGGAAAGAGATTTGTCGAGGAAACAGCCAGCAGCGACGAAAAGAAGATGGAGAAGGAATGAAGTTGCAGAGAGGATAGAGAAAGAATGAAGTTGCAGAGAAGGTAATAAAAGGGAAACAAGGTTTAGATGTCGGACTTATAAACCCCTCCCGTGGTAACCGGCGAAGAAGGTGAACCGTTGCGGCAACTAAACCTAGTGGGGAACAAAGATGCGCAAAAACCGGCATGACCGAGGACGTGGGAAGACGAGGCGGTTTTTCTTCCCCACGTGTTGACCACACGAGTGGAAGAAGGGGCATAAATGTAGGTGTAAATAATCCACAGGGACAGGTGGAATAATCCTAAGCCATGGCGTACCGGAGAAAGTATGCATTTAGAGTACCGGATCACTTCCCGAATGGGGCGAGAAAAGAGGAGCGGAGACAGCTCGAGAAGTCGACGAAAAAGGGGAAAAGTTATGATGTGATGGTCATCGGGTCTTTGGAGCAATAAATGCGCTGACAGTTGGTAAAGAGATAAGAAGAGCTCGGTCAAGGAAGACTCGACCAAGGATCCAAAGGGCGACATCGATCATCCCCACCAAGTGAGCGACATCGAGTGACGGGATAGCAGAAGGAGACATCACTCGGCTAGGCATCTCGACCCGAACAAATAAGAACATCGGCTGAGATATCAACTGATCACCCGAGAAGAACATCAAGGAAGCTACGCCAGGACTAACACCGTAGCACTGGATGTATCATCACCTGTAACTATAAATATAGACCGTGTAGAGAGGTAAAATTCAAGTAACAGGAGAGAGAGGAGAGAATACCTAGAGCGTTGAGAGAAACACTCGTCTTGTAACCTTGAATCAAGTGATAAGATCATCTTTTAACCCCCGTGGACGTAGGTAATCATGCCGAACCACGTATATCTTGTGTTCTTTCATGTTTACGCGTATTACTTTCTTAGTATAGTTCTTTGGATGTAGTAGTAGGATTTTCTACATCTACAATCATGTTTATGGCTACCACTTTTAATTAAAAGACCATTTCAAGGTGTCTGAAGTATGAGGGAGCTCTCCTTTATTTTCAATAAATAATCTAATTGAGATGATGATTACATTCTTTTCGTGACACATTCTTTTTGTTTTGATTGGAGGGTTTTAAGTCACTCCTTGCCCGGATCAAGAAGCGCTCCATTTTCTAAGCTGTCGAACCGTCAGAACATTCTTGAACATAGACACAAATTTTGGAATGGTCTTAATGAATTATCACCCATCGAGATGCTGCAACTGTTGAAATGGTAGATTAGCAGAAATCTTATGATCTCCTTATGCATCTCTAACCTTTGTTGTATCAGTTGGTATATCCTTATGTAATTTGTTTTAGTTGGAAACTCGTATCTGATTCAGGTAGTGTACTTGCAAATTTGGCTTATGTGAACATGTAGAAATATCAGTTCAAAGCTTTTATTTGAATAGTCAGACAAAATTTTCATTATGGACATAGTGTTTGGTGCTAGATCATAGAACCTCTTATGAAAGTAAACTAAGCCAAGTAGGCAAATATGAAGAAGACAGAAGACTTATGTAGGCGCATATTAGTTTTGAATGTTTCAATTTTTTTGTTTTTGCTATACAACTCTGTCTTCAGAAGTGAAAAACTCCATTATGGCAAATATGCATGGAAGTTCGGAACCACATTGCTTAATCCGATTGATCATTACAACAAACTATTAGAGATACAACCCCAATTGATCAATTTACCAAACTAAAAATAACAAGAGATCACAATAGGTATGATGATGGATCATGGATGCATGGAATGGAATGACATGAATGCCAAGAATTGTAGTCTCCAAACGCTAGTCCTTATCCATGTAACTTCTCTTCCATGATACCATCAAGTCGCTCAACCATTGTAGGTACTTCTTCTAATCACCAACTCACCTTTCCCATGTCTTTGTTTTCTATAGAATTTTTCAGGATGATATACTGGTACTCCATTAGCAGCCATGTAATTTAGTCCCCAAACCAATGGACTTCCGTTCATTCAAAAACAAAGGAGACAAAATTTTGATATTGGCGGCAACATCATTAAACCAAACATGAATACTTGCAATTCATATTCCAAGTTTAGTGCGATTTTTACAGAACTTAGATCATATTCTAGTAACCCATTTTAGATTTCTTTTGACTGATCAGGGCACGAGAGATTTTAAAGTGAGTTTCTAGAATATGATCAAGTTTTGTAAAATTGGTGAAGAGGCAAATATTAATCTACCTAGGAAATTCTGGATTACGGAGCATGTTAGATTCTAGGTTCTTGTACAAATTTTGAGACTTAACGAAATATTATTCGAGTAGTGGAGTGCACAATTGCGTCACAGTGGTACATTTCGGCTCACAAAACAAATTTTGAGTCAGCGACTCGTCTGGAGTGGTGGTTTACATTTAGAGTCACTTCCAAAATTACGAATTAAAACGACATAAAAATGTGCGATCACCCGACAGAGCATGGGTTGCAATGTCGATATTAGATAATGGATATATCTTGAGTGAATTACCCAAATTTGGGCTTGTACACTGGGCTTCAACGTGTGACCCAAACACAAACCCTAGACTTGCACAAAATTTCTTATAAATAGATCAAACCCTAAAATTTTAGAGAGTGAGAGATTAAAGAGTAGAGGCAGCCAGTGCGAGTGAGGCGGCGCCCCTAAAAAACCAGTGACCGGAGTTGAGCTGATGAGAAATTTCTGTTTGAAAGATCAGACTGGTGGTTATGATCGGAGTGATGGTTTTACGTGGGAATCAAAGAGGAAAATATTTGAAATTGTCATAATGACTTATCCTCTCAATTCTAAATTTTTTGTTTTGAACAGATTCTCATAACATGGACATCTTGGTTGTTTCTTTTTTGGTAACATGCATCTCCAAAATAACGGTGTTTCATATGGGGATTGTAGGTTTTTCAGAACATACAACGAAAATTGGGTACAATTGTTACTACAATATGTGGAAATGGCAAGAGATCGGGAAGAAATCTTAAGATCTTGTGTACTTAGTAATCTGAATTAGAAGTGCTTTTTTAAGTTTTGTTTGTATAAATTATATCTAGTTAAGCAATAGGATTGGGACAAATTATGTGATTTTGGTTTTAGTTGGAAATATATTCACATCTCGATTCGGACAAATTATGTAACTTTCATTTGAATTGTTAGATGTTCTTTTTTTCATGGACCTTGTGTAATTGTTAATGACAGTGTTTGATGATAGTTGCATTACAATTACATACATATTTTTGTCCCTTCAGTTTTTAATGTTGCATTTTTTTTTGCTTCACACCTTTAATAGCTTAAGAACCACTAGACCACAATGCCTTTTTTCCTTCATTTGTTTGCTTTGGACATTTGAGCAAACGTTACTCTTGGTTTCTGGTTTATTGATCTCAATGAAAATCTCAACTGGGTGTCATTTTGACCGCAAGTTTCTCAAGTTGACGGTGTAAATTAAACGAGTTTGAAGATATTCATATCGAATCACCATCAACTATGGAGTGGGAATGCTATGAACTCCATTGTGGGTTATTCATCGCGCCATATGTTTATGTGATGCCAATGGTTGCTTCTTTTTTGTATTAGCTCGTGTCAAATTACCGCATCTCTCCTTCTTTTGTTCTAACGAATTGTATATGCGTTTAGTGGTTCAAAACAACACCATACTCAGGACAACACCTCTAATAACACCTCCTCAAAAACTAAACCAATTTACCAAACTCAAAATAACAAGAGATTATACTATGCATAATGGATGGAATGACATGAATATATCAAGAATTGCGATTCTGGAATGGTAGTCCCGATCCATGTAACTCTTCCATTAGACGATCATGTTGTTCGACCTTTGTAAGTCTCAAATAATTCTTGCAATGGAAAAGAAGGCTTGTCGAGACTCAAAACCTCTGAGGTCAGGGATGAAAAGGTAATCAAAACCCCAACATTTTGCTTGAACATGCTCTCGTATTATTATGCGTTTTATACAAGCCATTATGATTATCTTCTCAAAAACTTAGACTCATTTAGGATTTTCGTCCAAGTAAGCAAAAGCAAGAGAAACATCGCGAGAAATCGATGAGAAAGAAAGAGAGCTTGCAAAAGAGAGGAAAACAAAAGGAGAGAATTGGGTTCCGAATTATTTGAACTTGTCGAAATCTAACTCGTCAAAGGAAGAGTGCTCACCTAAACATAAATGGGTTCCAACTCCTATTGTTTGTAATCCTTTTCTTTGAACATTTTCGACAAATTATTTAGTACGGTAATTAGATCTGCCAGCAATCCAATGTATTTTGATGGACTCCTTGGTAAAAGTAAAGTTTGTAGTATTTTCTGTTGAAAATCCTGTTGAAGTTAAATTCTGTTGAAAATCCTTTAACTTCTAGTATTTTCAAGTTTGTATTGCTTCGGCAGAGGCCCAAAAACCATGATTAAGTGCTCAATCGGCCGAGACACCTGTACAATTTTGTCTCTGGGAGATTCTCGGATGAAATTTCGGAGTCCATACTTCTAAATTTTTATACACATGCGCTAAGTATTTTATACAGATTATTACACCCTCAATACTTCGATCTGTACATATATATGGCAATTGTTATATCTGTTAAGGTTAGTTTTGACATTTTCAAAGTACATTTTTGGATCTACCAAACGAAACCCTTGTGTTTCAAATGCACTGGATGTTTATTTGGGAAAAGTTTGCTTCATAAGGTACACCATCACAATTTCGAGTCACAAGACAGATTTTGAGACAAAGAAAAAAAATGTAAATTTTGGGTCATGGGTTTAAACATCGGGTTACAAAGTGGTACTCGTACATTTTTTATTTTTTTGTAAGTACATTTTTTTTTCCACAATATCTAGTTTTGTGGAAAAATACGCATATCTGATTCTGGTAGTGTTGTACTTCCAACTTTGGCTTATGTGAAAGATGAGATTTTCTTTATGGACCTTGTGTTGTTAGTGATAGCGTTTGATGATAGTTACATTGGATTTCCATACATATTTTGGTGCTTGATAGATCATAGAACATTATGTCGCAGTTGATTAATCTCGAGTGATGAGGTACATTTTGAGTCGATAATAGAGTAAATTCTGGGTCACTTTCAACATTTTGATCAAAGGCATAGCATTGGCGGCAAAGTCAATTTTAAGCGATGGTTTTATCTTGAGTGACTACACAGATTTGGGCCTGTACGCTGGGCTTCAACATTTGACCAAACCGTAGAATTTCACAAAACCCTAGAATTACACAATTTTTCTTATAAATTGAACAAACCCTAGAATTTTAGAGAGTGAGAAGGTTAGAGAGTAGAGACTGCCAATACGAGTGAGGCAGCGCCGATGGAACTGGAGTTGAGCTGATGTGAAATTTCTATTTCGAAGATCAAACGAGTGGTTAGGATCGGCGGAATCAAAGAAGAAGATATTTAAAATTTCTATTTCAAGATCAAACGAGTGGTGAGGATCGAATTGTTGGTTTTATGCGGGAATCAAAGAGGAAGATATTTGAAATTGTCATAATAACTTATCCTCTCAAATCTAAGGCTTATGTTTTCACCGGAATCTCATATCAATGAAAGCATCTATGTTGTTGGTATTCTGATTTTCGTAACATGCGTAAAATAATGGTGTTTCATATTGGGAATGTAGGTTTTTTTCAAAAAGGGAGTCTCAAGGTGGATTGGACGAGTTTTTCAGAACTTACAACAAAAATTGGGCATCAATTGTTGCTACAACTGTGGAAATGGTAGTTCAGCAGAAATCTTAAGATCCGGAGAGTTGGTAATCTCTGGATTAGAAGTTCTTTTTTAAGCAATATGATTGCACAAATTATGTAATTTTTGGTTTAAGTTAGAAATATATTCACATCTCTGATTGATTCCGGCAATGTTCTTACTGTAACTTTTAGTTGAATTGTTTGGAATAAAATTATCTATGCACCTTGTGTAATTGTTAATGACAGTGTTTGATGATAGGCATTACATTTACAATCATTTTTTTTGCTTCACACGTCTAATAGCTTAAGAACCACTAGACCACAATGCCTTTTTTACCTTTCATTTGTTGCTTTGGACATTTGAGCAAACTTTACTCTTGGTTTGTAGTTTATACCTCATCATCTCAATGAAAATCTTTCCAAGGTATGATTTTGAGCGCAAGTTTCTGGTTGAGGTGTAAACAGAATCATTGAAGACATCATGTCAGAATCACATCATCGAGTGATGTTCTGGCGAGCGCTATGAACTCCATTGTGGGTTATCTGCACGCCATATGTTTATACGATTCCAATGGCTGCTTCTTTTTTATTAGCAAATTATGCATCTCCATTATAAAACTTGTGTAGTGATTCTGTAAGTTTATTTGCTCTCTTTTCCTTCTAATCCCAAAAGAGCATTGTCTTGTTCCTCTCATTCTCGGGGTTTTCATTCCTTATTTCTACTCAGCGAGTACAAAGGCTACATGGGCGCAAAGGAAGGAGGTCCAGAATTAGAGCAAGACTAGCACCATGATATCCATCAAGATTGATGAGTAAACCGGCACCAACGCCTCCGTGCCTTTGTGGTATAGTTGATACCACATAACCATAAGGTCACGGGTTCAAGGCATGGTGCCGAGAGAGGGAAGAAGAAGAAAACAAATGAGGTATTATTCTAAAATACCTTTTTTTTTTTTTTTTTTGAAGTTTGATGTATTTGTACAATTGTGAATATTCATTCTTAAACACAACGTAGAGAAAACTGTTGCCTGTAACAACAGGCAAGTACAGCAGCAGCACAGGTATTTGATTACCATTCATCACGCAACGAGTGTATGACCATACCTCTTCTAGTTTGAACCCATCAAGAAGTGCAGGCACATAAATCCCAAAGAGCAAGCAATGTTCGCATGCGCTTCTAGTGAACTTGCTTCTCTCGATTTCGCCAAAGATGGTGATTCAACAACACATGAGTTCACTTTCTGAGTCTGACACCAGTAGTTTTACAACTACCAAGGATGTCGTTAAAATGCACCTCAACCAGGACAACGAGCAACGGGAGCGGTTTAAAAACTTCCCCAGCAACACCAACATATCAGATTAGTGAGCTAGCTGTGGCATGTGCCCTACATACAATATGTTGCAGAAGCTAGAATACTTTTGATCATCATATATAAGCACATGCCATGGCATCTGATACCACCTGCAATTTTATGTTATCTCTGGATGGATAACAAATAAAATACCGATGAACAACATGAAATAACCTGTATATAAGGATAACGGACCTTGGAAGTGGTTAACTTGGAAGATATGGCTGATGTTTTGGGCTGTACTTGTGATTCTTTTCCTTCTATTTATCTTGGCATGCCTCTCGGAGAGCAGACCTTTGTCTAAATCAAAGTAGGATAGAATTGTAGAAATTTGGAAGTCTAGACTTGCTTCTTGGAAGAGAAGCTCCCTCTCTAAGGTCGGTAAGCTTACACTAATTAAGAGTGTTCTCCTTAGTTTACCTATTTATTACTTCTCCTTATTCTTGGCGCCTAAATCAGTTGTTGACCAAATTGAGAAAACAATTCGGGACTTCTTATGGCATAGCTCCGCTGAAAAAAAAGGTACTCATTGGGTTGGTGGGTCAACAATCTGTAAATCTCTCAAACATGGGGGTCTTGGTATTAGAAAGTTAAGTGTTATTAATAGGTCCCTTTTGAAAAAATGGTGGTGGCGCCTTGGTAGGGAAATGGACGCTCTTTGGGCTAAAATAGTTCTAGAGAAGTATGATCTTGCTGATTTAGGGTGGCGCACTAAGTTACCTAAAAATATTCATGGTGTTAGTTTATGGAGAAATATTTCCAAGGTTGCGGATGACTTTTTCAAGTTCACACAGTTTAAGGTGGGAAGAGGTGATAAAATTCGTCTTTGGGAGGATAAATGGTGTACGCAAGGACCATTGGCCACCTCTTTCCCCAGGTTGTATGCCATTTCTAACAGTAAGTTGCTCCTTGCTTCAGCTCTTTAATCCAGATGACTATGGCTGCCATTGGAACCTCGAGATTAGTCGTAGGCTCTCGTATGATATAGAGACTATGGCGCCGAGTTTACCAAGGTAATCAATCTTCTTAATTCCATTGTGTTTTTGCCTAGCGAGGAGGATGTTTTAGTTTGGTCAGGCGACAAGTCTCGGTGTCTTTTCGGTCAAGTCTCGCTTATGATAGCGACGATATTTCTATCAATAATGTTGCGTTTCCTAAGAAGAAAATTTGGTCTCGTGCTTGGCCCCATAAGGTAGCTTTCTTCTTGTGGCAAATGGTGTTAGAGAAGCTCCCAACTGTTGATAATCTTCATAGAAGAAATATTCCGTTGGTTGCTTTTGATGGTAACTCAGCTTCTTCTCTCTGTCCTCTTTGCAATTTGGTGTCGGAGTGCGGCAAACATTTGTTTTGGGATTGTGTCTATACAAATCAGGTGTGGGCTTATTTCTTTTCTCAGGCTAATTCTCAACTTCCTTCTATTTGTTCCCTCTTAGACCTGTTCAAGACTTGGAGTCAGTTCTCTATCTCCACTAGTGGTAAGGAGATTTGGAAACGCCTTCCTGCGAGAATTTGTTGGAATGTGTGGCTCGAAAGGAATGCGAGAATCTTCACCGGGAAGAAGAGATCTGTAGAGGCTACCATTGTTGAGTCTAAAATTAGTGCTTTCCACTGGGCTACTACTATTCCTTCCATGGCTGGTTATCGTCTCAATGATGTAATATCCAACTGGAGGGCTTTATTTTTTGATCCTCCTTAGTCAGTTCTCTTTGTTTTTGGGTTTCTTTTTCTCTTTTTCCCTGTTTGGTCGCTCTCTGCGTTGCAGCTTTGTATTTTGCCCTCCTTCTTAATATAATTTTCTTTATCGAGCAAAAAAAAAAAAAAAAAAAGATAACGGACCACATAATAACATAGAGAGATGCAGAACATTCTACACACGAATACACAAGAAAAGCAGTACATTTCAAAACGAAGGTAGTCAATTATTCATGAATCACCCACTGTCATTTATGAAAAAAGCTACAAGTTAATTAATCTAAAAATCCCAAAAGCACAAAGCAAACTAATACTAAAAGAAGTCTAACAAGGATAGAGTGAACAACAACACTGCCATACCCCCTATACCTTTGTGCGACACTACTATTTTGTAAAATAAGATGCAACCAGTTTTGAGCATTCATAGTTCATACATCTAGATAGAGTAAAATAATATTTTCTTGCAGAACTACTTGAGCTTAATATTGCACCCAAGACTAAATCTGCAGATAAGTACACGACAAGCTAAAGTTAGCAGTGACCAGCTACGTTAGGTGCGAAGTCCATCACCTATTTTGAACTAATGGTCCAAGTTTCTGTAGTTTAATTAGAACCAAACCAAGCTTGAATACACAATTATTTCTTAAGATTGGGAAACTCAAACGACAACCGTATATAACCATCAAACCAGAACTGTTTACTCCAGCTCAAGTCAGCATTATCTTTATTCTTTGTCAATAACCATATTTCACTACAGTTGGCATCGTGGAAATATGTAGCGCTAAGAGAATCACCTAAAACCCATAAATGAATAGGAAAATCTGGAACACCATCTCGTGTCAAACAAGGTGGTGATGAAAGTTCAGTGAACTTCTCATCCGTCAAATGAAAAGCAAGATGGCTCCATTGTTGAGGTTCACCCAAGGGAATCAGTACGCATATCTTGGAGATCGAAGAGAAAGATAAATAACTCTTTGAAATCGTCACTCATAATGATTTCTCATCTCAGATATAAGCTATTTTGTTTCAACAGATCTTGATTTGGTTGGTACCTCCTTGTATCTGAAGTACTTATTGGGGGTAAAATCGGTAAAATAATGGTGTTTTGATCTGCTAAATAATGGTATTTGGTGATTTTCAGTTGTTGGTAGTTTGCGCCAGTGACATGCAATATAACGGTGATTTCATTTATTGGTAGATCTATAGAATAATGGTGTTACCCAATCTCTGTATTAGAAATGTTTTGTCTATTATGAACTCTTATATCTAGCTAATCATCGGGATTGGGACAAATTACCTATTTGGTTTTATGTTTGAAGCTTTTATTTGTTTTCACATCTGGTTCCGAAAGTTAAACAAGTTTTTTTTGTTTGTTGGTGACACTATTTGATGATAGATCATAGAACGGCCTCTTATCAAAATAAACTAAGCCAAGTAATGTTAATATAATGCTTCTCAGTTTACCTATAAAGTAGACTTACTTTGGTGCATATCAGTTTGGAATGTGATTTTTCTTTTTTTATCTTGCTCTATGGCTACATGCATGTATCAAAGTTTAGAAACCCCATTTACAAATTTGGGTCGCGGTGATTAATCTCGAGTGATGGGATACATTTTGAGTCAGATAATAGAGTAAATTTTGGGTTACTTTCAAGATTATGAGATGAAACTACATATATTTTCGATCAAAGGCAGAGCACTGGCGGCAACGTCGATTTTAAGACATAGTTTTATCTTGACTATACTACACAGATTTGGGCCTGTACGCTGGGCTTCAACATTCCACAAAACCCTAAAATTACACAAATTTTCTTATAAATAGAACAAACCCTAGATTTTTAGGGGGTGAGAGATTCGAGAGTAGAGAATGCCAGTGCAAGTGAGGCGGCGCCGATGGAAAAACCAGTGACTGGAGTTCAGCTGATGAGAAATTTCTGTTTCCAAGATCACACGAGTGGTTGTGATCGGGGTATTGGTTTTATGTGGGAATCAAAGAGGGAGATATTTGAAATTGTCCGTCATAATGAATTATCCTCTCAAATTGAAGTTGTTTGTTTACAACCAACTCATATCACTACACCAAAACAGCCGATTTGGGACGGATATACGCGTTGCAATGAATTTAAACAACGCATATATCCGTTGGGAATATGGCGTAGCAAATTTGTGTGCAACGCCAAAATCCGTTGCACAAATTAATTTGTTCAACGTATATAAGCGTTGCTCAACCGGTTTTGCAACGTTTTATTTTACAATTTGAGCAACGAATTCTTAAATTTGTGCAACGCTTTCATTAATTTAGGCAACGTATTACATTAATTTGTGTAACGTTTATATACGTTGCAAAACTATTTACAGATTAAAAAAGATAAATTCCGACAGATTTCTGCACCTGAATATATATTCTGCACCTTCATATACCAATGTAGATCAACTAGAAGACCCAATTTTTCATATGAACATATGGTTGGTCATCACAGTCCATCAAGATAGACAATGAGAACCAAAAAATAATAATAATAAATAAATAAAAATATGTATATTTGAAATTCCTCTATTACAAACCCCCGTTGCAATCACTCTTGATTTTTATAATAGCCTTACAATATTCTTTTTGGCATAATTTACATTCAAAACGAAAGGAATGCCCTTAAAAAATCTAATGGTCGAAAATCAAACAAATAACTTGAAACTACAAAAATTATTACACCAAAAAAGTGCTTACTTCGGAGTGAGATCCGTCGCTGTTGCATATCCATATTTCATTTCCTTGTACAGTTGGTTTAGCTTCACCGTCACCTGTTATTACACAGGTCCAGAGTAGTAGATCATATTACAAGTGAGTTGGCAGTAAAAAAATTCAAGGATGTCATTTCTTTACCCATTACAGATAGAAAAATAAGTAAAGAAGTTGAAGCGTTGTACATAGCTAATTGGCTCCAGAACCGCCTAGTATCACACTCAAAATACTGGAACAAAAACTCAAGTGTAATTAAAAAAAAACAATAAGAAGAGGAGAATGAAGAAGTTTAATTTGTGGTGCTTAATCATGAAAATGGTCTTCAGTAAAAAAAAAAATGGGACTCGGTCATTCAAGGCAAGCAGTTCCAAAAAGGACCAGCGTTCGTGAAACACAGTAGAAAAAGTACAACTATAAAATGTATAATAAGATATAACTCACCCTTGCTCCTCTAAATTTTTTTTCTCAGGTTCACAAAATAGAATTGAGACTTGTGCAGCTTAAATTAACAAGGTTTCGCTTCGCCAAACTCAAATTTCTCATGGGAAGTAGCATATAAACAATACATGGTTTTACAGATAAAACATCAACTTTACCTCTGAATAAGGAGCGTAGCATTTGCAAGTGATCCCAGTGAATAGGTCTTCACTTCGCCATGTTTTCTGTTTTTATTGAATTGTTTCAGACTCGGTACTTCCGGCGAATCTCAGGGTCTAATGCAGCATCTTTTTTACCTTCACCCTTCTGGAAACCATCAAACCTTTTGTCACTGTGAGGAATGTCAAGTCCTCCATCCAATGCTCTCTACAATTGTAAAGTAATGATTAGATTTTAACAACGGTAACTAAGATAAGATATGATCTACAGGAAAAAAGAACAATGAATAATGGAAAAAACAGACAACTCTAGAAAACACAGCTGCATGAGATGATGTTACCTTAACAACGCCAAAGATACGATTTTCGGTAGTTGTTCGTAGAAGACCAACATCAAGAAGATCTCGGAAGGGCCTTCGGCTTTCACCTGGTTCGACAGATGACCAATTTATATATGTAACTAACATGCCATTCACTTTTAAATCATGCCTCACTTGCTCAAACCTCTTAGATTTTACATTACGACAAACATGACAAGGACAAAGATAGAATTGTGAGTCTCTAGCTCTGTTCTTGTATGCAATAAAAGTATCTACTCCTGTTCTATGGTATTTATCAAATCAATGTCCCTTCGTGATATTACTGGCATAGATTTTTCCAACATTTCAAATAATGTAAATTGGGGAAAAAAAATTACTCCTTTTGAAGGCTCAAGTTCACACAATAAGAAATAATGTATATTAGATTCTAATTGAACCCTACAATTAGTAGATGAACACCATCGCATGCTACACAACATTTCATAACATAGTACATCTATCCAGCTGTCCAATCCCGGGCCTTGTCATGCAAAGCAAATGAAAACTAGCATCTAAAAATTTGATCAATAAAAGAACATCGAGCGATGGTAGACCTTAAGAAAACATACAAGTGTTAATCAACTCAATCTTACTGCATCGCAAGGTAGTTACCCAACAATAAAGCATATTGTCTCATTATCAGCGAAAAGTTGTAGCCTCAATGTTTCATTCTCGGCGAGCATGGATCTGGTAGAGGAGGTTGTTCTGGTAGTCGTGTTGGATTTGAACATGGTATAAGCTATGACAGTGGAGGTGGTTTTAGCAGTGATTCTGGTAGTGGTTCTGGCTATGTTGCTAGAGTTGCACATGGTGGTTATTACATGGGTGGTGGTGGTAATGGAGGGGGGGGGGGTCTGCTAATCTACTATTGGAGGTTGTTAATATGGTAGTGAATGTAGTGGTGGTACTGGTGTTGAATAAAGGATGGTATGCTGGTGAAAATCGAGATCATTATGGTAGAGGTAGAGGTGACGATAGTGATTGTGGAGAATAATTATATATGACCTGTAAGTAGAAATTCCACAAACAATGAGCGCCATCTGTTTAAATTCTATATAATCCAAATATTATTATTAGCGGTATACAAATCTAAAGTTAGTTTAGGATAAAACTGAAGGTTCAAGTATGCTCCCCTTAAATTCTGGCCATTAACCATTCCTTACGGCCTCCCATTGTTTCATATCCCGAAGCTTTGTCCGATGTGATCGGAATATAGTGTCTCAATTTGATTGTCTCCTGTAGGTAAATTCTGGCCATCCTCAATCGAGTTGCGCCTTAGGATCCAATTTCCCATGAAAGATGCAAGAGCAGTAGCACCTCAGACTTTTTCATCTTTAGGGACAGGACCTGCTTAGAAAAATAGATAAAATCACTAAAACCAACATTTAATATATGAATAATTAAGCTAGCTTGTGCCACCATATCATGCTATACTAATCATATACAGAGCGCACAAATACTAATACCATTTATATACAATTTAGGGATATACGAGATAGGATTTACTTTCCTAATGAGTACTGAACAGACCAAAACTAGCATATAGATAACATCACTAAATTAAACATAGTAAACTAGTATTTGTCCAAGAGATCGGTATTTGTGGGCCATAAGAACCGTTCTAATGTAAACCTCTAAAATTAACATTTCTATACATTTAACAAGACATGTTCTTTTAATCCAACCACCTACTTTGGAGTATTGTGGAGTGACTTCAAGTGATACTATGGTTCTTCTTCAACAGTGTTGGACACCAGCAACAACTTATTCATGTATGGTTAACCACCTGTTAGTATTCTCCATCTAAGGTTTCCAACAACTGGTGATTAAAACAAGTGATGAAAATTCTTCCTGTAACAAGAGAATGGAAGGACAAGTAGATCTTTAGCTTGTATCTTACCTACAGTAAATTATATTTTCTTCTGAACATAGCCTCTGACACCCCTAGTCAACTTCCTGAAGATCTGCACTACATACTACTATCAGAATAAATCAATTGCATATGTAATTCCAAAATTTTAAACCCTTTCAGGCTTTTACAAACCACAAGCCATTCAGAACAGGCCTCCAAGTAAAGGACCATCAAGGTCCAACCTCGCTTCCATATGATCTCGTTCATCCTCAGGACTTCGGTCGAGAGCACAAAGCAATATCCAACGAATGATTAATATATGTAGGAGTTACAGTTTAACCAAGGAGTTACAGTTTGAAACAAAAGTGTGATTACCTTGGCATAACCTATTTCAATCTTCTTGCTATATTTTTTTTTTCCTTCCCTTTGAAGAGCCAATAGAAACACTAAATTAATCAAAAACCTAAAAGATAAAATTGGAGAAAAAAAACCCATATTTCAAAGTCATACCAAATTTAAACATTTAAAGTACCAATTTCGAACACAAAATCAGATTAGAAATACCGGAGTTGAAACCTTAGACGGAAACCCAAATGCTGAAATGGATCAAGATATTTTGAAACCTTAGATTCCTGGCAAAAATAAATTGAAGATCGAAGGCAAAACCAAATTAGCAAAATCAAAACACACCCCTTACTTTAAAATTACATAATACAAAAGAAAATCATCAAAACATATGCATGCAGTAAGAGTCCAACATCACAGAGTTAGGTCAAACAATAGATCAAAGTATAACCAATAAAATCAAAATGAAACAAAAGCAGTAGCAGATAATGCTTTATACCTCTTGAAAATCAACAAAGAAATCAACTATTAGATGAATCGATTTTCGATTTTAGGAGCAAAATTAATTTTCTAGGTTTTAGATCAATATTTCTGGGTTTGATTTGGTTTTCTACATTTTCAACTAAAGAGATCTTTGGGTTTTGATTACGATGGAAGGTTGTGATTCCTGATGAGATTTCTCGGAAATAATAGAAATCTCTAAGTTTTGAGATTTCTCGGAAAGAAAGAGAGGGGGGAGTGAAAAATGAGGTCTGGAAATAAAAGTGTAAAAGAAAAATAAAAACTAAAAATCCGAAACTAAAAAACCCAGATTACTAAAATCCCATGAAAATACCTGATATTACGTAAATGCCATAATTGCCAACGTTTTATAATTCCAAATATGTTGCTCCAATAATTTTATTTTAATAAATCAGTGCTATTTATTTTGCGCAACGTATTTCCAGGTGAGAAATGGATATTGGCGTTGCTCCATGTTGCAACGTGTATATCCGTTGCACACCCCCGAAATTGAAATGTTGCAAAATCCAGGATATGGTGTAGTGTATATCTTCAAACATCTGTAGCATGATGGTGTTTCAAATGGGGACTGCAAGTTTTGCTTCAAACAGAGTCTCAAGGTTAAGTAGATTAGTTTTTCAACAAAAATTGGTTGCTACAAGTGTGGATTAGAATAGATGTTTTAAGTTCTGTTTTGTTTGTTCAAGTTTCAATTCGTATATCCATTTAAAGCAATATGATTTGGACAAATTATGTAATTTTTGTTTTAGTCGGAAAACATTCACATCTCTGATTCCGCCAATGTTGTACTTGTAACTTTCATTTGAATTGTTAGGCACAGTTTTATTTATTGACCTTGTGTAATTGTTAATGACAGTGTTCGATTATAGTTGCATTACATTTACGTCTATGTTGGCACACGTAATTTTTTTTGGTGCTTTCTGATTTGAATGTTGCATTTTTTTTGCTTCACATCTATGTTGGAACACGTAATTTCTAATGCCAAGAATATTTGAAAACTAGTAATTTGTACATGTAAGACGGCTTCCTAGGAAAGCAAAAGAAATGTTGTAACAATTGAACTGTGGAGAATTCCGGAATGGTCTAAAAGTCAGTCAACTAGATTGTTCTAGAGAGTTAATGTGAGGTCGATCAACCATCATAGGTTTTAAGTAGTTCTTTGATTCACCAGCCTCACCTTTCCTGAAAATGTCTTTGTTTGCTATAGAATTATTCTAAATCTTGTCATTTTTGTTCACTTCAAAATTCTGAAACTCCGCCGCGGAACAACTCTAAATCGCCTCAAATGGCAGAGGGATTTTATTTTTTGTGTTTATAGCGGAGGGGTACTCTTAGTATTGCCCCCGGGCAATGTCCTCGATTGGTTGATAAAATGCCATGTAGAGATGAAGGTGTCACGGGGTTTCTACATATATAAGCAATCTTGCAATTTATAGCACCGAGGCTAGATAGGATGAGTATCCAAAGCTTTAAAATTCTTTCGAATATCATCCTTTATATTTTCAGATTCAGGATTACAACTTCGTTCAACAAAAACTTTGTTAATAACATGTATTCACACAAGTTCAATTCACCAACACTTCCAAACATTTCTGAAAAGTTCAAATCTTCAAAATAGGTAAATTACAACTTCATGCACATTTTGAAATGGTAACTCTAAGCAGAAAGAGATATACTTGCGTTGCCAGCTGATTTAGAAGAACATATGTCATATTCCAATCTAAAATACACCAATACTTTCTGGTTTTAAGAGTTCGTTTTTAGTTTGCACTACGAGTTGTTACTATAAAGGACGTCATGGACAAGCACAAAACAAAAACAAGATATATACAACGGAAAAGAAGCCTTGTTGAAGCCGAAGCTCAAAACCCCGAGGTCAACTATGAAAAGGTAAATCGAAAGAACTTTTGCTTGAACATATAGGCATATTATTATGCATCTCGACCACTCTTTGGTTCAAAAGTATATGTCATTGTTGTTAATAGCTTTAGGCCCGATTTCTAAATGTATTCATTTTTCATCTCCAGAATTGTACTCTAATAGATTCGGTTGAATTAATATCGACCCATAAAATACTAAGAATTTACCACATGGATCAGTAGAGGTGTTATTATTGTTTTTTTTAAGGTATATAGATGAAGCTTGGGTGAAACTAAGTGGAGGTCCGAACCGACTGATGTTGAAGAATCAGCGGATGAGTTGTGGTTAGGGGTGTAATGCCACTCAACCCGAGAGCTAGCTGGTTCTTCATATATACGTTTATATGTTCAGGGATTATGGACAAGTGAATCAGCAGCAGTGTGGAGTGAAGTAATCCAAAGTAGTTCTATTTGTCAAAATCTATCTCATCTAAAGAAGAAGTATACGAGTGTTCACCTAAACAAAAATGGGTTTCACCAGCTCCAACTGTTTTAATCCCTTTCTTTGCACGTATATGAATGAAAATAAATAGTTGTACACCGCGATGAAAAGTTATAAGTGGGGTATATCTCGAGTCACCACAAAAATTTGGCTTGCTATCAAACTGGCCGCAACTTTGGGATTACAGTTATGCTATAAAAGGAACCAAACCCTAGCGTTTCAGAGTGAGAGTGAAGACTACCAGTGCGAGGGAGGCGGTGCTGAAGGAGAATTTTTCGTTTCCAAGATCAGATGAGGGGTGGTGATCGGAGTGTTGATTTCATGTTGGAACCTTTACACATACCTTGGAAATCAGAAATAGAGTCACATCGTCAAAATGGATATAATGACTTATCCTCTCAAATTTAAGATATTTTTCTTCAAAGAATCGTGATATATGTGGCAGTGCTTATACTTTCGATTGGTTGTTCCGGTAAGATACGTAAAATAATTGTGTTTGATGTTTGAGATTTTAGGTTTTTCTTCAGCTAGAGAGTCTCAACATGAAATAGTTTCGATCAAGTTGCTCAACCATTATGGGTGTCAAGTGATTCTTCCAATCACCAACTTCACCTTTCCTGACATGAAATTGTTTGATATAGAATTATTCAGAATGAGAAACTGGTGTTTCATTAGCAGGTATGTACATTTCAGCCCCAATCCAATGGACTTTACGTAAAAGTGAAAACAAAGGAGCCAAATAAAATAGATATTGGCGGCAATGTCAATATAGCAATCATGATTACTCGCAACTCACCCAAAAAACAGTAATCGTAATTCATATTCCAAGCTTTAGTGCAATTTTTACATAACTTAGATCAGATTCTAGTAATCCATTTAGATTTCTTTTGACTGATCAGGTCACAATAGATTTTAAAGTGAGTTTCTAGAATATGCTGATCATGTTTTGTAAAATTGGTGAAGAGGCAAATATTAATCTAACTAGGAAATTCTGGATTACTGAGCAAGTTAGATTCTAGGTCCTTGTACAAATATTAATCTAACTAGGAAATTCTGGATTACTCACGCATGACAAAATTTTGGATTAAACGTGACATCTTCATCTATCCAAGTCTCCTCGATCTAAATTGTTTCCCATGACAAATTTTGTCTCTCATTAACCAGATTTTTTAGCCCTCCTTGTTTCGGATCGCAAGGCGTAACATGTGGTACGATGCCCATCCAGATCATGGGTATTCGTAGTCGTAGCCACCACAACAATTTGGGGCTACTGTAACATTGGAATGAGTCTAAGGGCTTTTTAGTAAACTACAAGACTTCCTTATAAATTAACGAAACCCTTACAATTTTCTCAGTAGAAGTGTTGAACAGAGAGTGAGAGGGTAGAGACTTTCAAGTTACTGGTGCGAGGGAAATAACCTACATTTGAGTTGTGATGGTGGTTTATGATCGAGTGTTGGTATAATGTGGGAATCATTAAACATACCTATGAGATCAAAGAGAAAAAGAGACACGTATGTTCATTAATCATAATGACTTCTCCTCTCAAATCTAAGTACTAGCCAGAGAATTAGAAAGTAGAGACAACCAGTGCAAGAGAGGCGGTGCTCAGGGAAAAACTAGTGAATAAAAAACTAGTTAGAAAGAAAGTAAGAACATGCGAAAGTTTCGATCGGGCCTCCAACGAGACAAAGTCGGGATGCAAGCACGGTCAAATTTTTAGTGATCGCTGTTCACACAAATCCGCTCATGCAACGATATCATCTAGCTCCTTTAGATCTTAACAGAGGTCGTCTGCTTGCTCGTGTAATTGAAGTGGATGCTTTCATTGCTGTTGGTATGAGTGCTGGAACGTCTACGGTAGTTCTTAGATTCTACACGACAGAATAAGTGAGAATATGCTTGATTGGGCTAAAACAAAGGCAGGATTGTTGGATGCAGATAAGTGGAGTGATGTTTAGCTGAATTCAAGATATTTTTTTTAAGTACCTCTCTCTCTATATATATATTTTGTTGTACACCTCTAACAGCTTAAGAACAACACAACGCCTTTTTTTTCCTTCATTTGTTTGCTTTGTAGTTTATACCTCATAATCTCAATGAAAATCTCTCTCTGGTTAACGGTGTAAACAAAGTTTGAAGACATTGAGTGGGAATGATGATCTGGCGAACGCTATGAACTCCATTGTGGGTTATCTGGCGCGACATATGGTTGCTAGCTCATGTAAACCAAAGAGATTAAAAGCGACAACTTTTGTCAATCCCAGTATACTTTTTCTTAATTGGTCACTCATAACCAGATTTGAAGCTCTCCCTGATTTTGGATCACAAGGCAGAACATGGGGTGCAATGTCCATTTCCGATCATGGGTATCCGTATGCTTGAGCCATTACAAAAATATGGGGCGGCTGTAACATTAGGATGAGTCTCAGGATATTTTAGTAAATTAGACGGATTTTCTTATAAAGTAGCCAAGCCCTAGGGCTTTAATTTCCAGTGCGAGGGTGGCGGCGCTGAGGGGAAAAGCCACTAACTTGAGTTCTGATGAGGGGTTACAGTCCTAGTGTTGGTATATTGTGGGAATCATTAAGCATAGAAATCAAAGAGAAAAACAAAGGTTCCAAAAACAATCGATACTAGTGGCCAAGTCATTCGTTAAACCAATTCTTAATACTTGTAATTTTAGTGTCATTTTTATATAACTAGGTCATCTGTACAATTAGAAGCCCATTTCAAGTTTCTTTTGACCGATCATGTCACCGGGCAAATTTTAGTCCACAAAGCAAATTTTGGGTTACCAGTTGAGTCCGTAAAGATTTTGAGACCTAGGGTAGATTTTGAGTCGTGGGTGACAGACTTTGTGACTTGGGATAGAATTTGACTCATTGGGTCACAAGATACATTTCGGATCATAAAACAACTTCGGTGGTCACAGATTTCAGGTCATCAAGGCAATAACTTCGGTCATTGATCTTTCAAAGTGGTGGTGCACATTTACATTCAGAGTCGATAATAGAGTAAATTTTGAGTCACTTGCTTATGGGTCAAAAACTTAAAATGACATATTTTGGAGCTCAAGGAAGAGCATGGATACATGTCGTTGACTCTTTAGTCAACACATAAATTTTGGCCACAACGTTTGGAAATATATCAAGGATATCTTAGTAAATCATAGTATAAATTTTTCATATATAAAACGAAACAAACCCTAGAATTCGTGTAGATATTTTATGAGAGAGTAGAAACTAATAACACACAAAACCTCTCACCGTTAGTTTAACAGTTAGTCTTGATTTTCCGTCGCTTAAATTTAATCAGAATCGTCTCCAGACATTACAAATGTTTCCTACTGTCACTCGATTTTGTCTCCTACTATAAAGACCTCTCGATCCCTTTGTCTCGTATCTTTTATCAAGATCAATAATAAATCTTAAAAACCATTTTTTTTTTTTTTGGTATCAGAGGGAAAACATTAGGTTTTCCTTCTCGATCCAAGCTTAGCTCTTCTCACAAATTCTCTGAAAAAATTTCAGTTCATTTGAATCTTCTTCTTCTTCAACTGCAATTGTTCATGATTCACACTTTTACAGACCCAGGTCCATCGACAATGTCAAATTCATCTGATATTACTTCAATACCGATTCATCAACTAGCTAATCTCATTCAATTAAAGCTTCGAGATGATAATTTCATTACTTGGAAGGCTTTGTTAATGCCAGTGATTCGTAAATTTCAGATTCTTTCTTTTCTTGATGGCACAAGTATTTTTCCTGCACCTTTTACTGGTCGAGGTGCAAATCAGGTTGACAATCCACAATACGCTTCTTGGTGTGATAAAGATCAGACGATAATCTTGTGGATTCAATCCACAATCTCTGAATCTGTTATTCCTTATTTTGCTGGTTCGACAACTTCACATGAACTATGGAAAAGTATTGAATCTAGGTTTGCAAGAACATCGACAACTCACACGATTCAATTATGTACTCAGCTTCAAGCAATTAAGCAAGGTTCACGATCTGTCTCTGTGTTTTTAGATGAAGTTAAGAAAATTTCCAATGAATTAGCTGTTGTAGGATAAAAGATTTCAGATGAAGAACTTGTTGTTATCATTCTTGGAGGTTTGAACTCTGTTTTCTCATCTTTTTGCACATCAATTAGAATTCGCAATCCTCCGAGTCTCTAGCATTGAACTTCACAATCTTCTTATTAGTGAGGAGGTAGTACTATCAAATAATCAACAAAATTCTTTACCTACAAGCACGCTTTCTATACCACCAACACTAATACCAATTCAAGACCTTTACCAAACATTTCAATCCTATTACTGGTCACGATTGCCAATTACAAAGGCAAGAAACCTTTTAATCCAAATTACAAAGCTAGTACCTCTCATAATCCTTCTCATCAATCAAAATCTTCATATTCACCTGCACCTGCACCTAATCCTGTTCCACCAACATCTGTACCTAGACCTCAAGTCTTCAACAATGACAGATTGTTATGTCAAATCTGCAATAAATTTGGGCATACAACAATTGAGTGTCATAACAGGCTTAATTTTTCATATCAAGGAAGACAGCCTCCACAAAATCTTCATGATATGCTTGCTGCAGCCAACATTGGTGGTGAAAATCCATGGTTTGTAGACTCTGGTGCTACTCATCATATCAGTTCTAATACTTCAGGGCTTGAAAATATTGGTTCTTACTCTGGTGGAGATCAAATCAATACAGCAAATGGACAAGGTATGCCTATAACTGCAATTGCTCATACTTCAGGATTCTTACATGATAACAAAGTTTCCCTGCATAATATTTTACATGTTCCAAAATCTGCACAAAACTTAGTCTCGGTTCACAAATTCACAAGTGACAATAACTGTAGCATTACCTTTACATCTGATGATTTCACTGTGAAGGATCTCAAATCAGGGAGGACAATTTTCCAAGTGCCAGCTAGGCATGGACTTTACCCAATCCAGTTTTCTAATTCTCCAGCTCCACATGCTTTATCCTGCACCAACATTACATCCAATCAACTTCATCAGAGGCTTGGCTATCCCTCTTTTCAATCTTTGCAAAGAATTTGTCACTCTTCTGGCATCCCTTTATCCACAAAAACTTTGTTTTGTAATGAATGTCAATTAGGTAGATCTCATAAACTACCTTTTTCTGTTTCAGTTTCTACTTCTAGTTTACCATTGCAAATATTGCACATGGATCTTTGGGGACCAAGTCCTGTTCCTTCTATTAGTGGGTACAACTATTATTGTAACATCATTGATGATTGTACCAAATATTGTTGGATATATCCTATGAATAAAAAGTATGATTTTAAACTCATTTTCAACTCCTTCAAACTTATGGTAGAAAACTTTTTACCCTTACCATCAAGTGTATCAGATCAGATGGTGGTGGTGAGTTCATTCACAATGAACTTGAATCTCTATTATACTCATCTGGAATCTTACATCAATTCAAATGTCCTCAAACTCCCGAGCGTAATGGAGTTCTTTGAATCAAAACATAGACATCTTGTGGATCTAGGAATAACACTTTTACTTGACAAATTTGTCTCACTCTTTTTGGGTTGAAGCTTTTAAAACAGCTAACTTTCTCATAAATAGATTACCAACTGCTTCTCTATCCTTTTCTTCTCCTTTTGAGAAACTTTTTCACTCTAAACCAGACTATTCTTTCCTTAGAGTATTTGGTTGTGCTTGTTTTCCTTGGTTAAGACCTTACACCTCCAATAAGCTAGAACCAAGAAGTCAAATGTGCATTTTTATTGGTTATTCTTCTAACCAAAAGGTTACAGATGTCTTGATCCCATCACTGGGAGAGTTTACATCTCTAGACATGTCTCTTTCAATGAGACATTCTTTCCGCACTATGAAGCAGATGTTTGACAGCTTCCAATTCTAAACATGCTACCATTGATCCAAATTTTTAACTCCAACCGCTTCGATGCTCCCACTTCTTTACCTAATATTAATGCCATATCCACTACTTCATCAACTATCAATACAATCTCTTATGTTCCCGGACATACAATACAAATATTTCTGCAGTGGTTTCACCTGCTCATACTTCATCCACTGTTCAATCTTCAAACACTCATGACATGATCACCAGATCCAAAAATAACATTTATAAACCCAAAGCTCAACTGGCCACCAAATATGTTCTTCCTACAACTTACATTGCTCATGTCAATAATTTTACACCTCCAACGTGTTTCACTCAAGCCAATAAAAATCCAAAATGGAGAATTGCTCTTCATGAAGAGTACAATGCTCATATTCTAGATGGTACCTGGTCTAAAGTTCCTCCACATCCTTCTCAGAATCCAGTAGGTTGCAAATGGGTATTTAAAGTCAAACAAAATGAAGATGGTTCTTTGGATAAGTTCAAGGCAAGACTTGTTGCTAAGGGTTTTCATCAAATGAAAGGCATAGATTATTCTGAGACCTTTAGTCCAGGTTGCTAAACCAACAACCATTAGGCTTGTGTTGTCTTTGGTCAGTTACATTTTGATTGGAAAGTCACTCAATTGGATGTGAGTAATGCATTTCTTCATGGAAATCTACAAGAAGAGGTTTATATGGTTCAACCACCTGGATTTGTTGATCTTGAGCATCCAGACTATGTGTGTAAATTACACAAATCAATATATGGCTTGAAACAAGCTCTTAGAGCTTGGTACCAAAAACTCGGTTGAAGTTGTTCTTTCTCTGGGCTTTCATCTTTCACATGCTGATACTTCCTTGTTTGTTCATAAGGTTGGTACTCAGATAACAATTTTATTAGTGTATGTGGATGACATTTTATTAACTGGTACTTCTGAAGCATTCTGCAAAAGTGTAATAGCAGATATTCAACAACATTTTCCTATCAAGGACATGGGTGCAAAAGACACTATTTTCTTGGTCTTGAAATCAAAAGGAATTCTCATGGTATGTTTTTGTCTCAAACAAAGTACATACTTGATCTTCTTCAAAAGACAAACATGCTTGGAGCCAAGCCTTGCTCTACACCGGTCATTAATGATGTTAAAATGAGTAAACATGATGGTCTACTTTTGGATGATCCTTCTGAGTATAGGTCACTGGTTGGTGCCCTTCAATACATCACTTGGACCGGACACTGAAATCGCATATTCTCGTTAATCAAGTATGTCAACGTATGCAGGCTCCCACCGACATTCACTTCATGGAAGCTAAGAGGATTCTCGGGTATCTTAAATCTACTCTTGACTATGGGATTGTTCTCCGAAGGGTCTTGTTGTTGTTAATGCTTTCTCAGATGCAGATTGGGCTGGAAACCCAGATGACAGACGCAGTACTACAGGTTTCTGCATATTTTTTGGCACTAATCCCATTACTTGGTGCTCTAAAAAGCAAGCCACTGTTTCCAGATCTTCTACGTATGCCAATACGAGATCTCTTGCCTCAGGCTATCATTGAAGTTATTTTTGTATGTCAACTTCTCAAAGACCTGCATATCTTCCTCCCTCTTACCCCTACTATTGGTGGAGACAATGTTGGTTCTCTTTCTTTAGCTGCTAATCCTGTTAATCACAGTCGCATGAAGCATGTTGCTGTTGATTTTCATTTTATAAGACAACTAGTCAATTCAAAGACTATCAAGCTTTATTATATTTCAACCAAAGATCCAAGTAGCAGACATTTTTACTAAAGGTCTATCTCACGATAGGTTTGATTTTCTCAGAGACAAGTTGAGTGTTCACTTAGCTGCTCCTCTCAACTTGAGGGGGGCTAATAACACACAAACCTCTCATCGTTAGTTTAACAGCTTAGTCTTGATTTTCCGTCGCTAACTTTAACCGCAAATCGCATGACATTACAATGTTCTCACTGTCACTCTGATTTTGTCTGCTACTATAAAGATCTCTGATCCCTTTGTCTGTATCTTTTATCAAGATCAATAATAAATCTTAAACACCGTTTCTTTAGAAACTAGTAGCAGTGCGAGTGAGGCGGTGCTGAGGGAAAATACCGTAATCGGAGTTCTCACATGATAATTTTCCGTTTCCAATGTCGACGATTATGATCGGAGTGGTGGTTTCACGTCGGAAATACATAGATCTTTGAAGTTGTCATAAGGACTTATCCTCTCAAATCTAAGCTATCTCTTGTTAACAAATTCTGATACCAGTGGCAGCAGTTGTTCTATCATTGCTGATTCCGGTAAGATCTGTAAAATAATGGTGTTTGATATGGGGGATTTTAGTTTTTTCATCAACTAGAGACTCTTTATCCATACCTTACAACCAAAATTGGGTACCATTAATTTGTTGAAAGTTTGAGCAATTTTACATGCTACACCTGTTGAAATGTTAGATCTGCAAAAATTGGAAATCTCTGGATTAGTTAGCGTATATATTGACAGAAAGTGTGAAAATTGTTTTAATCTTTTAGTTGGAAAAATATTCTTATTTGATTCGGGTAGTGGTGGACTTGTAAGTTACAAAATTTTATCTTATCTATACATAGAATGATTAGTACGTAGCTTTGATTTGAATTGTTAGGCAAAATTTTCATTATGGATCTTATGTTGTTAATGGTAGTTTTTGATGATACTTACACTAAATTTAGTTAGAAAACCATTTCATTGTGTCTGAAATATGAGGGAGCTCTCCTTTATTTTCAAGTAATAATCTCTAATAGGGAAGAAGATTACATTCTTTCCATAAGACATTCTTTTTGTTTTGATTGCAGCCTTTGAAGCCAACATTCGGTCAGCTCAAGTCCTTGTAGAGATCAAGAAACGCTCGATTGTCTACGCCGTCAAATCCGATAAACTATTCTTTAAGAGAGACACCAGATTTTGAAATTTTCATAATCACCTATCCTCTCAAATCTAAGTTGTTTTTTATTTCTTTCCAACCATGATATATAGGTGGTAGCATCCATTTTCTGGCATACTTTTTCCGGGAAGATGTGGTGTTTGATGTTGTGAGATTTTAGGTCTTGCTTCAACCGGAGAGTCTCATGGTGAAACTTAGATGAGTTATCCAGATCTTACAACCAAAATTTGGTATCATCTGTATGAAGTGGAAATCCTGTGTATCTCTAGACTTCGTATAGATATCCATTCCTACATCTAGTTAAGAGAAATAGGATTGGGGCAATGCATGTAAATTTGTTTTGACCGGAAACATATGCATATCTAATACAAGTAGTGTTGAACTTGCAACTTTGGCTTATGTGAAAGATTAGTTCAACTTTGGCTTATGTAAATTTGTTAGTCATAGTGGTTGATGATAGTTGCATTACATTTCCATACATAATTAATTTGGTGCTTGATAGATCATATAACCTCTTATGAAAATAAACTAAGCCATGGGAAGATAATGCTTGTCAAGTTATTTACCTATAATGAAGACGTACATGGCTATAGATCAGTTTTGAATTTTGGACAAAAGCAAGAGAAGCGGGGCAAGAAATCGAGGAGAAAGAAACAGAGGTTGCAAACGAGAGGAATTCAAAAGGAGAGAATTGGGTTCCAAAGTATTTTAACTTGTCAAAGAAACAAGTATATATACGAGTGTTCACTTAAACAAAAATGGGTTCCAGCTCCAATTGTTTGTAATCCTGGAAAAATAATTTAGTACAGTAATTAGATCCGCCAGCAATCGGATGTATTTTGATGGACTCCTGGGTAAAAGTAAAGTAATTAATATTGGTTGCCAGTGTCATTAAGCCAATTATGAGTACTGGCAGTTTCAGTGCCAATTTTTATACAACTTGGATATATTTTAGAAACCCATTCTAGGTGTCACGACTCAAATTTTAATCACAAAGCAAATGCAGAGTTAGATTTAGGGCCTTCCATTTGAGTCACATGAATGATTAGACTACTAAATCTAAATTGCTCACCCATGACAAAATTATGGATTAAACGCGACATCTTTATCAATCAGATTTTTTTACGGAAAATAGGTCATTTGTCCAAATATTTTTAAAACAAGGTTCTAATGGACGAGTAAAATTTTTTATGGGTGAAATGGACACAAAAAAAATAGTAAGGATGAAACTGGAATTACATCCTGGCTTAAACTTAAAAAATAGCGAGGATGAAACTGGATGCATCCTTATGTAAATTAAAAATAAGAAAAAGTATTTGAAAATGGGTAGTATGAAACCGATTACTTTCGAGTTATTTTTATATTTTTTCCATTTAAACAATATCAAAATCTAGATGTCTTTTTCACCCAGAAATTGTTGATATTGGTCTTTTTAACCAATTTTGTGATTTTTTTAGCTCTCCCTTGTTTTGGATCGCAAAGCAAAACATGGGGTACAATGCCCATTTCAGATCATGGGTATTCGTAGCCACCACAAAAATTTGGGGCGGCTGTAACATTGCAGTTAGTCTAAGGGTTTTTTAGTAAATTAGATACACTTTCTTATAAATTAACGAAACCCTTACGATTTTCAGTAGAAGTGTTAAAGAGAGAGTAAGAGGGCAGAGACTTTCAAGATACCAGTGCGAGGGAGGCGGCGCTGAGGGAAATAGCCAGTAATTTAAGTTGTGATGGTGGTTTACGATCATAATGACTTCTCCTCTCAAATCTAAGTTACGATTTCTCCATCATAGCGAGATTAGAGAGAGAAACAGACAGATGTTTGAAATTGTCAGTTATAATGACTTCTCCTCTCAAATCTAAGTTACGATTTCTCCATCATAGCGAGATATAAGTGTTAGCAACCTTGGATATTTGGTGCGGGAATATCTGTAAAATAAGGGTGTTTGAATTTCAAGTGTTTGAATTTCAAGTGCGCAACGTACATGCTGCAACATCTTAGATCTTATGTATCGGTAGTCTGTGGATTAGAAAAGTTTTTTAAGTTTTGTTTGTTTGTTCTAATATCAATTCATATATATCTAAGCAACATGATTGGGACAAATTATTTAATTGGAAAATATTCATACATCTGATTTGGGGGAGTGATTGTAATTGGGTTTACTATGGATCCTACAAATATTTTTGTTTAGATTTACTTCAATTTATAAATGTTGTTAGCCACAGTGTTTGATGCAGATCAGTTTGAGGCTAGATATCAAAATAAACTAAGCCAAGTTATGGCGGTCTGTTTGTGTATCAGTTTAGTGAGGATGGTACCAAAAACCTATCAAGACAAAAGAGCAATTTTTACATAGCTAAGATCATATTCTAGAAATCCGAACTCATTTTAAGTTTATTTTGACGAATCAGGTCACGAGAAATGTTAAAATGGGTTTCTAGAATATGACCAAGCTCTGTATGACTATATAAATTAGCCACAAGGAAAATTTCAGTCTACAAAGTAGTTACAGGGAAAGTAAGATTCTACAAATTACAAATTTTGAGTCACACCACAGATTATGAGGCTTACTTAATTGGTTGAATGTTGTGTCACACTGGTACATTTCGTATTACAAAACAAATCTCGGTCTAGGTCGTGTAGAGGTGTAAAACGTGCCGGCCCGGCACAGCCCAGCCCACGAAGTCACGTGCTTAGCGTCTTTGCGTCTTTGGGCTGGGCTGTGAGGAGACTTCGAACGTCTTTGTCTTTGTCTTTGTGCTAAATGGCGTCTTTGTCTTTGTCTGTTGTGCCGAAAAATAAACGTCTTTGTCTTGTCTTGTCTTGTCTTAGCACACTTATTTTATGTTCTCCAAAATAAATATTTTTTAGATATTTTAGTTAGTACATGTATTATTATAGAAATAAATTAGCATACCGAAGATAAAATGTCAGAAATTGGCTAAAACAATGATTTTTTTATGAAATATGCATCAAATGTGATGTATTATGTAGTATTTTACGCATGACGTGGCGTGCTTTCTTCGCGGTTTGTCTTTGTCTTGGGCCGTGTGCTAACACGTGCGCGTCTTTGGGCTGGGCCGTGTGCCTATTTTGTCCTGCACAAGACAACACATTAAACAAACGTCTTTGTGCCCGTCTTTGGGTCGGTCACGTGTCTTGTCTTCTTTGTGCTCGAATTTTAACGTGATGTGTCTTGTGCCATAAACGTGCTGGCCCGCCCCATTTTACACCTCTAAGGTCGTGTATACATTTTGAGTCACTTCCAAGATTATGAATTAAAATGACATAAGTTTTCGATCACTAGGCAGAGCATGGGTGCCATGTCCATTTTATACAAAGGTTATATCTTGAGTGACTACACAAATTTGGGCTTGTACAATAGGCTCCAACATTTCACCAAGCCCTAGAATTTCACAAAACCCTAGACCCACACAAATTTTCTTATAAATTCAACAAACCCTAGAATTTCATTGAGTAAGATATGTGAGAGTAGAGATTACCAGTGCGAGTGAGGCGGCGCCGAAACAAAAACCAGTGACTGGAGTTCATCTTAGTTATGATCGGAGTGTTGTTTTATGTGGGAATCAAAGAGGAAGATATTTGAAATTGTTAAGTCATAATGACTTATCCTCTCAAATCTAGGTTGTTTGTGAAAAACCAGTGACTGGAGTACAACTTAAACGTGACATCTTCATCTATCCAAGTCTCCTCGATCTAAATTGTTTCCCATGACGAAATTTTTTTCTCTAATTAACCAGATTTTTTAGCCCTCCCTTGTTTCGGATTGCAAGGCTGTACATTTGGTACAATGCCCATTCCAGATCATGGGTATTCGTAGCCACCACAAAAATCTGGGGCGTCTGTAACATTGGAATGAGTCTAAGGGATTTTTAGTAAACTAGACAGACTTTCTTATAAATTAACGATACCCTTACAATTTTCTGTAGAAGTGTTGAACAGAGAGTGAGAGGGTAGAGACTTTAAAGTTACCAGTGCGAGTGTTGGTATAATTAATGTGGGAATCAGTAGTCATACATATGAGATCAAAGAGAAAAAGAGACACAGATGTTCCAAATTGTCAATCATAATGACTTTTCCTCTCAAATCTAAGTTATATGTTTTTCTTTCAGCTTGATTTGCATGGTAAGATTCGTCTGGTTGCTCGTGTAATTGAAGTGGATGCTTTCATTGCTGCTGGTACGAGTGCTGGAACGGCTACGGAAATTCCTAGATTCTATACGGACAGAATAAGTGAGAATATGCTTGATTGGGATAAAACAAAGGCAGGATTGTTGGATGCAGATAAGTGGAGTGATGTTTAGCTGAATTCAAGATGTTTAGTTCAGGAATTCTACTTGTTATGTAAGATCTTCAGTTTAAATATATAAGTGATCTTTAGTTTATGAATGTTGTTAGTGGACAGTGTTTGATGCAGATCTGTTTGGTGATTGATTTGATATCTAATACAAGGGCCTTTCAGTTTTCATCTTTGTTCTGATCTGTCCAGATCTGCTGAAAAAGAAGCAACAAAATCCACAAATGACCTCTTCTGGATGTAAAAGTAGTTTTGTAAGGGAATCCGGTGTATGGAAGAAAATAAAACTCCTTTTCGAAACAATTGTATAGATGTGTGAGCCGTTTCTACCAAGATGTACTTAATCGATCGCACAACTGAGTGAAATTAGACTTGGTTGAGTTGAACAATTTTTTTGTTATCTAATAGATCTATCAAAACATAGTCCTTCTGAGTACTCGATACAAGGGTTGGTATGTTCACTGAGAATGGTAATTCATACCATATCTGGAATTAGTGGAGAGTGTTCTCTGGTTATTTTCAACATTCAAATAGAAGTTGATTAATGTAAACACCAAACCTGTTGTTTCAGCTATACACAGAAATAGCACCACAACTTTAAATCCTAATATTTCAGCTTCAATTGCGATATTGAGTTTTGAATGTTGCATTTTTTGTTGTACACCTCTAACAGCTTAAGAACAACACAACGCCTTTTTTTCCTTCATTTGTTTGCTTTGTAGTTTATACCTCATAATCTCAATGAAAATCTCTTTCTGGTTAACGGTGTAAACAAATTTTGAAGACATTGAGTGGAAATGATGACCTGGCGAACGCTATGAAATCCATTGTGGGTTATTCTGGCGCGACATATGGTTGCTTCTTTTTTATTATATTAGCCTGTGTCAAATTCTGCATCTCTCCCTTCTTTTGTTCTTACGGATGGTATGAGCACCAAGGCCTCGGTGCCTTTAGTGGTTGAAAACAACACCTCTACTACCTCACTTTCCGAGTCTGACACCAATAGTTTTAAAATGTATTTCCTGCAGGAATTGTTTATATGCCTCTACTAACACCTCCCTAAAATATGTCGTTAAGCACATGACATGCCTAATGCCAATGGCAACACACAATAACATAGATAGATGCAGAACATTCTAAACATGAATAAACAAGAAAAGCAGTACATTCCATTTCAAAATGAAGGTAATTGTCCACAGTCATTTATGAAAAGGAGCTACAAGTTGATTAATCCAAAACGCCCACAAGCACAAAGCAAACTGAAAGAAGTCTAACATGTAAGGATAGAGTAAACAACAACACTGCCGTAACTCATAAAACTTTAGATAAACGGTACAGAGAAGCTCATACGCCCTCACAAAGATAGTACTCTCTACTAGAGTAGTCAATCTGTTGCATTCTCATCTGAATTGAGAGGGATAATGACAGATGACACTCTTGTGTTTATAGTAACTAGTAAGGCCACATGTGCGATGCACATGCTTGAATTGGATTCTTTTAACAACACCAAATTTGATAATAATGGAAGAAAAAAAAATCTTAAAAAAAAAAAAAAAAAAATAATATCCTTGTTTGTACTCATTACGTAGATAATTTAAAGAGCTTTCCAAATATATTAATTTTGCAAAAATCCGATGTGTATTTTTAAAGATATCTAAGTTTTAATTTTTTTGATCTATTTTTAAAACAATGGCATTCCTGTAAATATACAAATATATTAGCTAAAAGCTTAGTTAATGGAGTATTATTGTCATGTGAAAAGGCTTCACCAAACAATTACCTCTTTTCTTTATATTAGTAAGATAAGGAAAACATGCATTAAAGTTAAACTACATGAAGATATCATCCAGCCTGAGCTCGGCCCATACAACACTTCCATCAAGTGTGCATTTCCAATAAACAGATAACATAAATAAACTAATAACAGATAGCACTCAAAGATATGCCCCAAACATACCCTGCGCAAGGGCATAATTTGGTTTAGACATAAGTTGGTTTAGAAGAGTGATACAAGTTAATTCATACGGGAAATAACAAACTACAGAGATAACTTTATAAGATTTCGTCGAAGCCCACTCGACTGCGAGCAAAAAAGATATAACCTTAAGGCCACTCGACTGTGAGAACGCGACCCTTAAAAAGAGAACCGTTGAGCTTGTCAACTGCCTTCACTGCATCTTCCTTGTTCTCAAACGCCACCAGCAAACTCAGATGTTCCGGGCCCTCATAATACAATCCAGGCTCGAAAACACAAATAACTGGCCCAATAGTCCCGCATAGTGTGGCTATGTCTGACCTGTCAGCCTCTCCTGAGCAGTTTCTAACACGGATAGCGTTATGGACATACTTACCCAACGTCTTACGAGCTATCAAATCCGAGTCGGTGTTTAAACAATGCCTGCATGAGTTTATCTGGAGGTCTGGTTTATAAGACCACTCGACTGTGATAACGCGACCTTTATAAGTGGAACCATTGAGCTTCTCAATTGCCATTTGTGCATCTTCTCTGTTTTCAAAGGATACCAGACCGTGGTCTCCCATTTCCTCAATTTCAGGACCGGCAACACGAACAACCGGGCCATAGTCAAGGCAGAGCCATTTCAAGTTACGGTTGAGGATACCTGCTGGGAGGTTTTTAAAAAGGATAGTGTTTCGTTCATACTTTCTTAGCCTACCATATGTTCCAGAACCACAATCTTTTGTCCAGTGATCACCAATAATCCCACAATTGCCGCAGGTATGTCCCTCGAGGTTCTTGGTTTCGTCACCTGTGGTTTTAATCAACCATAGAGAATCTTAAGATATGAAACCCTAATAAAATTTCATATTAGGTAGGGTTAAGAAAAAAGAAAAAGAAAAAATAGTCTAACAAAATTAAGATCAATAGAAGGACGTTAGTGGATTAAGATAACCCTAATAATGTTATTGGAAAATAAACCATGGAAAATTTTCAGAACAACAAATACGATAATCCAATTACTATATATTGAATTAATATATATATATATATGAGACGGAGAAAAAGAAAACGAACCAACACCTTCGGTTCCATGGTCCATCTTTTGTTTTTTTTCTTGATGAAAGCAGCTGGTGGATATCGACATGACTGAATAATCAAAAGGAGAGAGATGAGAGGTCGGAGATCTTTTTTTTTTTTTCTTTTTTCGGACAAGTTAGACGGGGATCTTGGTATTATTATAGGGTTTCGCCAGAAAACAGAAGTCGGTCGGATATCGGAGGACATGTACCCGCCAATATAACTACTTCCCTTTTTAGTTGTTCTAATTTTAACCGTCCATATATCAATGTAGAAGAGATCTTTAAATCTTCACCGCCAAATAAATTTTTCAGTTTCATAAGCACTCCTTCACCAAAATCTTTCAAACTGAAAAGAAGACATTTCTATTCTTCCCTTATTGATGATGTCTAGAGTTACCAATGGCTTCTAAGAAAGCAGCAATTGGCACAACAAAAGAGCTCTGCTAATCAGGATGAATTTATCCGTGATTTCTGTATATTTGTTACACATGTTGTCAACTTCCTTCTGTTCCAGCGGTGCGTCTTTATTGCTTTATCTGAATAAATACCAGATGGGGGGAGTCTCTTCCATCTTTCTCTTTCTCCCTATTTGATTTATATACGCTTAGGGTTTTCTTGAATTTCATGTCTTCGATGGTGGACTGTGATGCATTTCTTCTTGTGGCTGTTGTGTTGTTTTGCCGGTGAGTCCTTGCCTCAGTTCTGCTTCTTCATAGTTGGTGTGCCTCAGCACCTGCAACTTCTTCTAAAACCCGTCATTCCTCCGGAAACCATCAAGTATGCATTGCAACACACCTTAGGAGTAGTTTTCCGTGTACCATTTCTTCTGACCAGACATATTTACTAGAGCATACAGTGATCAGCGATCAAAAAAAATGTAAAAAGACTTGGCAAGCTCATTTTTCCTGTCCTGGGGCACAAACCTGCGCACTGAAACTTATAGGAACAGACAAAATTTATATGTGCTTTGACAACGTAGAGTAGGGTATCAAATACTGTATGTCATCGAAGAAGAGTAGGTATGAAATATAACCATTATATGGATACGTCATGTAATGGTTTTCCTCAATCCAACATCCAGAAACCAACAAACCATCAGCAAACATCAAGTGCGCAATCAGTTACACCTTATACCAAAGTGAGAGGTCGAAAACACAAAGATTAAACAAAGATCGAATTAAGTGTCACAACTATAACTAGATTAATATACATGGAGCAGGTACGTAATTAGCTTTAGCATGCAGCACAAAGCAAACTAAAATTACTGTTTGATCAGTATCCAAGAAATTCTAATGCGCGACATGACCCAAATTAGTGCCTAATTATAAAAATCGAAAATAGTCCCAACAACTTTTCAAGCGCTTTCTTCCATCTTCAAACTAGTGGTGCAGCTGCAAGGTTGATCGCGCAATATTTGTTCTGCAGCTGGCTTTTGAAGAACAGGTACAAGACTTCCGTGATGACTTTGAAATAGTGGTGCAGCTGCTAGGTTGATCGGGCAACATTTGTTCTGCAGCTGGCTTTTGAAGAACAGGTACAAGACTTCCGTGATGACTTTGAAATAGTGGTGCTGCTGCTAGGTTGATCGGGCATTTCTTCCACAGCTGGTTTTCGGAGAACAGGTACAAGACTTTCATGATACATATACATTTTAAAACAATATTTATACGGTGATACACCAGTAATGTCAATCATTTGAAAACTCTTCATAGTCCGATTATAAATATAGAGATGTATAAAAGTTCTTGGACGTGAGTTCGGTGTATGTTGGTTTATGATAATCTCATCTGTTCCTTCAACTGGATGAAGTCCAACATACCCATTACCGAATGAAGGAGGAAGTGATATGGTTTCCTTGGTCCAATTTGTTGTTGTCATCTTCTTCTCCTTGTTAGAAGTATCATCATCAGATATCCATAATTTTACGACATGGGCGTCTACTCTGTC
The DNA here is from genome assembly GCA_023531295.1 of Papaver armeniacum. Lineage (NCBI taxonomy): Eukaryota > Viridiplantae > Streptophyta > Magnoliopsida > Ranunculales > Papaveraceae > Papaver > Papaver armeniacum. The sequence continues at coordinate 361,789 of JAJJWW010006625.1, read as the reverse complement.
CACTACAGCAATGCGTCCATCTATCTGTAGTAAATGTTTTGCCGGCCGAAGACCACCACCACATCCATTTAATGTCCCTGAAGAAGAACCAATGATGAATCTTGGGATCTGAATGATTCTGAATTTCTCAGTTCCAACATCAAATGCCACAATAACTTTATTTTCCGGAGTGAATGAGAAAAGATTCATGAAAGCATAATTCCTCATATAAATCGAACCATTTGCATAAACGGCAGGTCCAACTAACCTAACTGGTGGCACCTCATCTATTTTTCCCCATTGATTTTCTCCCAACGTAAAAACTTCACAAAATTGGTCAACTTCTCTCCTCCCTCCATACTCAAAACACCTAGCAGGTATCTCCCAAACACACAATATTTTGTACTTGTTAGTCAAAGGATCAAAACCAAATCCATAAATCTGAGAAATCTCGACACTAGCACCCCGTAGTGGTGTGGATGACTGTGCCCATGGAGTAGTTTGCCCAGTGTTGAGGTTGAATACGCAAGTAACTGCGTTTGAGTCGTCAACAACACAGAACAACCCATGGATGGGGGGGTTTAACATGGTACCACGGGACCATGGAATTGTCACCCTATGAAGAAAATCCAATTCACCTTTAAAGTAGCCGTGACAGTGATCCTTGGGAGAATAGAAAGATATGGAATTACAAATCCTGATGAGAAGTTGAGGGGGACGTGCTTTTGATCGACTTAGATGTGACTGGATGAAAGCTGAATCCTCCTCGATGAATGACTTCCAACTTTTGGATACACACTTAAACCGCATAAGAGACTTGACAGGAAGGTTGACAAGTATATCTTCTACGGACTTGTCATCAAGACGGGCTGAAAGTGTTTTTCTTTGTAATTTGTTCATCTTTCACTACTGAAACTGAAATAGGGCGAAATTTAAGAACCCTAGCTAGCTAATTAAGATCAAACCTCACCGATTCAATTAATACAGGAAAATAAAATCAACTGAGACTGAGATACATAAGAAACTTACCTGTGCAAAAGATCCAAAGAAAATTACTTTTGATGGACACTGCTCCTTCCTTACGCTGGTTGCCGATTCTATTTATTTCCCAATTCCTTTTCTAAACCTCAAAGTCCTAGATATAAATAACCGGTGGGTTTTACCCGTACAAAATTGGGATTAGGGCTGCACATACTCCTAATGCGGCCCGTTTCTCTTATGGAACCTGTCCCCGTACTTGGTGTTAGCCAAGACCTCCTTTTGAGGACCGGTATCTGTGCACTGGTGTTGTACGGTCTTCCGGTACCGGTCCGCATAAAAGGCGGGTACCGGGTTTTTTACCCATACTTTGACACAGAGATGGAAAAAAACTTCATCCGAATGAACAAGTAGAACAAAAAAGAAAGGAAAAAGAAACTCTACGGTTTCAAACATTCAACAACATTATTTGAGCTAGCTACACAAGATACAAGTTCATGTTCAATACTGGTAAAGAAATTTTAATGAGACAGAGAGGTAGCCGAACAAAGAGACACAAAATCACACAACAGAGATTGAACAAAGATCGTCAGAATGAGTCCATCAACAGTAACATGGCAACTCAATCCTCTATGGGTGTAGTCCATCAACATCAAATCAGCCTTCCCCTGTAATTCAACATCTCTATATTCATCAATTTTAGGAACAACAGCAAGATCTCATCGATTAAACCCATCATCAATTTCATACTCGAACCCAATCTGAATTTCATCTCAAAGACCCTAATTTCACTTTCAGTTCTTCAATCGTCTTGAATCTCGAAACCCTAATTCCTATTGCAAATGCAAATCGAAACCCTAATTCCTTATCTCTCATGATTCCTTCAAAATTACCCAAAATCAGATGATGGTGGTGGTGGTCTTTGGTGATAAAGAAAGTGGTGGTGGTGTTGAATTTGATATAGAGACTCAAAGTCAGAGAGTGTAGAAGAATGAAAAGAAGTGAGCGATGCTGTATGTGTTCTTCAGCTCTGAGAAGAAAAAAAAAAGAATAGTCGATTCTCGAGATATCACTACTACTAATACCTAGAATCAATGACTAGGATTAAATCAAATAACAAGATCGAAGGCTATTATTAACCGGTACATATGGTCTGGTTCAAGTACGGTCCTCCCCAAGAACCGGTGTCTGTACCGGTCTAGACCAGTTCTCAACTTTCGTTACCGGTGTGTGTACCGGCTAGAACGGTTCCGGTTCGGTATTTTCGGTTCCACTCCGGTCCAGGTCCTCTCAACCGGTTCTTGTGCAGCCCTAATTGGGATGGATAATACCCGAAATGGGGTACAGAACTACAGATTGTTATTCTTCCTTTCTTCACTTCCCTAAATTCATTTTGTTTTCGTAAATCCAAAAAATCCCCAATTGGTCTTAAGAGCTACACTAGTGGAAAATGCAATAAAAAAGTCTGTCAGAAAAACACTTAAAATCACTAAATATGACTGACTCTGGGAGCCCCAATATTGTAGTCTTATTTCCCAAAACGACTGCGCCTGGGATTCCTTAAATCTATTCAATTACGACTTTCTTCAACAGCAGATCATTTCATACTGGTGGACACAGTCCTATTGCTGGATGTTATTTTATATAAAAAAAAAAGATTCAGCTTAATGCTAGAATCAAATACAATAACAAAGAACGAGAATTTGAATACCCATTACATTAAACACCCAATTACGTGTACTACTTCAACAAACAACGAAGTTCCAAATTTGTTTCTCTGATAAAAAAATTTGTACATAAGTTACAAAGAAAATACAGGAAAAAAAAAACCCATAGGATTCCCATACTCTCGATATGCTTCATAAGAGCCTTTAAGCTCTTCATTGCTCCCCCACTTGGATCCTCATAGCATAAGTCATTTTGGCTAGCTTCATTTTCTGCATCGAAAAAGTATTTCCTCATTAGTATATATCTTGATAAAAGAAACATCATGAATTCATTCTAAAGACAGAGTATTCAGTTCACACTTTGAAAATGCAAAGAGAAGTGACCAACCTGGTTTTAATGGTTCATGCAAGGAGAAGTGATTTCTTTGGACGTTTTTACTCTTCATCCATTCCAACTTTGCTTTGCCTTTGTAAAGTTTAGATCGTTCCAGTCCAATATCATCTAAGAGTTGTTACACGTGGTTTTGCTTCTAAGAGTTTAGTCCATTTCGTTCTACATTCAAGTTGTGCTTAAGAAAGGGTATATAAATTACATTGGTTGGAATACAGGCATGCATATAATGATACTTCCCAATATAAGAATAAAAGAAAACCTCGTACAAAATAAATCCCACAAGTTTGTGCTTATTCTCATCGCATAATTTCAACTAAACGGCCAAACTATGTTGTAAAAGGCGCCCCGGGCGCTCGCCTAGGCGCTCTAGGCGGGCGAGGCGCTGAAGGGGCGCCTAACAAGAAAAGCGCCCAAGGCGCCAAAATAAAACTAAATTCTGTTTTTTTTGTAAATCTCGGGCGCTCGCCTTGGGCGCCTTAGGCGCTCTAGGCGCTAGGCGCTGGGCTTGGCGCCTCGCCTCGCCCAGCGCCTTTTACAACATAGCGGCCAAAGTTACATAATGTTTTCCAGTTAGACAATTAAAAAAAAAGTCTAGTTCAGCCAACTTATAAGTTAATGCATTTTAAAAGCAACAATAGTAGCAACGTCTACAACACAATACTTACCAAGTGGTTATCTTTGACAATCTCTACAATTGCATTAACATTCTAGTGCAACTTCGTATCCATAGATTTCTCCCTCGTGTTTCTGGAACAAATCAAAAGATAGAAAAATGAAGAGCAAAAACCATACTAATTAAGATGAAAAGTAGTACTAGCATCACAAGAAACTAATAGATGAACAATGAACCAAATAGCGATAGACGATCTGCAGCTAACAGGAATTCAGTATCTACCCTCAATGAACCTAATAGATACAGGACGGTTGTCAGGAATTCAGTTCTTTATGTATAACACCATCCATAGAAACATCAACCGATTTTGGCGGCTTGTAACTAGAATGCGACTTTGCCGCGCCTGAACTGCAGAAAAACAGAAAAAACTTTAATATCGCATATAATATAAGGTGACCTCAAGTATGACCTATTTTCAGTTCCCATGAAAACTATGTAAAAATATGTGTTCGGTGAATTCTTTGTTATCAGTTGAATACTACCCGTTAATAGCAGCAAAAGCGTGAGTGGCCACCATTATAAAGAAACTCTATTAAATTAACCAAATGAAGGTAGATTAATAATACATAATATTAGACCGGAAACGCAGAATCAAAACTTACTGCATCCAGATCAACTTGACCAACCCAAACCTCGAAATCCTTAAAAAAATTGAGACAGTTGAGCAACCACATCCCCATTAACAACTACGCAACTACGTACACCCATATGCCACATATAGAAAGAAAAATTTATTTTCATTAAAAGTATCCGCTCAAATATCCAAGTCATATTCACTACCGCAATAAGGACAAGCATCATCACATACTTCGTGATTACTGTACATATAAACCACTAAAGAAGAAAAAACTTCAACACCACTAAGTGCTATCTCAGCATGCGGAGGTACAACACTACAAAAGATAAAACACTAACAACAAATACAGGAAATACCCAAAAGAAATCAGACGGAAACCAATATGCTGTAAAAACTCATAGCCGTGTTTGGGAAAGGTTCTAATGCTTCAAATTCACTGGCATCAAAGTTTAGTAAGTTAAAAAATACTCTGGCACCAAAGGACTACACCTTACATCGATTACAGAATCGCAAAAAACTTTATAAACAGAAATTTACTACTAAATACAAGGAACATGCCTGAAATACGCTTTCAAATCCAAGGAAACAATGCAAATACAAAGGCTCACAACCATCAAACATAACATTAGTTCAAGATCAAACATGTTCGACAAAAAAAAAAATTAATCTTCAATAATAAAACAAGCAATTCAATCAGCTAACCAACACCAAATCCACAATTCACATGAACCAAAATCTAAAATTTTCCATTCTTTTTTGTATTTCAATCAAACAAAACACACAAAATCATTGATTAATCAAGACTCAATAGTAAACATAATTATATCAGTAGTAATGAAGTTCAGTATCATCTCAATATCTTCTCTAACAACCATTTCTTCTGAACCCTATATATCAAACCAAAAGCAACCCAGATCAGACCAACACATACAAAACAATCGGAAAAAAAAACAAAAATACCAAGAAAACATTGTTCACTTGAGCAATACATGAGAATCATGGAACTCATACCAATCTACGATGTGTCTATACCCTTCCTTATGAAGTTGCAGATGATTTCCTCAACCTAAAAGACTCCAAAAAAAAAAAAAAGTTAGTTAAAAATCAAAATCAAAATATGGTTATGTTCAGAATTAGATTTAGGGGTTTTGTTTCTTAGACTAGGAGAAGAGATCCCAAAAATAAAAAACGAAACACCTTACTGCAAAAACGAGAAAAGATGAAGAAAAATTAAAATCGTTAATAATACCAATCTATCAAATTTATGAAATAAAAAAAAAATTGATATCACCCTGATGATTTCTGGAGCAAAGTAAGTCGATATTGGGTTAAAATTTACAATTTTTTGCTTTTGATTTATGCTGATACATGGGTTTCGATTTTGAGGTAGGGTTTTTGATTTCTAATGAAAGATTGGGTTATTTGGGTTTCTTTCGATCTAGGCTCACGATTCTTCTTGCTGAGAACAGAAATTCGATTTATGGTTTCATAGCATGAATCGAATAAAAGAAGATAACTCAGATTGTGAGAGAGAGAAGATTGTCTAGAGAGAGAGGCGGAGATAGAAAATGAACGAAGAGGAATCTGGGAACATGTAAAAGGAGATCTATTTTTTTACTAAAATAACCTCTAGTATTACGTCTTCCCCAAATACTCGATTTACTTTTCTGTGTAAAACGTCTATCATCGGAAGCCCGGTCTATTAAGAACTCTATTGGAAGTCGTTTATATAAAGCCCAACCAGACTTAAAAATCTCATTTTCCACTAGTGCTAGCACTATGGAGGGGTTCATCCCCTCCCTATCCCTCTATATCCCTCAAAATTGCAAATTCTCAAGTGTTACGGTCTCCCAAATCCCTACTCATGTAGGGATATTAACCCTATTCCCTACATGGAGGATCACATCTGATACCTCCTATAGGGAAGGAAAACCACACGGCTACTGAGTAGCCGTATTTTTTTACGCTTTACGATTACTCAGTAGCCGTATTACTGTTGATACGGCTACTCAGTAGCCGTAGATTTTTTACACGGCTACTCAGTAGCCGCTTTATAAAAAACATTTGTTTGACCTTTTCTAGTTTACACCTCTCTCACACCCGATCCTAACCATCCATCATTAATAACGGCTCTATCTTCTCCACTGTCGGATCGCAACGGTCATTTTTTCAAAATCCTCTATAAATACCACTCTAATTCTCTACTCAAACCACACCAAATCAATTTCTTCTTCTTACATCAATTGATTTCTTCACTAAAATCTCTCCAATTTATTTTTTGTTTAAGTAATAGATTTAAATTTTGTTTTTCTCAATAATGTCGGAGAGTAAGACGTCGAAAAGGAAGCAAAGAACGAGATTTAGTACTTTGGATGATCATCACATTCTTACTCAGTACATTGGTCTCGGTTATAGCAGTTATACAGATAAGGAAGAGTTTTGGGAAATCTTTTTTCAAAAGTATGTGGAAGCTTGTGGTGGGAATATACAAGAACGTCTTGTAAAAAGCATTCGTAATCGGTATAAGCATTCGTAATCGGTTGCAAGAGATAATATAAGTAATCCGGGCTTGGACTCTATTAACCGGGTATGTTATTTAACTATGTTTCATTATAGTTATTGTATATGTTGTTTGTAAATAGTTTAATTTATGCGTACATTGCTGTAGATGTTAATTGCGAAAAGCTTGCATGTTGAAATACACAAAAAAAAAATTGAGCGAGATGTCAAGTATGAACTGCTTAAAGATGTTCCTAATGTACAAGTGGGTGTAGCTGAAGATATGGACCAAGATTCTAATCCTCCATCATCTCAAATTCATGGAAACTTCTTTAATACGTTTAGTTCTCCAAACCCATTTTCCCAAAATCCACCTGCAAGCCAATTCATCGAGACTCCATTTGCAAATCAATTTCAAAACCCTTATAATGTCCCTAGCGGTATCCCTACTCCATTAGGATATACCCCTGGTCCAAGTACATTACCTGGAACGTCGTCAGGTGGATTTACAGGAGATAAACGCATTTTTAGAGCAGCGAAAAAAAAGCCCTTATTAATAAAAAGGTCGTTGGGTCAAGCAAACCTGCCACAGCTTCCTCCCAAGACACCCAGATGAGCGACGCGGGAAGTAAACTTGTTGATTTTCTACAAGAATCCCGAATGACAGTCGTACCTCATCAGGAACAACAAAACCAAATTATGGAAAAGTTGATAGAGATAACACAACAACAAATTGAAGCTGCTCGAGAGAAAGAAGAAAGGGAAATAATGCAATTGGATCTCGAGAAGATGGCTCCAACTGAAGTACTTTGAAATAAAACAGAATGCCATAATGGCCAGGCAGATGGAGAGGCAAGGGAACAACAATTTCTTTTTTGGATAGCTTAGTTTAAATGGTTTTTTCTTTTAAGTCAAACCGTGTTTCGATTCGGGTAATGTAGTTTCCTTTTACGTAATGTTAATTTATATATTTCTAATTACGATAATTTGAATTATATTTTGTTATACCAACGGATATTTAGTAACGGCTAGTTTCCAACGGCCACTTTCAATGCATATTTTAAATTGACAAAAAGTTCCTCAACACAAACAATCCAAAATAATTAGTTGGTCAAAATGAAGAGAGATTTGTAATACCAGTAACGTACTTGAACCATCCAAAGTTCATGGTTCTACTGAAAGAAGCTGAAGAAGTTTATGGGTTTCGTCACAAAGGCAACATAACTTTACCCTGTGATGTCGACGAGTTCATAAACGTGCAGAGTTTGATTGAGCAGGAGATCATGTCGACTACTACATGTTCATCCCACTACCGTATCAGCCATGAACAACATCAGAATCATCACCACCACCACCACTTTCTCCACGGTAGTTGTTTTAAAGCGCTTGTGGATTGATTGATTGATTGATTGATGTCAATATCAATCTGTTTTTTTCGATTTGTGCTCTTTTTTTTTGGTGGTGGTGGATCGATTGATTGGTTTTTTTTTTGTTTTTTTTTATTTTGATGATGATGACGAAAATATTACTTTGTTATTTGATTATTAGTATTTGAATTAGTAGTAATACTCCCTCCGTCCCTAATTAGATGAGCTACTTGTAGTTTGCACAAATTTTAAGGCAAGGAGGAAAGTGGAGTATATTTAAGTATTTTTTACAATTATACCCTTATGGGCAATAATTAGTAAAATTTAGAAACGATTTATCTCTTAAACTATACCGCGGTTTCTATAAACTTTATACCGTTGAAAAGCATTTTAAAACACCTACGCAACGAATATAAACATGACTATCAAATTATACATATTTCTTATAGAAAAAATAATCAATTAAAAGGGTAGTTTTAGAAATATCCCCTTGGTTAGTGAAATAACTCATCTAATTAGGGACGGAGGGAGTATATTTTAAGTAATTAAATTTTTTTAGTTTAAAATTTTTTGTGTATACGTCTTCTTTTAATTTCTTTACTATTTTGTGTTCTTTAATTATGAACAACGCATACTTTTCTTTTCTTCAAATTAGAACAAGTCTACTCCACCATAGAATCATCAAGTGTGTCTGTCGGTTGTACGATACCGATACGCGTTGTTTTGAAGGCTATTAGTTAGTTGCGGGCCTTTCCTAGCCTATATTAGGCCCAACAAAGTTTATCCTAACATATACCAAGTCCACCCAGTAAAAACCTTGGCCATTGAGAACTATATACCGGACATGAAAATTAACAAAATAATTATGTATAAATTTTTTGGCTTTGAAAACTAATATATGTACGAACTTTAATCTATGTTCCTGACTCGTTCCTCGAATTTCATTTTTTGAAAATTTTACGTTTCTCGTTTCCGTCCTCGCTCCCGTTCCCGGCTATTAAGAGCTTGTCAGTCACGCAACCAAGTTTATCAGCCCAAGAAACGAGGGAGGGAGTATCGCCAATTCCAACTAACCTGGTCATAAATTGAAGACAGTAAAAGAAACCCCAGTACTGGGTAACATGCAATGCAGTTATAGCTGATCAATTTGGTGGACCAAGTAGCCAATCCGTCTTTACAAAATGACAAGCTTTGACCACACAAGTTAATGTAAATGGTACATATATATTGCATGCTAACTCATGCATTAAAGTAACCTTACCCTAGTTAATTAAAACTTTGGGACTTCACTTACCCAAGTTATAAAATCTCATCCCTGTATTCACATTCACATCTTCACCTGCTCTCATTCTCTATCAAGAATTTTATTTACACTTACTTCTCTTTATACAGAAGAAGCAGGACTAGAGGTGAAGAAGGTGCTTCTTTTATACCATGTCTTTAGTTTTCTACCTTCATTTGCTTTGATTATTTCTTCCCAGTGTTGATTGTTTTAGCATTTTGACATCAGGGGGGCAACAAAAACACAAATGGATCTGGATATTGAGTTGAAACGGTGCTTTGTGTGGGAATGTGGTGGTGGTGGTATAAATTATAAAATAATTGAATCAAGAACGCAGCATTATGATATTTCCTCTCAGAACATCAGTATGTTTACTTAATACTAGTCTCAATTTACTCTTTGTTTCAAGTGATTTTTGTTGGATCTGAACTATGTAGGTGTGTGTTGGGGTCATCTTTCATCCTCAAAAGTACTACTACCTTACCTGTGCTGTGTTGTGCATTTTTGGTTCTTATTATAACCCTAAACTGATGAAAAATCTTTTATTTTTTTTAAATTGATTCAGATGGAAATGCGACATGGATCTGGTAAATGAGGCTGCTTCGTAGGGTAAGAGAGTTAGAACAAGCACATCCAAATAGGTGAATGCCTGGACAATGAGGATTTGTTTGGAAAAATGACAAACAAGAAATCTGCCGGAAAGATGGATTGAAGAACAGTCAATTGTGAATTTAAATTTTCCAAATTAATCATCCGTTTATGTATGTAAATCCATTGTAATTTATGATTCTTGTATTTGTTATACCTGGTGACCGACGGTGAGGGTGGGAACTAATTATCAACTTATTATCCCGGGAAAGTACTCTTAAAACTTTTTAACTATATGTATCTAGTTGCATTCTAAGATTCAGTGGAAGACAATACTAATAACTTATCTAATTCCTCCGGATGCAATCAATACTAACAATTTGATTAATCAGCTTACTATTCCAGGAAAGTAATCTATCATGTATCAAGTTGCATTCTAAGATTCAGTTGAAAAAAATACTATTAATTTCTCCAAGATTATTTTCCTTTGATCAAATCTGTGATTGGCAATACACATTCGTAGATTTTCATGGAAGCCTATTATTGGGGGTCACATTCCGTTGAGATTATTAGTCCCACATGGTTGGGTTATTTAAGATCCTGCGGTTTATAATCTATTAGGGCCTCTCCATTCATAGCCAATTGGTTTTGAGTTGGATGCCCGTATTCTAATATGGTATCAGAGCAGGCTATTTGTGTCGAGTCGATTGACCACACCTTTACTCGTCACCGATTTAATTGTCCACGTGTTTGTAAGACCCGCCGAGGCTACACGTGAGGGGTATTCTAATACATTCGAATAGAAACGCTTCACCTAATAGGACAAAAACAAAAGTAATATAAAAAAACCGCTTATCTAAAATAATTTCATAATGACTAAACAAACCTTATTCAATTAGGTTAGCCGGCTAAACAGTTTTTAATTAGATTAGATTATATTAGATCAGTGATTTGGATTTGTAGTTAGAGACAAAAATTAGAGTTAGTGTTTTAGATTTTGATTTACTCAAATAAACTGAGTAAATCACAACGATTTCAATTGCCGATTATAAGTTTTTTCGAATCATGGATTAATCCAATACCACAAAATGATTTCAATTGATGAAGGAGAGGAAGATTAATTAGAAGAAGAAGAACAAATTTTTGATTAAAATTACGTTTTGATTTTAGTTTTTAGGTTTTGATTGTAGGTAGAAGGTATTTTAGCCATTTACTATTGCATTCAAGATACCCATAACAATTTTTTTAGTCACTCGAAATCCAAATAAAGCCCTCCATGGGAACGTGACGCCCCAATAATAGGCTTATTTTTATGATCATTCATCCATGGCTGAAACATGAGAAATTTCGGAGGCACCATGTGATAGCCGATCTAATGGAATATGCTACATTGTTGCTTTACAAGAAACCGTACCCGCTCCTGCCATGCAATTATGCAGTTATAACTAGTGAATTGGTGGACCTAGTAGATTAACTAGTCTTCTCATTTCACCATCCATCAGCTAGGACAACTTTAAGGAGAAAAAGTGTATATCAGATGGTACATTGCAGGTTAACTCATACATTAAAGTAACTGTACCCTGGTTACAACTTTGGAATTCACCTCAGTTGTAGAATCTTATCTGTGTATTGACAAATTCCAAGTGCAACGGCAGTCGGCAGCCATCATTTACTCATAGTGACCTTGTTGGTGGCATGAATTGAAAGACCGGAATAGATTGTAGGTTGAGAATAGGTGGTACTCATATATCACATCTTCAAATCCTCTTTGTACAAATCTTATTAGGCCGACCGAGCGAAGAGAGGGAGGACTCTATATATGGTGACTTTGTGTCAATGTGAAGCGTGACATTTTTTCAATTACACAAAAAAAGATTGAATTTTGGTCCTGACACTGGAAAAGACTAAGATGTCCCTCTAAATCAAATTTTACCTTTTACCTTTAGACATTTTCGTAAATAAAACCAAAGAGGAAGGGGATTAAGGTATTAGACATTTTGTAAATAAACCAAAAAGAAAGGGCACAACAAGAAATGCATTTTTTATATATTTAAAAACCTCGTATCTTCCAAACTACAAGTCGTATTTTATAAATTTTATATATTTGGAAAGCCCTTTAAATTAGCTACGCAATGAGCACAAACAATGATATCAAATTTTTGTTTTTCAATTTTTTTTATTATTCTCCAAATTTTGTATCTTTTCTCCTTAAAAATTAGGCATAGCTTAAAATTAGACATATCTTTAAAAAAATTGAAAAAAAACTACAAGAAAAATAAAATGATTGACTAAGTATAAAAAAGAACTAATTTTAAAATGAAAAGCACAACATATGGTGTTGAATCACCACCAAATTATTTGCAAAGTAAAAATATACCATGGCCTATTTATGCGGAAAAATGATACTTTAGCGTCGTGTTTGGAAAAATTATACCTTCGTGCTTGTCTCGGGAAAAATAATATTTTCACCCTACGGCGGAACTAAATTGTGAACACAAAATTTAATTTTACGTCAATTTTTTCGGTCGGCCATCCCACCGTGGTAGCGGTCATCTAGTATTATCAAGGCAACTTAAGGCATGACAATGAAAAATTCGTCTACATGGAATTGGATGTTCCAATCAATTACGACCTGGAATGGAACATGTTTGTAATCCTCTTATATCACTCAAATTCTTGTAAAAAATTCTCAACACATACCCTCCCTGCCAATTGAACAACTTGCAATTCGGAAAATTGGATAATTAGCACTAGTCCTCTCCGCCTCATCAGCCAGGCCAGCCTTGACCACACGAGTTAACAGTTTCTAGCCAACATAGTACACATCATTATTGCAGGTTGTTGAAATTTTAACCCATTCATTAAAGTAACCGTACCCCTGGGTTAAAACTTTGGAATTCACCCCGGTTATTATAAAATCTTATCATCTATGTATTCACATTTTCATCACTGCTATCATTCATCAGCGACCGATCCAGGATTCTATGTTCGGATGTGCTAAACAAAAAATTCCACCAATACTCTATTTTGAATTTTTTTCAATTGCAATATTCATAAATGCATTGTAATATAGGACGTGACATGTTGCCTATCATGCTTCAACTCGTGAATTCTTCCTGCCATTCTTTGAGGTGGTTGCGGTTTAATTGTTATACAACCTATTTTGTCCTTCTGGAATATTGCTTCGCCCTCGGGCCTTTTTCAATATATGTGTTTGAGGAGGGAGAAAAACGAAAAGCTAACCAACTAAGAGGTGTGTACATAGTGAACTGTTGTTGGCAATTTTGGACTCTGGCCATACCTCTTCACATCGAAAAATACAATTAGTACCCAATGAAAAAAAAAAGGATACCCTAACTTATTCTCTGTTCACTTTGTAGAATTCAAACCCAAAATCAACTTACGTGCTCATTTTGGATGGCTAATTAATAGACTTGGGAAAGTAGGGTTCGTTACTCTTCACACCCTTTGGTAGTTAAATAATATAGATGACTAATTAAATAGACTTGACGTTTCTCATTAGCAATACACAACAAAGAATGTATACGCTTGACATTTCTTAATTAAAAAAAAAAAAAAACGTACTTTCAGGGAGACCGGATACTAATCTTGGCTCGGAGTCAATATTTGATGTGTACACACCTGAATATCCCATGTGAGACCGACCACTGGAGCCAATAATATGCAGGGCCGGTCCTGCATTTTGTGTGGCCTAATGCAAATTTTTTGTTTGTGGCCCCTTGTTAATGAAAAGGAACAAGCAACTCACTATAGCAAAAATTGCATAAACATTGTTAACTAGAAAAACATTCTTTGAGCCCTTAACTAGTTATCCGTAAATTAAGGACCAAAAGAAAATCAAGAACGTACAAATATATACGATCAATTTGAATAGAACTAAATGTTTAAAGATATGCACAAGGGTGCAGAAGTGGACTGTAGGCATATATATGAGTAATGGAAATAAATGACAAGGCATTCCCGCTGATGCTAAATGATCATTGACAATTAGTCGGTAATTAAGTCACAGTTAGTGAGGAGATAATAAAACTATCAGTCATGAAATGGGCTGTCGGTACAAAAATGAAATTCCATTTCCCATCTTTTCCGTTACTTTTCTCTGTGAGTATGCTACTCAACCACCTTTGTGAGGTTGCATCCGAACTCCAAATATAAGTTTACGAATAATCTAAGATAGCCACAACCAAAACTAAGTATCGAGGTTATACAAGAATTTCCAAAAACAGTCTAATGGTCTCCGGTTTCAGCCACCTACTTAGTAAGAATATTGTATAGCTATGAAAGCCCTAAACTTCCCAATACAAAAAAAAAAGTAATGCAACTTACTTAGTAACTTTATGAACCCTATAAAAGGCTTCCTCTTTCCTTTTCACTTCGCTTTTTCACTTGATAACTTACTTCCACAACTGGCCAGTTTTTCAAGGGATGCAAAATCTTACACGGTACTAATACTAAAAAAAAAATGTGGCCCCCAAAAATTTGTGGCCTCAAGCACAGCTTGGCTTGCTTTAAGGGGAGGGCCGGCTCTGATAATATGCAGACACTTTGCACTCTACTCTACCGTATAGCGGTGTTTAGAGAGTGAAAGCATTTAGTTCCGCTAGACACGTGTCTTGTATTGGTAGTGGTCTTTGGTGTTGGTGGCGAAACGATGAATGTTGTTGGTGGCGAAGGATAAATGGTGTTGCTGGTTTTGATTCGTATAGGAAAATAAAACGCGAAGATAGTAAAAATAAATTGAAAATTGTTTGGGGTTCCTCCGAATCAATTTAAAGATGAATCGGAATTTGAAATTGTTAAAGGTTTCTCATAATCAATTCAATAACTCTCTCATTCAATCAATTTATCTCTCGTTAGGTTATTAAGATGATTTTAATGGTGTAAGTAATGGAGAAGAGATTGGGGTTTGGCTCGATTTGTCTCTCTGTCTTAGATAGAAGAAACTGAGAATACATATTACCCTTCGTTTGTTCAAAATCTACAAAATCCGTGAGTGCCTGTTCAATAGAGATAAAAACACGGAGGGGTGTTTTGGTCAGAAAAAAACGACGCTAATTCAAAAATTATACCTGGACTAGTTTGGCAAATGTTTGAGAATTACATGGACAAATCAGCTTTTTAGAAATTTTGGGGTAGGCTTCAGCCTAGGTTAGCCACCCCCTAATACCGTCCCTGTCATTCATTCTCTGTTCACACTTCTACTGCTTAGATTAATTAAAATTTAGGGTGAAATAGAAGACGAAGTAGAGGAGGAAGAGAAAAAGGTGTTTCTTCTAATACACTGTCTTTGATGTTTGCTTTGATCTATTCTTACAAATGTTTACTGTTTTTTTCTTTCAAATGTCGATTGGTTCTTTAATTTATACCTTAATTTGTTTTTTTATTCTTTTTATTTTGAAATATCTTTTTTTCTTGAATTTTTTTTGAATCAGAGGCAAGCAATCACCAATGGGTCTTGAAATTAATATGGGTTTTGTATGGGAATTTTGTGGTGGTAGTGTAGAACCCTAAACCAAGACAGCATAATGATATTTCCTCTCAAAACATTAGTAAGATAATACTCCCTCCGTCCCTAATTAGATGAGCTACTTGGTTTTTAGTTTTGTCCACAATTAGATGAGCTATTTCACTAAACAAGGGATAATTCTAACACTACCCTTTTAATTGATTATTTTTTCCATAAGAAATATGTATAATTTGATAGTCATGTTTATATTCGTTGCGTAGGTGTTTTAAAACGGTTTTCAACGGTATAAAGTTTATAAAAAACCGTGGTATAGTTTAAAAGATAAATCGTTTCTAAATTTTACTAATTATTGCCCATAAGGGTATAATTGTAAAAAATACTTAAATATACTCCACTTCCCTCCTTGCCTTAAAAATTGTGCAAACTACAAGTAGTTCATCTAATTAGGGACGGAGGGTGTAATAGTACTCTCAATGTTAAGTGATTTTGTTTCATATGATTATGAAAATAAAATCTTACATTTGTTTTGATGGTTATGTGAACTCTGTAGGTGTCTCTGAGCTGTTTTATTCCATTGCAAGGTACTTGACTTGCTTTCAAATAATGGAATTACTACTACTACGGTACTAACATTTTTGATATTTTTTTTTTTTTGACCCAACTGATCATTTACATCTTGGTATTTTACTTATTCACAGATCATCATACCTATGAGGTTAAGCTTGTTGACGGAGAGACGAACTACCCCGCTGACTAATATCCTGGTATATGGTTTACATTCGATTAATACTGCTACTACCTGTGTATTTTTATTTTTGATTCTAAACCCCAACAGATAACATCTTGGTGTGTTTCACTGGATGAAGAGTCAGATCCAACTCTGATGTGGATGGTTGGTCTTTATCACGAAGGATCTTAGAGATGTAATCCCAGAGGAAAATAAACTATATATCAGCGATTACAATCAGAGGGGTGGGAAGTTGGAACGAGCCAAGTCAAGCAGAGACAACGCAAAGCCTGGTTGATTGATAGGGTTGATTCGCATAAAGACATTATTCTGGTGGAAAGATTGATGAGGGAGCAGATAACTGTGAATTTAGACCTTCCACGTTAATCATTGTATTTATATTCAAGGGGTATTTAATTAATGTTCCCATTCAATTACTGGTATGTTATCGACCAACTTTTAGTTGATTTGGATTTCTTTGGTTTTTAATCCCGGCTTCAATTTGATCAACACAGTAAATACTGATTCCTGGTGACCGGCCGGTGAGGCGGTAATAAATCAGCTTATTAACCCGGGAAACACCGAAAACATAGGTGTTTTTGAGTTTGGTTGTGTTGAGGGAATATGCTAGGTCAACTTTCAATACTACTACGACATTAAATAAATCCGATTCCAATTAGGGCGTGGAATTGAACATTGTTTGGGCCATATTGCTTCACATAAAAACCCTAATACTAATGGAAGGTTAAAAATGATGTAAAACCTAGGGAATGCGATGCAGTTATAACTAATAAATCATTGGAAACCTTACTGCTTAAATTTGTGCTTTTTCTTCTTCTTTTTATAAACTAAGCCAAGCCAAAATACTTTTGATGAGCAGTCAATTGTGAATTTTAATTTTCCAAATTAATGAATCATCTGTTATGTATGTAATAAATTCTCAATTATCGGTTTCAATTAATTAATCATCTGCGATGTAATGTATATAATTAATTTGCTTGTAAACATGAATCTTGAATGAACATCCTCTTCATAGGCCATTCTGTTTCACATATGATCTTTCCTGCACTCGTGCTAATGCAGTAGAATGTGCAACAAAGAAGAAATTACCCGGCCTGTACTTAGTCCTGCCCTGGTAACGTGCCTACAGTTAAAAGCTTGTGAATTATTAGACCTAGTACTAGTCCTCATCAGCTAGGCCAACAATGACCACACGAGATAATAATGTTTCCTGTCAAATGGTACGAGCAATTATAAGTAACTAGTGAATTATTGGAGCTGGTACTACCCAGTCCTCTTCTTCATCAGCTTGGGCCAGCTTTGAAAGCACCAGTAAAATTTTGTAGCCAATCGTACAAAAATGCATGTTGCCACATCTAACTCAACCTTACCCCTGGTTAAAACTTTGGGACTTACACTGCCGGTTATAAAATCAGATCATCTCTGTTGTAGTGTATAGTGTATATATTCACATCTTCACATTGATCGTTACACTTTCTCTGTCAAAAAATTGTTCACACTTCTGCTGCTTAGCTTCAACTCTCATGTGAACTAGCAGAAGCTGAGGAGGAAGAAAAAGAAAAGATATTTACTTTCAATACCTTGTCTTTGAGGTTTGCTTTGATCTATCCTTTTAAGTGCTTAATAGTTTCTCTTTTAAGTGGTTTTTCTTTCAAGTGTTGACTGGTTCTTTATTTCTACCTTAATTTGCTTTTGATTTTTCTTTTTTAATGCTGAAAAATGATTTTTATCTCAAATAATTTGAATCAGGGGCAGGAAATCACCAATGGATATCGGATTAAAAATGAGTTTTGTTTGGGAATGTGGTAATGGTGTAGAACCCTGAACCTAGATGCAGCATGATGATATATCCTCTCAACAAATTAGTAAGATCATAATACTACTACTACTTTTTTTTTTTGATTGGCCATGACACTTACATTTGTTGAAATGACTTTTGTTTGGGAATGTGTTAATGGTGTAGAAATGACTTTTGTTTCATAAAAGAAAATAAACTTACATTTGTTGTATTGGATCTGTGAACTATGTAGGTATCCGGTCAAGCCTTTATTCCATTTAAAGGTATTTGGGCGTTTACTCTCAAATGATAGAATTGCTCCTCCTACCTATGCATTTTTTGTTTTCTACATTGACCACCTTATGAAATTAATCTTGGTATTTTTTACTTAATTTGCAGAGCATTATGCCTATGTGGTTAAGCATGTCCATGGAGAAACAAATTTTCCACCTTAGAAAGCTTCAAGGATGTTCTGGAGGATCTTAGAGATGTAATACCAGAGGAAGGTAAACTAACCAGCTATATCAGCAATTTCAAACAAAGGATTACAGATTTGGAACGAACCTAGCTATTTAAAGAGAGATAGATTAAAGCCTGGTTTATTGAGAGGGTTAACTTGATTCCAGTAAAGAAATTCTGTTTGATGGACAGTCAATTACGAATTTTAATGAGTAATCTTCCAAATTAATCATCTGTTTATGTATGTAAATTGGTTTTCGGTTCCTATATTGCTATTCACAAATTCTTAGTTGATTTTGATTTCTATGATTTTTAATCCTGTCCATGACGATGCGTTCAATTTGATTAATCCAGTATTATTATGGTGGCCGGTGGGAATTAATCAGGGGTTATCATTCCGAGAAACTCTCAAAAATATCAAATTGCATTCAAAGATTCAGTTGAAAAAACTACTAATAGCTTATCTAATTCCTCCATTTGCAATTTACACACGCTCATAGCCAAAATGCATGTGTAATCACTCAGTAGATTAGCTAGTCCTCTTCATTTGACCATCAGCTGCTACTAGGCATCACGAGAGAAAAGTGTTAACGGATGGTACACTTTGCAGGTTCACTGATGACTCATCATGCATTAAAGTAACACCGCTTAATTGGGGGCCTCGGAAAATAATTAGGGGCCTCACCAAATTTATACACAGTCTATTTATGTTAGGGGTTTCAAAATGTAATGAAAATACTATTTTACCCTTCATTAATAATAAAGCTCAAAACTCTATTCACCCGTAACCCCAAGCCTCCATTTCATTTCCATCTTTTAACAAAAAAAAAAAACGGAATCGTTTCTCCATGTCTCTAAACTATCTTCTCTTCCATTGACGACACGAAGAAAAAAAAATTCAGTTACATGTAAAGGGTCGTCAACCCGAAAATCCTAAAGCCTAACGATTTTTTATATACATGTAGAGACTATGAAAAATCGTTAGGATATATGAGGAGGGAGATAACGACCCTAATTCTGGTTTTTTTTTTTTTTTTTGACTAAATTAGAGTCGTTACCGAAACATAGAAACATATAACGATCCTTTGCGAACGACCCCATTTGAAATTAACGACTCTACATGAAAAAAAAATGCAAAAAACGGTGCCCATTTTAAAAGTTAACGACTCCATGTGAAAAGAAAGCAAAGGAGGGTGCCCAAGTAACAAGGGTCGTCAAGAAGAAATTTTGCTACAAAGCGCTTAGAAGCTAACGACCCTTTGTATGTTTTCCATGTGAAATTAACAAGCTAATAACCCTATTTTAAAAATTAACGACTCCATGTGAACTTTGGGGTCGTTAATGCTAAATTTTTTGGATGACGACCATTGTTAGAATCGTCAGTGTTCATCATATTACCATGACGATTTTTCATAATCTGAAAAAGTTGCAGGTTTGAGTCGTCAACGGTGGAATCAATTAATTGACGACTTTTAGAATCGTTGGGATATACATCCATCAACCTAACAACTCTCACACTGAGTTGTTGCATAGTGACCATGAATCGACCACTTGATCTTCCAAATTAATCATCTGTGTATGTATGTAAATTCAATTAGGATGCCTTTGATTGTTAATCCTGGCCGTGTTCATTCAATTTGATTAATTTATCATACCGGGTGGCCTGTCAGTGAAGCGTGGGAACTAATTATCATCAGATTCAGTTGAAAAAAAATAAAATACTAATAGCTTATTGCTCCAAATGCAACATCCATCTTCTTCATACCCCAAAGGGATTATTTTTCTTAATTTAATCAAATCTTTGAGAATACACATGTGTAGATTTATTTTTTGTCATTGCATTTTGTTGCTGAATAAAAGTATAGAGTCAGCCAAATATCATTGTATGTTCACTAGACTCGTTAAAAACAGCCTGAAACGAAGAAACTGATTGATAAAGCTGTAGGTTGTGAATTAAGTTGGACTCATTTAGCACAGCCTCAAATCCTCTTTAAATCGTTTATAATCATGGCAACAATCACCTCATATTGAAATTAGAAGGTGGCATTGATCGTGTTTGAAATCCTCTAGTTTCACTCAAATTCTTGTAAGAAAAATCTTACCACATATCCCTCCCTGACAAGAGAACGTGCAATGCAGAAAATTGGACATAGTACCAGTCCTCTTCCTCATCAGCCTTGACTACACGAGATAACAATCTCTATCCAATGCTACGAAACATTATTGCAGTTTGTTGGAATTTTAACCCATCATTCATTAAAATAACCCTAGTATGGTCAAAACTTAAAAGCCTTGCAACTCACCCCAGTTATAAAATCTTACCATCTCTGTATTCACATCTTCATCACTGCTCTCAATCTCTCTGTCTAAAATTTGTTCACACTTCAACTGCTTAGCATCAATTTTTCGGTGATCTGTTCTTATAATACCCTGTCTTTGAGGGTTGCTTTGATCTATTCTTACAAACGTTTCAATGCCTTTTCTTATCAAAAGGTATTTGATTGGTTTACTTTCAGTTAATGGGGATACTACTACTAGCTAGTACCTGTGGATCTTTGGTTTTTTATTGTAACTCCTAACAGATCATTATACCTAAGGGTTAAGTGGCAAAATGCCCCAAAATGGACCTCATAGTTGTGAAAATGCCCCGGACGTTACGCGAAAGATCAAAATGCCCCAAAATGATATCAAATGCCCCAATCCGTTAAAGTTGCCGTTAGACATGGTTAAGTGGTCAAATTCAGAAGCATGTGATCCGCACGTGTGAAAAGATGACATTTATACCCTTTTGACAAATAAGATGACATAAGGGTGACTGTTTTGGACAAAAGCCACTACCAAGCAGACAACCACCAACCACCACCGCCCACCACCACCACCTCCACCCCTACCACCACCATACCCACCACCACCACTACCACTTGAACAACCACCACCAACACCAACACCACCGCCACCGCTAAGGCCTCCTCCACCACCACCACCACCATCATCACCACCACGACCAACGCCACTATCACCACCGTCCGCCACCACCAACACCACCAACACCAAAGCCACCATTGCCACCACTACCACCATCACCATCGCTGCCACCACCACCGCCACCGCCACCATCACCACCACCACCGCCACCGCCACCACTACCACCACTACCATCACCATCACTAACGCCACCACCTGAACCCTAAATCCTAAGCCTTGAACCCTAAACCATGAAACCATAGATTCTGCTGAAGGTCAAAAGAGACCTTTCATAACACAGTTGACCAGTCAAAAGCTGTTTAAAATGCCCAATTTTGACTATTATAGGTAAAAGTAACGGATTGGGGCATTTCGATATCATTTTGTTTGCGTAACGTCCGGGGCATTTTCACAACTATGGGATCCATTTTGGGGCATTTTGCCACTTAACCCTATACCTAAATGGAGTTGAGCAACATTTTATTTTATTTTCTGTTGTGCATTCTGGTTTTCTTGATTTCTGTCAACTTAACTGGTACAGTAGATTGTTAGGTCCTTGCTTGATACCATCTACGGACAATTATTTTTATGACCAACTTGGTCTAAACACTCAAAACTTGTCCACACTTCACTCAACTACGATTGCTTAGACTTTGAGGGTGTTCTGTGGTTACTTTCAACTGCCATGGCCTACACAAAGACCAAATGAGCTAAAGTATATGTAGTATCTTAATGTTAGAATGGACCAGAGAGTGATTGACATCCACCAAATAAATCATTTTCTTTCTTCTTCAACTCGTTTTTGTAGTAAACTCACGCAAAATCCAAGATGATGAAGAAAGTATCCTACTAAAATGTTCATTTGGTTGGTTTAATAGTACTAGCTAGTTGAATAATGGGATTAAGGAATTCAATAATTTCATCTCTCGTTATATAACTTCCAAAATTAAATTTAAGAATCACATGGGAAGAAAGATGACCATAGTAGACTCCTACAGAGTATAAAATCATACTCTGAAAAAAAATAATCATGCATGGGTAGGAACAATGCTAGGTTGACTGCGTCCAACACCGGGGTGAATCCTGTAAGAAAGAACCCCTGGGCCCGCTGGAGCTTGCAGGGGTGGGTCAATGGGGCGGGATTTTGGACGCGGTAGATTAAGCATCGCCGGGTATTTTAGCTGTAATTTTATTCAAACACGTTTACTAGACTATCCAATCGTGCTACTTGAACCGCTCTATGACAGCTGAATGACAGCGGTTTTGACGTGGCAAACGTCGTGGCAGGGAGTCATTTTTCTTTCTTATCCACGTCGTCTAACGAAATGACTCTTTATCGGAACAACACAAACACAAAGAGTGTTTCTGGAAACCATGTCGAAATTCTATAAACTTGGTAGTAATGGGGTTCTATATCATATATCATAATCATAATCATTCATCCAGATTAAGGAATCGTTTATACTATTCCTTTTCCTTGAGTTTTAAACAAAAATATGTTTGTTGTTGAGAACTTCATTATCACTTGAAACAAATCAATTTGTACAGACAAAACCTAGCATTTAAAACTTGTAGTTAAATTGAGGTTAAAATCAAAGGGTTTGCATGCGGCAAACTTTGCTGAAGATGTATTTTTGAATTTTTATGTAGATCTTAATGTTTAGCACCTTTTTGTGAACTTCATCTTATCTTAGATTAAGAGAAGCAGTTGATTTCAAATGTATTATAGCTTTTCAAATTCGAAAAGATTTATGAAGATTCAAATTATTATAGCTTTTCGAATTCAAAATTTTGATAGTTCTGGTCTTTATAGATGGTGAAGTCATCATTAGGGTTAAAAATTGATATTCCGATCATCAGGAAAAGAAGAACCCTAAACTGTAATGGATCATTTAGTCGTAAAAATAAGAAGAGGCCAAAAGGATATCGCAGTGATTATTTAGATGACTTTTCTAGCGAAAAAATAGTGAAGATGTTGAGATGTACTACACGTAGATTGCCACACCAGATTTGCGGTCACTGAAGCTGTTATGGAGCGGTTCATATAGCATTTTCGCTTGACTATCATTACTTCTAACTCTCAACAAACAAACTTTTTGACCGAAGATTTTAGGAAAACTTAACCTAATGCAACATCCTTAAAAGCAGCAAAGTATGTAATTTCTTTATGTTATTAAAGTACCTAGTCCTAAACTTATAAATAGCACTTCATTTCTTTATCCTGCATATTCATTCAGCAAACAAAAATCAACAAAAATCTTAATTTAATTATTTTCAGCTAGCTAGCCATGCCTTCATTAAATAAGAATACCCATTTTGTTCATCTTCCTTTCTTGGTCTTTTTATTGATCAGCATTACTAAGTTCCCTCTAGCCTCACGTTGCTGCAATGAAGCGGATAGAAATGCTCTCTTAAGCTTCAAATCTTCTTTGAAAGACTCTTCAAATCGTTTATCATCATGGAAAGAAGGCAGCCAACATGAGAACTGTTGTAATTGGAATGGCATTGGATGTTCAAATGACTCCTTTCGTGTCATCTCTATCAACCTTCGAAACAAAGAAGTTGAAAATTATGTCAACCAATTTGATTATGCTACTTCTGATGTCTTTGATCCACCAACTACTTCACTGGTGGGAGTATTTTCTTCTTCCCTTTTCAAAGTTACTCATCTAGAGTACCTTGATGTTGCCTATAATAATTTTCAGGGATCACAAATCCCACGTCAGTTCTCTAAACTTACATCACTTACTCATCTCGATCTCTCCCATTCCAACTTTTCAACATCAATTTCGACACAATTTACCTACCTATCATCTTTACAGTACCTTGACTTGTCTCGCAGAGGATCCTATTATGCGACCTCTTGCTTGGAAATATCATCTACAAAATGGGTGAAAGGGTTAGTAAATCTCCAGGTATTAAGGATGGCTGGTATTGAACTAAATTCTTCATTTCCAGTTCAGCTGGCTAACTTAAATTCACTTTCTATTCTTGAGTTATCTCACTGTAATCTACATGGTTCGGTCCTTTATCTTCCTCAACTAAAAGAGTTTGACGTGGGACATAATCAGGATCTTCATGTCGGTTTAACTAGGATGTTCAAACATAAATGGCCAAGACTGCAAAAACTTTGGATATCATCTACTATAGTAAACGAGTCAGTTCCAAGTTCAATTTCAAATGCGCCATTATTGATCAGTCTTAAAGCCTCTTCATGTTCTATTCAGGGAACTCTACCTTCTTCGTTTTATAATCTTTCTCAGCTACAACTCTTAGACCTCTCTAGAAATTCGATTACCGGTTCTATTCATCCTTCAATCTCCAACCTAAAATCCCTCTACCATCTTGAGTTGTGTTTGAATAATTTCCAAGGTTCCATACCAAAATCAATCTGTGAGAACGTTCATCTTCGATTTTTCTATTTTTTGAATAATAACATAACAGGAACTATACCAAGTTGCATGACTAAGCTCCAAAATCTTAGGGAATTTAGGGTAGCTGGAAACTTTATTGAGGGAAATCTTTCATTGTTCTCTTTGAGTGAAAACTTGACTTCCCTAGACATGAGGTCTAATAGGCTACTACATATATATGAGGTTTAATTTAGACCAATACTCTTACCCAAAGCTTAATCTAAAATATCTGTCGTTGAGCTCATGTAATCTCAAAGGATTGTTCCCTATTTCCATTTGTAGTTTGACTAATCTAGAAGAATTAGATGTGTCTCAAAATAGTTTAACCGGAACTATCCCTTCTTGTCTCTTCAAACTGAAATATCTTCGTAAGATAGATGTGTCGGAGAACAAAATATATGGTCCGGTGCCTTTTCCACCTCAAGGTATAGATATATTTATTCTATCAAGTAACAAGTTCAGTGGTGAAATCTCAACAGAGCTGGGGAAAAGACTGTTTAATGGTCCGGTGCCTTTTCCACCTCAAGGTATAGATATATTTATTCTATCAAGTAACAAGTTCAGTGGTGAAATCTCAACAGAGCTGGGGAAAAGACTGTTTAATGGTCCGGTGCCTTTTCCACCTCAAGGTATAGATATATGGTCCGGTGCCTTTTCCACCTCAAGGTATAGATATATTTATTCTACCATCATCAATTTAGCTGGTAATAAACTTTCAGGTTCAGTTCCGTTTACTCTATGTCCAACAGAACCAGGATTATTCACATCTACTCAATATATTGATCTGACTAACAACAAACTATCTGGAACAATACCTTCTAATATCGGGTTTTGCGGAAATTTGGATACTCTAAAACTTGGCAACAATAATCTCACTGGAATAGTTCCAGAGGAGCTTAAGTTAGCAAAATACTTGAGGTTTCTCCAGTTAAATAACCATCTCAACGGTACTCCTTTTGGTCTCATCAGTGAATTTCACGAGTTGGAGTTTCTTAACTTGGCGAATAACAACTTTTTTTTTTTTGATCGGTAAGTGAGTAGTTTTATTGAGACTAAAACCAACAAAGAATACAAATACAAGAAACTAGTGACCGACCAAGGTAGGACAAGATATCCACCTGAAGAGAAATAAACAAGCAAACAGCCAGGAAACAGAAACCGAAAAGAAAAACTCTACACTATAGTAAACACATAAATGCATATACCAGCTGAATCTCTCATGGTGGTTCGAAAACAACGGTCTTCCAATTGATCATGATCTGCTTAAGAGGAATATTCAGAAACTCAGGCTGAAGATATAGCCAGTACTATACCAGCTGCTATTGGTTCGCTTCAGCACCTCGGGTTCCCTTTCTTTAAGGTCAAACAAGTTCAATGGCTCAATACCCGAAGACATTATTTATCTGCAAGAACTCCAACTGTTAGACTTATCAATGAACAATCTCTCAGGTCACATTCCTAGCGAATTAGGGAACTTGAAAGGATTGATTATAACCAGTTATTTGGAAGACATGGGTTACGGCGATGTTCAGTTGGACGTGGCAACCAAAGGTATCATGATACAAATTAAGCAATTAAACAACTATAGTTCGGCTATTGATCTATCAAGCAATAATCTTGGCGGAAGCATTCCATCAGAGATTGGCTTGTTAACACTGCTCTCTTCGCTTATTTGTCAGGTGATATCCCAAAAAGTATCACAAACTTGTCTGGGATAGAGTCTTTGGATTTGAGTTCCAATAAATTGTCGGGGCCTATCCCACAATCTTTGACAAGAATTGATTCTCTTGCTATCCTAAACTTGTCTTATAATAAGCTGAGCGGCAGGATACCCGGGGGTCCTCACTTTGATACACTCAGTGTGGATGGTTCTGCCTTTTCAGAGAATGAGTTTTTTTTTTTTTTTTTGATAATAAAAAATAGACAATGCACCAGCCGGGAATTCAGAGAATGAGTTATTGTGTGGATATCCTACAAATAAACTTTGTAACGGGGATATTAATCTTGCAAATGAATTTGATGAAATTGATCGAGAGGATATAGAAGACAAGTTGTTGTTATATGCTATTGTTGCGTCCGGGTATGTAGTTGGATTTTGGGGTCTTTTCTTTGTTTTGCTTCTGAAGAAAGAGAAATGGTGGTTCCCATATTGGAGATTTGTTGATTATATTGATAAGTGATTGTAGATAATGTATTGTTATTTTTACCGAAAACTAGTGGAATAAAATGCGTTATGTGCCTGCTGCTGATTGAAACTAAAAGTTCGATGATCAAAAACAGCCATGGAGTTGTCATCCAGTCCCTACAGATTGGTGGAAATGTTTAGATGGCATATAGAAAAATTGGAAATATTATCTACTATGTTCCCTGAACCATGCATATTATAAGACAAGTTTAGATGGCATACAGAAATTGGCACTATTATCTATGCCCCTATGGGCTAGATTGGACTGCTAGATTGGCCAAAAAGTGTTGCAAATCATGAAAAAAGTGTGGGAAAAAGTTAACCTCAATCTGGCTACTTCTCTCTCCTAGCGTTTTCTCGCAGTCCAACTATCGTGAGATTGAAAGCGCGAATGGTTGGTAACTCAAAAAGTGCTCAAAAGCAGAATGGTTGGTGCTCAAGAAAAACCGAATGGTTGGGCGCTCCACGGATGGCGTGGATGGCCAATCATGAGCTGAATACAGAGCCCATAAGACTTAAGAGGTTGCCCAGTCGGACGTGGATGACCAATCTAGCAGCTAGATATCTAGCTCATAGGACTAAGCCTTATAACAAAATTACATGATATCTAAAACAGGATTTAGTAAACAGTAGTGTTTCTTTTTAGGCAAACAGCCAATGTTCACAACCTTAAATCACTCATATTTCAATTAGGGCGTGATATTGAAGAAGACGGTAGAAGAAATTTGTGCGAGGCTCGGACAGGCCGGCGTAAAACCCATGTTCAACTCTTAAGAGATATTCTTTAATCGACCAGGTACGTTACTGGAAAAGACTTTGGTTTGGTTTGGATTTGGATCTGGATCTGAAGAAGACAGTAGAAGAAACCCAGTACTACTACCTGCCCTGATCACGTGCAATGCAGTTAAATCTGATGAATTTGGTGAACCAAGTCAGTTAAATCTGATGAATTTGGTGAACCAAGTAGATAGTCTCTCATTACAAACTGACAAGATTTTGACCATACATCAAAAACGAAAATGGTACACATTGCAGGTTAACTCATGCATTAAAGTAACCTTACCCTAGTTACAACTTTGGGAATTCACTAACCCCAGTTATAAAATCTCATCCCTGTATTCACATTCACATTCACATCTACACTACTCTCATTCTCTCAAAAATTTGATTACACTGCTCTTTATACAGAAGGAAAACTGGAGGAGTAGGGAGGTGAAGAAAGGTGCTTTTTGATCTCATGTCATTAGATTTCTACTTGCATTTGCTTTGATTAGTTCTTTCTAAGTGTTGATTGTTTTAGCATTTTCGAATCAGGGGGAAACACAAACACAAATGGATCTGGATCTTGAGTTGAAAAGGTGTTTTGTATGGGAATGTGGTGGTGGTGGTAGAGATGCTCAAAAACTTGAATCAAGAACGCAACAGCGGCATTATGATATTTCCTCTCAGCACATTAGTATGTTGTTTACTTTAGAAGATAATAATTCTAGTCTTAATTTACTATTATTTTTCAAGTGATTTTTGTTTCATAAAATTAAGAAAATAAACTTACATTTATTTTGATGAATCTGAACTATGTAGGTGTCTGCTGCGGACACTTTTCTTCATCAAAGGTATTTGGTTAACTTTCAATTAATGGTACTACTATTACTTGTTCATTTTTGGTTTCTATTGTAATCTCCAACTGCTTGAGTATTTTTTACATGATTCAGATGCCAGTGCCATTTGGGTCTAGATCTTTGAAACTTTGCATGGTTAGAGTTAGAACATTGCCCAGCCAAGAAGTAAAGCCAAGTCAAAACCTGGTTAAAAGAGAATGGGTTGAAAAAAGACATGAACAAAAGAAGAGTTCTGCTGGAAAGATTGATTCATGAACAGTCAATTGTGAATCTGAATTCTCCTAATTAATCATCCGTTTAACTATGTATCTAGTTGGTTCCATGAAAGTAGTCTAATAATAAGTAAGTATCAACTTATTATTCCGAAAGTAGTCCTAAAACTTTAAACTATGTATCTAGTTGATTCAAGATTCAGTAGAAGTAAAAAAAAAAATGTAGTCCGCGAGTATACGGGCGGATTTCTATTTCCAATGTGCTTTTTTCCTTATATACCTTTATTAAAGAGTATGATAGTTACAAATTTAATTAATGCATTTAGTAATTTCCAAGAACAAATATATTTTTTAAACGTTTTAGTGATATAAAAATTATTAATATATTCATATTTTTCATATTACCTAGACAAATGTATTGGAATTGACGAGGGTAAATCAGGTACAACTAAGAAATTTATAAAAACCAAATTTTTTTCTTATTCTAGGATTATACTAGATAATTCCTCTTTTAAAATATATAGGGGACGGAGAGGGAGTATCTATAAAAAATAATTGCTCCTAATGCAACTTGCACGTCTTTTTTTTTTATTGTCATTTTTTTTTTTTTATTGTCATTTGTAGATTTTTATCAATAACCAAACGCCAAACGGGATTATATTCCTTTGATCAAATCTGTCTATCTGGACATATTTATCTCTTTTGGATTGAAGATTACTCTCTTCTGATCTGCAAAACAAAGATATTTATGGGGAATTAGTTTCTTACCTTCCTAGTGGTAGTCCTGCTAATGGAACATAGTTGATTTACAACAAACTGTTCCGGCCGTGAAACTCTTATTAAAAGTTTGTATCTTGTTGCATTCTAGAGTCAGTTGGAAAATTATTGGCATTGCATTCAAATCCTCTGCCTTGGAACACTAAACATGGTCAAAATTCATGTAGCCGTAATTTTAAGGGAACATTATCTAAATACCCCTACTATGAGGCCCCTTGAAATATCATTATCTTTCTGAATACCCCTAAAACTCTTGCATTACTAAATACCCTCTTTTATATAGTGTATATACAAAACCACCACCACCCTTATTCAAAAAAAAAAAAAAATCTCTAATGGCCACACCACTGTCCACCGACCACCACCACCAACGTCCATCAGCCACCACCACCACCAGCCCACCTTGACCACCACCACCACTTTGTCCGGCTGCCGCAAGGCGACCACCGCCACCACAACCACCACCATAGCGACCACCACCAGGAACCACCTGTCCATGACCACCACCAGCAACCACCACCACCGCCAGCCACCACCACTGTCCACCACCACCGCCAACCAGCCCTACATAGCAGGCATACCACTGTCCACTACCACCATGCCCAACAACCCAGGCACCCATAGCCAGTGCCAGCCATCCACTAAAGTCACCACCATCGCCATACATGAGCCACCACCACCATGTGGAGTCAACTTCTTGAAGTTGTCCATATCGGGAGCAACTAGCTCAAGTTGTCTTGACAATAAAGGCAAGCTAGCACTGAAGTTGTCTTGAAAAGAAATCAAGCGCTAAGTTGTCTCCATATATGGAGCCCAGTAGCACAAGCTTGTCTCAAAAAAAATAAAATTATACACAAATAAGTGAACCTAGTGTGAATCGAACACACATCATCGACATATAGTCGGTTGTGCTATATATTACCACGTGGTTAAGCCACACCATCGATGCTCAACCAACAATTCAAACAACCACCATACAACACCACACCATCCATCTCTCTATGCAACTCTACCCTGTGACTTCATGACCACAACCGTCTGCACACTTGCAACATAAACCACACTGCAGTCACTTCCATGCCCCTACTCAAACACCATCGGCCACCTTTGACGGTAACAACTTCTTGTTGCGCTTTCAATACTGTATTCATATTGAGTTCATTCTCAACCTCCTAAGCATTCATCTACTCTCTTGACTTTAAAAGCATGAGCACCCGGCACAACCATCATGACAACCCAGCACAGCCTGTGTTTGCCATTTGCACCACAAATTCGACACGAAAATACTCTAAGATATATGTATTTAGATAATTTCGAGATGAATAAATGGACCCAAAAAACATAACCAAGTTGCCTCCGAACTGGAATCAACTAGCTCAAGTTGCCTCCAATACGAAATCAACAGCTCGAGTTGCCTCCAAAAGTGAAAGCAACTTGGTCCGAAAGTTCTGTCTCAAAGTTGGAAGCAGCTTGGTCAAGTTGTCTTCAAGTTGGAAGCAATAGCAATAGCATCATCATCAACACCAGCCATTCCTCTTGGTAACCAATACTCAATCTCTGACTACAAAAACAACTTCATAATCTACACATTTGGCTCATGCCTCATAATCCAACTCAGGGCTTGATGCCCGCCGTAGTAAAGCGTCTCATTACCATTGCTCCCTTTCTTTCTCTAGCACCAACATCTCGGTTCTTGACTCTCATCTTTTATAAGCTGTAACTATACTATCTCAACCTTGCAAACTCTTAAGCCAACACATATCGCCCACCACTCCATCCACAGTATGAACCATCACGAGCTAGAGCACCGGTTGACTCATTATCACCATACTCCATCTAGTGGTTGCTCAACCTTCTTGTGCATCTTCACCTCAACTGCCATCTCTTTCAACTGTCCCTCATTTAGTTCCATAAGAGCAACTTACTGTGTCATGTGCAGTCCTAAAACATGCATCTATTTCGTTCATTTGCACAACAAACTGCACTACAACTTCATAATCACTGTAACTACTCGAGATCCTTGGAAATGACATACTGGGCTCTGTTAGCTTGCCTTTTCAACACCAACATTAATCTCTTACTCACAAAATCAATTTCAATATCTTCTTCTACGCATATCAATGAATACCACCATCATTCCAACTTAAACCCATCTCGATTCTCGGCATTCTACCAAAATCGGGCCATAATCATCAATAGTACTTCATTTCTTTTCTCTCTCATAGTTCTACCATTTAAAGAAGAACATCAATCGTCTCTTCTCATTTCATAGATCGAATTAATCTTGAATCAACCACAACCCCTCTTCAATTTCATCTTATCTTCATCACCTATCCAGATTTCAACATATTCACTTTCTTCAACTCTAATTTCTCGTCCCAGTTGAACCACAACAACAGATGGTGGCGGTGATTTCTAGATCTGGTTTTTGTTTTTGGATTTCTAGATCTATTGAAATCCAAACATATAAATTGTAGTTGCGGTGATTGAGATGGTGATGGTGATGGCGAAAGCTGACGATTGAGATGGTGGTGAGAAGATGCGGATGGTGGTGGTAAATGCGGTGTTGTTGTTGTTGGTGGTGATTGCTTAGGAATGAAAGAGCATAGAGATATGTGATAGTTCGAGATGGTGATGAAGGCGATGGAGACGATGATGGTGTTGGTGTCGTTGGTTGTGGTGGCGACGGAGATGGAGATGGAGATGGTGAGTGGCGATCGACGGAGATGAAGATGGTGAGAATTCTATCATTTTCGAGTGAGAAATAAAGAAGAAGATGAAGCGTAAGATGGAAAGGTTAAAAATGTGATTATGTTAATTATTTTCCTATTCATAATTTCGATTTTGCCATTGGGGGTATTATTAAAGACCCATAAGGGTATTTGTGCATGACCCATGGATAGTAGGGATTTAAATAACATTCCCACTAATTTTAATATGAGATGAGATTTGAAAATTTACCCTTTGATACTCATAAAACACTGTAATTTTCTCCAAAAACGTTCATGCGAGTATCATTTCTCCAAACAAACCTGCAGAATTCATTTGATTTCTAATTCTGGCTGTGTGAATGCAGAATTTGATTTGATTAGTACTGTAATATTCATTCCTGGTGGCCGGCAAGTGGGAATTAATCAGCTTAATACCGGCAGAGTGCAGACTAATACCCATGGTATTTTGCTTCATTACTTGGTCAGTATAAGATAAAGTGTGATTTTCTCAAAAAAATTGTTCAAAGGCTTGGAAAAGGATGATGGAGGCAGGAGCTTAAAGAGATGTAACAAATGAAAGTAAAATGTAGTAATATGTCAATTTCAATCGTCGGCAATTTCAATCAAAGGGATAACAAATTTGGAACCAGCCTAGTCAGGAAGAGACAAGTCAAAGCCTGGTTTATTAAAGAAACTTGAATGGAATAAAGAAAATTCTGCTTGATGAACAGTCAATTATGATGAATTTTAATTAATTTTCCAAATTAATCATCTGTTTCTATTTGTAAATTCATTTTGGATTCCTGTATTTATTTGATTTTGATTTCCTTGATTTTTAATCCTGGCCATGACCGTTCTACTTGATGGTACTGCTCATATTCCTGGTAGCCGGCCGGTGTAATTAATCAGCTTATTACTCTTCAAACTCTTTTAATCAGCAGACGACCATTCTATTAGCGTACTGTATTATCCTGATTGGCCGGGCAGGAGAGTAGCAGATTGATTATCAGCTGCTGTTTCTGCAAGTACTCATAGAAAGTAATTATCTATCAAGTTGCCATTCAATTGAAAAAAAACTACTAATAGCTTATCTAATTCCTCCAGATGCAACTTACACATGTTCATAGCCAAAATGCATTATTTTCCTTTCATTAAATCTGTGGAAATACACATGTATAGAATTTTGATGCTGAATGGAGGTGCATTTCGTTGATCAATGTGGTTATTGTATCGGGAGAAATTGCTAGACCAACCTTCTAAAGATGCATTGAAGATACGGCCAATTGATTCTATCAAAAACCTTTTCAAGGTCAATCTTGCAAACAATTCCATCTGATTTCTCCCTAAGAATACTAAGTCTGATTTGCCTACCCTCCACATTAATTAATTTGAAGGTGAAATGAGTATAGGGTTGATGGAACTTAATGAATATCTGCACAGCTTCACAACTTAACGAACTCAAATGTCTACTTCTTGAAATGCTAACTTAAATCAAATGTTACTTAATTGAATGACAGCAGCACAGCCTCATGTGGTTCAACAAAATGTGCTATATAAGAGTAGGATCACTGTACGGTCATGATTATTACTCAATATTAGTGACCATGATTTCCTCTTCAAACTTCTATAAGACAACCTTAGCATAAGAATGCAAAACTATTTCATAGTGGTGAAAAAACACTTGCATATATCACCACCAACAAGGAATGCAACATCACGGAGAACTTGATCGGACAACCTTAGCATATGCTCGGCCACTGAAGAAAAGAAATGCAACATATACTATTAAGTTTGAATTTGATTTTGCATCATTTCGACATTCTAATTGCTTGTTTGTTGTTTTCTAAGTAGATTGCAAAACTTTGAGTCTGCCTGCAAGGACTTTCGAGATGATCTTGTATATGCCTGTAAGAAGACTGATGGGTCTGAAGTCTAATACAAAATTGCTGATATTGTAAAGAAAGGAGCGTCTTGAATTCTTTCACCAGCAACAATAGATTCAAATTTCCAAAAGAAATTACAGCATGGAAATAATAAGCTTGCAGAAGTGATTTGATTTCGTCAAAGACCACTCGACCTATAGAACGCGATCTTAAAAAGAGAACCGTTGAGCTTGTCAACTGCGCTTCGCGCATCTTCCTTATTCTCAGAGGCTACACAAGCCTAGATGGCACTTCCCTCGTATATACAATCCGAAGCTCAAAACACAAAAACTGGTCATAGATGCAACGCCGCTATACTGCACAGCCTTATCGATACCGCCAACGTTTGCTGACTTGGATAGTTCAAGACATGCCACATATCTACAACAATCGAGTTTGATCGGTCTTGGAACATGCTCTGCTGAGTTTTCTGAGGCTTATTGCAGAAGAACCACTCGACTCAGACAATAACGACCATAAAGTGAACCATACCAGGCTATCGCGTTACCCATTTGTACATCTTTCCACCATCTCAAAAACTACACAGCTCGTCTCCCATCATAATTCAGGACCAGCAACACGACAACTGGGCCATGAAAACCAGGCCCGACCATTTCAGTGTTGTAAAATTATCCTTGAGAGGTTTCTAAAACGGATAGAGAGTTTCGGTTATACTTTTTGCCATATATTCCAGAACGACGATCTTTTGCCAGATGATGTAATATTCCCACAATTGTCGCAGGTATGTCCCTCCAAGTTCTTGGTTTCCTCGCCTGTAGTTTTCAGTTGTTAAATAACCATAGAGAGTCTTCAAAGTCAGATCAATAAAAGTACGTCTATATTAGGTGGATTAAGATAACCCTAGTAACATTACGGGGAAAAATAAACCATGGTAAATTTCAGATCGATAGAAGAACAAATTAGATAATAATCTAAATTACTATAAATTGCCAAAAATAAAAATTATATATGAGAGAAAGAAAAGAAAAGCAGACAAAGAACCATAACTTCAGCAACAAAACCTTCGATTCCATGGTCCATCTTTTGAGGTTTTTTTCTTGATGAAAACTGCAGACTTAATAAACAAGAGAAAGATTTATCAACTACCAGGATGCGTTTTCCTATTTTTGCGGAGAAGGTAAGTCGGTCGGATGTTGGTCCCAATCCATATGGCTCCTCATTATATATAGTTATATCAGCCAATATAACTACATCCTTTTTAAACCTGAAGGTTTCCCGTGCCTCTTCCGTATTGAGATGGTACCTACTCCAATTAGGAAGAGTTTGCTCGGTGATTAAGTTAGGAAACCTCTTGGGTATACCCAATAAAAGGCAAAATAGGGTCATTTGAAGTAAAAGTCAAACTACCCTTTATATTTTTGTAAATGGCTAAAATGCCTATAATAGATTAACTCTAATTTAACTAAAATGATTAAATTAGTTAGATTAGTTAGTTGATTTAATTATAAGTTGAGTTTTAGAAATCATTTAGAGAGAATTAGTATGAAGGAGTGGAGGAGATTTTGGGGGGAAAAGTTGGGGTTTTGTGAAATTTGTGATATGAGTGAGATGAGTGATTCTAATCGATTTTGAAGTGAGGGAGTCTTAATTTTCCTCTACGAGATGAGTACTTGTATGATGATGTATCGAGACCATGATCAAATGGATTACATGCATGACCACTCACTTTTATTTTCCTCAAACTCATGATGGGTATGGAAGTGATGAATGTTGAGTCGAACGAAGAATCCAATGACCAAGAAGAAGAGAATGGAGCTGCAAGTAATCAGGTAGACAACCTAGGTGGTGAAGATTGTGATTTTTCCATATTATAAGATCATCATGATCATAGATACTGATTTTAGTGAAATCAAGGAGACTAAAAGTTGGATAAACATGTTTGAACTCACTAAAGAAACAAGATCATGTAAGGTCAATGCTCATAACCAAAGGGTGCGGTTTGGTAGCGAAGCAAGTAGTATATCAATATCCAAATATTTAAGATTCTGTTTAAAAATTTGTTCGTGATAAAGTGCTAAATCTCACTATATTACGGTGTTTATGGCCTTTGCTCACTTACCGTCCCAGCTATCACGGTGCTACATTCGTATTCAATTGTTTCTTGTATTCTTCATGGTCTTGAGACCTTGTCTTTTGCATATAGAAAAACGTTGCGAGAACCAACCGGGGTGTAATGCGATGTGCATGGTATTCATGTTTGCACTCAATAGTTCCAATAATATGCTTGTTACAGGCCCGATCTGGCCAGGAACCAAAGGAGCAAAAAAATTTTGATATTGTGACAATGTCAAACCAATCATGGTATTCGCATTTTCATATATTCCAAGATTTTGCAACTTTTACAACTTTGGTCATATTATAGAAACCCATTTTAGGTTTCTTTTCTCTTTAGTGATCGGGTCATGAGAAATTTTAAAATGGATTCTAGAATACTCTACAAAGTAAATTTTGGGTTACGGGACAATTTAGGTTTTAGGTCCTTGCACAAATATTTGAAGTCACATAAAAAAATTTGAGACATGAGGTGAATATTGCGTCTTAGTGATACGTTTGGGATCACAAACAAATTTACGGATCATGAGCTCATTTGGAATACTATGTAATCTTGAGCCATGGCGTAGGTTTGAGGTCACTTTGCAACACATTTGGGTCGCGGTGATTAATCTCAGTGATGGGATACATTTTGAGTCGAGATAATAGAGTAAATTTTGGGTCACTTCCAAGATTATGAGATGAAACTACATATATTTTCGATGAAAAGCGAGTTAGCGACAACGTCGATTTTATGACTATACTTACAGATTTGGGCTTTGTCAGTTTGGCTTCCAACATTCTAGGAATTCCACAAATTTTCTTATAAATAGAACAAACCCTAGATTTTTAGAGAGTGAGAGATAAGAAGAGAGAGAATGCCGGTGCAAGTGAGGCGGCGCCGATGGAAAACCGGTGGCCCAGGTTCGGTGATCATAAATTTGTTTGAAGATCACAGTGATTATGATCGAATTGTTGGTTTTATAAGGGAATCAACCCTTTGAGATATTATAAATTGTTGGTCATGAATTGATTATCTCTCGGATCTAAGTTGTTTGTTTTAAAGCGGAAGCTCAAATATCGGTTCTGCGGCATGATTGTTGGGGTTTCTTCGATTTGTTGTTTCTTGAATAAAGAGTCTCCAGTGAGTAAGATGAGTAATCCAGACTTCACAACAAAGTTGGGTATCAATTATTGCTACAAGCTGACGGAAATTGTGGTTCGGCGAAATATTAAGATCATGTGTATTCGTAATCTCACGGATTAGAATATGTGTTTTAAGTTTTGTTTGTTTAGTATAACTATCCAATTCATATCTCAGGTTAAGCATCAAGAGTTGTATTAAATTATGTAATTTTGGTTTTAGTTGGAGAAATATTCACATCTCGATTCGGCAATGTTGTACTTGTAACTTTCATTTGAATTATTAGGATTTTTTAGTTTTTGTTTTTGTTTTTATGGACCTAGTGTTTAATGATAGTTGTATTACATTTACATAAATATTTTGGTGGTTTCAGTTCTCGAATGTTGCATTTTTTGCTCTTCACCTAATAGCTTAAAAACCACTAGACCACGTGCGTTTTTCCTTCATTTGTTTCTTTGGACATTTGAGCAAACATTACTTGGTTTTAAGTTTTACTGGTTTGTACCTTATAATCTCGATGAAAATCTTTTTTAGATTGTTCTTTTCGTTGCAAGTTTAAGTTACGGTGTAAACATAATTTCAAGACATTCATTTCAGAATCACTATCAACTATCAAGTGGGAATGAGGTTCTTTTATGTGAACGCTATGAACTCCATTGTGGGTTACTTGCCTGTGTTTATGTGAAGCCAATGGTTGCTTCTTTTTTATTATATTAGCTCGTCAAATTACAGTCTCTGCCTTCTTTTTGTTCTTACGGATTGTATGAGCACCCAGGCCTCAGGTGCCTTTAGTGGTTCAAAACAACACCATACTCGGGCTAATACCTTCCCTGCGCCTCCTCAAAAATAAACCATTTACAAACTCAAAATAACAGAGATTATACTATGCATAATGGATGGAATGACATGAATATATCGAAAATTGTAGTTAGGAATGGTAGTCCTGATCCATGTTACTCTTCCATTAGATGATCAAGTTGTTCGACCTTTGTAAGTCTCAAATAATTCTTGCAATGGAAAAGAAGGCTTGTGAAGCTCAAAACCTCACGAGGTCGAGGATGAAAAAGGTAATCAAAACCCCAACCTTTTGTGAACATGCACTCATATTATTGTGCGTTTTATACACGCCATTATGATTATCTTCTCAAAACTTGACTCATTTAGGATTTTCGTCCAAGTAAGCAAAAGCAAGAGAAACATCGCAAGAAATCAAGGAGAAGGAAAGAGAGCTTTGCAAAAGAGAGGAAAACAAGAGGAGAGAATTGGGTTCCAAAGTATTTATACTTTTCAAATCTAACTCGTCAAACAAAAATGGGTTCCAAGAGCTCAATTGTTTGTAATCCCTTTCTTTGAACAGTTTTGAAAAATTATTTAGTACAATAATTAGATCTGCCACAATCCAATGTGTTTTGATGGACTCATGGGTAAAAGTAGAGTAATCGATATTGGTTGCCAGTGTCATTAAACCAATCATGAGTCCTGGCAGTTTGAGTGCCAATTTTTATACAACTTGGTCATATTTTAGAAACCCATTCGAGGTGTCACGACTCAAATTTTAGTCCACAAAACAAATCCAATGTTAGATTTAGGGTCGTGCATTTGAGTCGCATGACAGATTTTGAGACTATTCAATCTAAATTGCTCACCCATGACAAAATTATGGATTAAACTTGACAAAATTGGTAAAGGGGCGGTAGGAATCGGTAGAGGGGCGGCAAGTGAATAAGACAAAAAAGGTCATTACAAGTAAATTCAAGTGCCCCTTATCAAAATATGGAAATGACTAATTAGCCCTTATTGTTAATAATCAAGATTAGTAATGATAATCAAGATTAGTGTTGATAATTAATTTTGCTTATTATAACTCTAAAATCAGATTTTAGAGTTATCAAACAAAAAAAAAAATTAGAGGGAGAACAAAAGAAAACTTATGTGATATTTGTGAAACCCTAGATTTTGATTCACTCAAACCAAAATGAGTGATTCCAGTTGACTAGATATACTTCTAAATTAGTTCCAATTAGCTTTTTCTCGCTCAAAAATTATCTAAACTACATAACAAAATCAAAACTTTTGAATTTTATTGGAGAAGAACTTACGGTTGCAATTTTGCTCGTGACCAAACTAGTAACTCTTGAATTCGGTTCGTAAGTTATCGAATACCAAACGGCTTGGTTAAATTTGGGGAAGATCAATCATAAAACCCGATTACGGTTGGTAACTAATGAATCGAGACCAACCGTA
This sequence comes from Papaver armeniacum, assembly GCA_023531295.1. Lineage (NCBI taxonomy): Eukaryota > Viridiplantae > Streptophyta > Magnoliopsida > Ranunculales > Papaveraceae > Papaver > Papaver armeniacum. Next base: position 322,070 of record JAJJWW010006625.1, on the reverse strand, counting down.
ATTACCCCTACGGTTGGTGTATCCAACTTTTGAACCGTAAATCATTATTTGATAAATTCTTAAGACACAATATTTACGGTTGGTATGGTTGTTTGAGTAACAAACCGTAACTCAATTACGGTTGATAAATATGATGCAAATAAAAACGTGAATCGAACATATTCTCAAAACTAAGAACATACGGTTGGTAATTGAACTATTACCAACCGTATGTTCTTCAAAATCTCCGTTACGGTTCGTAATGAGTTATTTACCAACCGTAACTCGCATAAACCGAAATTTCAATTTCAATTTTCATACAAAACCCTAATTTTGATACAAAATTAACAAATCCAACACGATAAACAAAACCCTAAGCCCAGGTTTTCCAAACATTTTCAAATCGTAGATTAATCGAAGACGATGAAATTTTCGGTTTTAATGGAGGTTAGGATTGATGGAGGAGAAGAGAAGATGAAGAAGAAGATGAAAAAAAAACTAATTTGATTTTTCTGATTCATTAAGTTTAAAAAAATTTGATTTGATTTTGGTTAATTTAAGGTGAAAAGGATAATCTAGTCAATCTACACCCCTATAGGACACCCCCTAACCAATAGGAGGGACATTGCTATCACACTTGCCGCCCCTCTACCAATTCATGCCGCCCCTTTACCAAGCTTGAAAAATGACTTGAATTCGATTTGACTGGATCAAATCCTTGAATATCGGGCGAAACGCCCTAATACTTTATATATCTCGAGTCACGGCACAAATTTTTATGCACATTGGGCCTGGGCTGCAACAGTTGAATGTCTTAGAGGGCATTTTAGTAAAGCTGACAAATTTTCTTAAAAAGTGAACCAAACCCTAGACTTTTGGTTGGAGTTTTATCTAGATTTTGAGACTATCATTGCGAGTAGGAGGTGCTGAAGGGGGAAAACTAGATCCGCTGATCAGATTTTTCCAAGATCAGATAACGGTTTGTGATTAAGTTGTTGGTTTCATGTCGGAATCTTTACATATAACTTGGAGATCAAGATAAGGGAAATAGATGTTAAAATTGTATCATAATGACTTCTCCTCTCAAACTTGGGTTTTTCTATATTCAGGTTTTTGGATATTCAAAGGCATTACCTGTTCTCTGAAATTCTTTGTTGGGTAACATCGGTAGAATAGTGGTGTTTCATCTGGATGCTAGTTCTTCATCAACGGAGACTCTCAAGATTAGTAAGATGAGTTATCCATACGTTACGACCAAAATTGGGTATCGATGAAGATTTCGCTGTTCACATTTAAGATCTTGTGTATTGGTAATTTCTGGATCAGAGATGTTTCAAGTTTTGCTTGTTTGCCCAGTTATCAATTCGTATATCTAGTGAAGTAATAGGATTGGGACAAATTATGATTGATTTTGAAAAAATATTCACATTAATGATTCCGGCAGCCTTGTACTTGTAACTTCGGTTCACCTGAACATATATAGATCGGTTTGAAGCTTTCATTTGAGTTGTAAGGGAAAAATTTCTTTATGGACCTTGTGTAATTGTTAATGGCAGTATTTGATGATGATAGTTGTACATTTACATAAATATTTTTTTGTGCTTGATCATAGAAGTATAGAACCCTCTTGCATCAAAAATAAACTAAGCCAAGTGATGATAATGCTTGTCAAAACTTCTTAGATTGGTGCAGGTCAGTTTTGACTGTTGCACTTTTTGGTATACACCTCAAGTAGTATAAGCACCTTTACACCTCATAATCTCAATGAAAATCTTTCAAGGTATCATATTGAGCTCAAGTTTCTGTTTGAACAGAGTTGTTGAAGATCATATCATGTCAGAATCACCCTCAAATGTCAAGTGAGAAGGATGTTCTGGCGAACGCTGTGAACTCCATTTTGTGTTATCTGTGGAAATAGTAAATCAGAAATCTTAAGATCTTGTCTATAGGTAATCTCTGGATTAGAAGAGATGTTTTAAGTTCTCTTTTGTTTGTTCAAGTTTCAATTCGTATATCCAGTTAAGCAATATAAATTGGATAAATTATGTAATTTTTGTTTTAGTTAGAAAACATTCAAGACTCTGATTCTAGCAATGCGTTTACCTGAACATAAAAAGATCAGTTTTAAGCTTTCATTTGAATTGTTAGGCAAAGTTTCATTTTATTATTTATGGACCTTGTGTAATTGATTTGGAAGCTTTCATTTGTATTGTTAATACTTTGGCGTATGTATGTGAACATATATAGATCAATCCAGAGGCTTTCATTTGAATTGCTAAAGACAAAGTTTTCTTTTATGGACCTTGCAAATATTTTTTTTTAAATTTACTTCATTTATAAATGTTGTTAGTGACAGTGTTTGATGATTGCTGCATTACATTTACCTCTTATCAAAATAAACTAAGCCAAGTGACGATAATGATTGTCAATTTATTTACCTATGAAGAAGTTCAAAACGCTGCTGCAGCTCAGTATTTGTTGCATTTTTTTTAACATTGTTCTTTGCTGTACACCAGTATGTATCTCTAGAAGTGAAACAAAACCCTAATATGGCAATGTGCATCAAAGTTTAGAACAACATTACTTATTCTGATGATTATTTGTCTTAAATCATGATTACAACAAACAATTGGAATTATGCGATGACTTTACAGTTTTGAAATCGAAAGAAATGTCATGTCACATTAACTGCTACTTAGATTCAGCTGTGTTTACTCCTTAGGAAGTTGCTATCCTCAATAAATCTACTAGTTCATTTTGTAATTCCCACTTTGCATATAAAAACTGAATTTTGTGAATCAAAAATGAAACAAGATTCGATGTCTTCATACTTCAGCTAGTAATTTAACAATAGTTATTGGAATTCAGTTGCTCTAGTTTGTGTAGAAATCACAAATTGACAATAAAATCTGCCACACTCAAGTAATTGACACATCAACACAACTGATTCAAAAACTTTGCTCCAATGTCAACCAACTCAACAACAATACTCTTTAATTCATCAAGACAAAAGGAAACAGTTGTTAGGAAACTAATAACTTCTTCCACTCTAGGTTAGAAGGAAACTTTGGTCCATAAACCAATTTTGAGACTTGGGATTGATTCAAATTCCGAGCAGTGATGGTGTATATTTTGAAGGGGAAAAATCAGTTTAGTTGAATGGGTATTTTAGTAAATCAGTTTTTTAAATTAGTTAAATGGGTATATTTTGAAGGGGAAAAATCAGTTTAGTTGAATGGGTATTTTAGAATCTCAGTATAAGTTTTAGCCAGAGAATGAGAAAGTAGAGACAATCAGTGCAAGGGAGGCTTTGTTGTGGGAAAAAAATCAGTAACCGGAGATTTGTGGACGAGAGATTGCCGTTTTCAAAGATCAGATGAGGGGTTATGTTCAGAGTGTTGGTTTTATGTGGGAACCATTACACATACCTTAGAGATGAAAGGGAGATGCTAGAGATCCATATCTTTGAAATTGTCATGATGACTTATCCTCTCAAATTCAAGTTGGCTATCCTCTACACATCCTTATTTGGTGGCAGCTAGCACTTATTCTATTAGGTTCTCGTTCCATCTGAGGATTTGATGTACCAGATTTGAGGACTTTCATCAACTAGAGACTCTAAAGATGAAATAGATGATTTATCTAGACCTTAAAACGATAATGGGGTATCATTTCTTTGAAGTTTTAGCAATTTCACATCCTACACCAGTTGAAATGGTAGATCAACGGAAATATTCAGATCTTATATTTTGGCAATCTCTAGTTTTGATATGTTTTAAGTTTTATTTGTTTCTTTTATCTTATGTGAACATTGAAAGATCTATTCTAAGCACCTCGTCTCGTTTTCCTTCCGAACGAACCCTTTCGACTTCGCAACGAGAGCGGCGCGCATTTTTTCTTCATCTTCAGACAACTTGATATCAAGGTTTCCATTTATGGGAAGGTTTAGCAAGATGGTTACACTCTCTAAGGAGATAGTCATTTCACCCCACCTGCATATGGCCGTATGAGTATCTAGACACCATCTGGAGATAAAAAGCAACCAAACCCGGGATATCTTTCCAAATTTGAAGTGTTGCAGAAGCCATGACAGCATCGATGATTTGCGCCTTGGTCAAGTTGGCTCTCACGCAGTCTTGATTTATCATGAATTGCTCCATTTATCAAAAGAGCGCAGTGGACTTTGAGAGATTTTAAAGTCAATAGGAGAAGCAGAATACTCTTTCCTCTGAAGGCAAAACCGTATTACACCCCCTAGCCAAACCGACCGGGTCCCTCCTTCGCCCTTCGAACCGGTCAGAAGGATCGGCACATACTTGGGATGGTTTCTCTTAGCTGTGGAAGAAGACATTATGAAGAATTCATCATCCATGTTTGGCTTGGAGTTGCCAACGTCTTTCGGTACGACATGGCTTTTCTCAGGCGACATCCTAACAAATATTTCTTGCGCTGCTTTCACCTTCAAAGTAACTACAATGGAACAAGACGGAGAAAAGTTACTACCAAAAAAAAGGGCGCATGAAGACTATTTTATCAACAATGGAGAATCCATTTTGGACGCAAGCCAAGTTGTTTTAGTTGCGTCATAAAACGCATAGCCAAAGAAATGGAGACTGATACTCGCGCAGAGCAAACCCCGCGTCGCCGCGAGAAATGCGCCCTCGCCAAAGCCGCGCCTTGCAAGCAGGAAGAACGCTCTCGGCCGAGGAGTCGCGCCTCCCAATGTGGAAACTATGCACACGACCACAAAAAAAAAAGAAGGGGAAACCCTAACGCCAGGGTTTTCATGGAATCAATGGCAGTCACCTACCCGTGCATGCCCACTTTACATAATGATTACCTCTGATACTATTAATGAAGTGGCCAATGTTACTGCGGTGCTATTGAAGAGGAATCGTTTATGATGAAGTATTTCTACAAATTTATGGAAAGATATACCTACGACTAGGGTTTACACCAATATAGAAGAACAATATTTCTACAAATTTATGGAAGGTATACCTACGGCTAGGGTTTGCACCAACACAAGAGAACAAACCGAAGAGAAACGTTGGAGTACATACGGAATATGCTTGCCCACGTTATTGCTACCACTCCGCTAGCACCAGGACGTGAGAACAAATATACGTGATAAAAAGGGAGCTAACCCCTTTTATAGGCATGACACTTTTGGAATTTGAATAAGGAAAGGATTTCCTATTTGAGCTACGCATGAAAAGAGGCAACCGGGCCCGCAATGGAAAGCTTCACGGTGCCAACAGACCACGCCACGCCATGCCTGCACCCACGCCATGCCATCGCCCACGCCACGCCATGCCAACACCCACGCCATGCTAGCACACACGTCACGCCAAGCCGGGCGCCCATGCCAAGCCCGGCTCCCACGCCATGTCAAACCCAAAGCCGCGCCCGCACCAAGTTGATGTTAACGGCTCTATCCCAAGCCGACCAATGCTGACGGATTTATTACAAGACGACCAATGCTGACAACGGATCCATTTCACGCCAAGTCTATGCTAGCGGCTCCCTTCTAAGCTGATGCCAACAAGTCTACATCTCATCCAAAGAACCATCTCTACCACACCCCGCGGCTTAGCCAAAGAAGCATGAGAATTTACGCAAAGCCACCAACGCAAGAGTCATGGATTCTCTTTACCTCCCGAAAAAGGTTAGTCGGATCTTCCTGACCATCCTTTCATAACTTGCCGTTTCGATTTTTTCCTTGTCTGTCACCATCTCATGCTTCCTTCGCAACAAGGCCCCTGTTCCGAGCTAAGCATGGGACTTAATGTTGATGGTGGTTTTTAGCTTAGGGTTAAAATCGTAAAACCTTGGTCTAACATGACGTCACTCTGTAAGGAAACAGATCTGTAAACACCGATATCTCCACTAGCACATTTATTGAACCATTCAATATGTCTACGTGAAATCTACCCAAACTCACTGATGCGACAACAGTCTCAAATACACTATAAGTTTCGGCACCTTGCCAGTACAAGACTCACTGGGTACCCTTTATATATATATACATACTACGTTCTGTGACAGAACCCTTAGTATTTGCTGACATCACCTTCGCTCATGCCAGCCACGCCACCGTGCTAAAGGTATGCACCGGCCATGCCAGCCACGTCATTGTGCCAAAGGCATGCCAGGCCATGCCAGCCACGCTACCGTGCTAAAGGTATGCACCGGCCATGCCATCCACGCTAGCCACGCCATTGTGCCAAAGGCATGCCAGCCATGCCAGTCACGCCACCTTGCCAAAGGCATGCCAACCATGCCACCATGCCACCTGCTAAAGGTATGCACCGGCTATGCCAGCCACACCATTGTGCCAAAGGAATGCCAGCCATGCCAACCATGCCACCGTGCTAAAGGTATGCACCGGCCATGCCAGCCACGCCATTGTGCCAAAGGCATGCCAGCCATGCCAGTCACGCCATTGTGCCAAAGGCATGCTAGCCATGCCAGCCACCGTGCCAAAAGCATGCACGGCCACGCTACCTTGCCAAAGGAATGCCAACCATGCCAGCCACGCCACCGTACTAAAGGTATGCACCGGCCATGTCAGCCACGTCACTGTGCCAAAGGTATGCCAACCATGCTAGCCACGCCACTGTGCCAAAGGCATGCCAACCATGCCAGCCACGCCACCGTGCCAAAGGCATTCCAACCATGCCATCCACGCCACCGTTCCAAAGGCATGCCAACCATTCCAACCACGCCACCGCTATAAAGGTATGCACCGGCCATGCCAGCTACGCCACTGTGCCAAAGGCATGCCAACCATGCCAACCCGCACATGTTGTCGGTTGGCATGCCAACCATGCCAAACCATGCTAACCATGCCGGCCATGCCACTATACCAAAGGCATGCCAGCGGCTCCGTCCAAGCCGCACCACGCCAGCGGATCCGTCCAAGCCGCACCACGCCAGCGGCTCCAAGCCGCACCATGCCAGCGACACTGTCCAAGCCGCACCATGACAACGGCTCTGTCCAAGCCGCCAGCGGCTCCAAGCCGCACCATGCCAGCTGGCTCCGTCAAAACCGCACCATGCCGGCGGGCTCAAGCGGAGCCAACAACTCCATACGATGCTTGTGGCTCCATTTCATGCCAAGCCATGCCAAATTTCGCGGTTTATGCCAAAACCCTAATTTGGCGCCTAAAGTATGCACGAGCATACGGGCCATGCCACCATGTCGGCCGCCGCCAAACGAAAAGGTAGCCACGATCAACGGCTACCCTTCCTAGTGAGATGCAAATCACAGCCGTACAAGTTCGCCACCAAACTTGTGGCAACTTTTGGTCGCAATACCAAATCCCACGGTTTATGCCAAAACCCTAATTTGGCCGCGCCTAAAGTATGCACGAGCATACCGACCATGTCACCATGTCATGCGTCGCATAAACAAAAGGTAACTACGATCAACGACTACCCTTCATCCTCAGATGCGGATCTCGGCCATTACAAGTTCGCCACTTAAATCGGGTGGCAACTTTTGGTCGCAATACAAATTCCACGGTTTATGCCAAAACCCTAATTTGGCCGCACCTAAAGTATGCACGAGCATGCCGGCCATGCCACCATGCCGCTGGCTTCCAAACGAAAGGTAGCCACGATCAACGGCTACCCTTCCTCCCAAGATGCAGATCTTAGACGTACAGGCTTTCCACCAAACCAAACGACTTGTAGCAACCTCTTGGCTACGATGCCAATACTTTGGTTACGTCACCAAAACCTAATTTGGCTACGCTGCCAATTCTTGGCCATGACACACTCTTGGCTACGATGCCAATTCTTTGGTCACGACACCAAACCCTAATTGGCCACGCCAAGAGCATGCGCAAGCCAAGCCGCGGCCACTCCATTGCCGCCCATGGGAGGGTAGCCATGATCAACGTCTACCCTTCCTCTTGGGATGAAAATCTCGACCGTCGAAGGTCGCCACCGAATCGGCAAACCTCTCAATCCTAACTTGCCATACGCTAGAAACATGCTATACGTTTTTCATGAAAACACTCGAGACATCAAAACATGTCACAAACTGGGGGATGCTCATCAGAGTATTGGTCTGGCAACTTACAGCATGCGGCGTGCAGTTCGCCCGTTACAAGAAAGTGTCATAAAGGTGAGGCGGTTAGTAATGGCAAGCAATAAGTGGTGAAATGTATCCTCATTATGGAAACATCAATTACAGGCGTTACCCGTTACCACTTTCCTCCACCACTCAACCGCTTCCACTTCTTACGAAGCCAGTGTATGTTTTATTACGACTTGTATAAATAGGTTTCACCTATTTCCACAAAAGGACACGTTTTTTGGTCGCAGAATACAACACTCGAAATCACCCGCTAGCTTTCGACATTACTAGCGTTTCACCTTCCGATATGAGTCGTAATACACCCACTCTTCCAGAATCAACTATTCGGCCAACATTCTCTTCGCTTCCTCCCTAAGACCAACCCTTCTCCTTCACTTTGTGACCGAAGCAAATCTGGAACGGCCATTTCTTGGTTTAGGCCGGATTTATACAGATTGATCTCTCAAATCAAAGTACTCCCGTGCATTACATTATTTAGGGTTTAGACTCGCTTTCACCCGGACACACGAAATTACCGAAATCACAGGAAACCGTTTTCACCCTCAAACACTCTAGATAGTTAGTTGGTTGGGTTATCATGCCTACAACCCAACATACTTGCTAGAGAATCTAAGTTTGAGACTCCCCGCCACCCCATACATGCAAGATTTGGAAAAATTTATACGAAGGCCAAAAGCTAGTTCAAACAGAAGAAGCATATACCTTAAGCAATCTACTTGATCCTTACTTTCGTCAAGAAACACCAGGGTGTCGACCGCGAACTGAAGATGGCCAATTTTTAACCCTGTAGGACCAAGTAGAAAGCTCCCCATTCTACCTAGATTCTGACTAACTTGAAACATAAGATTAAGATCTTCAGAAACAATTAAGAAAAGAAAAGGGGAGATTGGATCTCCTTGACGAAGACCCTTACCAGTAGTGAATTGTTGATGAGGCGAGCCATGGACCAAAACAGAGATAGGAATATTAGTGATACACCCTCGAATCCAAGATCTCCATTTGGTACCAAAACCCATTTTAGCCAAGACTTCATCCACGAAACTCCAAAACACGTGATCAAAGGCCTTCTAGAAATCGATCTTAAAAGTTAATAATACCCGAACTCCACTTTTATGATCCGCTTTGAGACTAAATAGTTTTACTCCTAATGAAAAGTTATAAATCAATATATATTTTGGCCTGCAATCCCATGTATCATAAAAGTCAAAACAAAGGTGCCAAAGATAATCGATACCCGTGGCCAGTGTCGTCATTAATCCAATAATGAATGCTTGTAATTTTAATGCCATTTTTATACAACTTGTTCATATTCTAGAAACCCATTTCAGGTTTCTATTGACTGATCATGTCATAGGGCAAATATTAGTCCACAAAGCAAATTTTGGGTTAGCATTTGAGTCGGTAAAGATTTTGAGACCTAGGGTAGAATTTGAGTCATGAGGTGACAGATTTTGTGACTTATAGGACAGAATTTGACTCATTGGGTGAATATATTGGGTAACAAAGATACATTTCAGGTCATTGGACTATAAATATTGGTCGCTGTGATTGATATTTGAGTGATGGTGTACATTTACATTCTGAACCAGAGTAAATTCTGAGTCGCTTGCTTATATTTTGACTCTTTAGTCAACACACAAATTTTTGTCGCAACATATGGAATTAATTCAAGGGTATCTTAGTAAATCATAATATAAATTTTCATCTAACCGAAACAAACCCTAGAAACTAGTACCAGTGCGAGTGAGGCGGCTGAGGGAAAAAGCCATCACCGGAGTCGTGCTGCTGATGAGAATTTCCCGTTTCCATGATTAGACGAGGGATTGTGATTGGAGTGTTGGTTTCATGAGGGAATCATTACCCATACCTAGCAGATCAAAGGGATATACAGAGATCCAGATATTTGAATTGTCAATTTGTCAGAATGGCTACAAATCCTAATGTCTGTGGCCGCATTATTCTATTAATTTCTTGTTCCGGTAAGATCTGTATAGTCATAATGTTTTGATTTGTTAAATTTTGGCTTTTTCTTCAACTAAAGACTCTCTAGATGAAATTGATGATTTATCCAGACCTTGCAACAAAAATCGGGAATCATTTGTTGGAAGTTTTAGCCAAAATTTTAAGGTGTCTGAAGTATGAGGGGAGCTAAACATTTTTTATTTTTTGATTGCAGGCTTTGAAGTCACTACTCGCTCAGATCAAGTAGGCGCATATTAGTTATGAATGTTTCATTTATTTATTTTTGCAATATAACTCTGTCTTCAGAAGTGAAAAAACTCCAATATGGCGAATATGCATGGAAGTTCGACATCATTACAACAAACTATTAGAGATGCAACCCCAATTGATCAATTTACCAAACTAAAAATAACAAGAGACAACAATAGGTATGATGATGGATCATGGATGCATGGAATGGAATGACATGAATGTCAAGAATTGTAGTTTCCATTTACGCTAGTCCTTATCCATGTAACTTTTCTTCCATGATACCATCAAGTCACTCAACCATTGTAGGTGTCAAGTACTTCTTCCATTTACGCTGGTACTCCATTAGCAGCCATGTATTTTTCATCTCCAAACCAAAGAACTTGCGTTTATTTAAAAACAACGGACACAAAATATTGATATTGGCGACAACATCATTAAACCAAACATGAATACTTGCATTTCATATTCCAAGCTTTAGTGCGATTTTTACATAACTTAGATCATATTCTAGTAACCCATTTTAGATTTCATTTGACTGATCGATCAGGTCACGAGAGATTTTAAAGTGAGTTTCTAGAATATGATCAAGTTTTGTAAAATTGGTGAATAGGCAAATATTAATCTACGTAGGAAATTCTGGATTACGGAGCATGTGAGATTAGAGAGTAGAGAGTGCCAGTGCAAGTGACGCGGCGCCGCTAAAAAACCAGTGACTGGAGTTGAGATGATGAGAAATTTCGGTTTGAAAGATCATGCGGGTGGTTATGATCGGAGTGATGGTTTTATGTGGGAATCAAAGAGGAAAAATATTTGAAATTGTCATAATGACTTATCCTCTCAATTCTAAGTTTTCTTGTTTTGAACATATTCTCATACCAGGGACATCGACATCTTTGTTGTTTCCAAAATAACGGTGTTTCACATTGGGATTGTAGGTTTTTCAGAACATACAACGAAAATTGGGTACAATTGTTACTACAACTGTGGGAAATGGCAGTAGATCAGAAGAAATCTTAAGATCTTGTGTATTGGTAATCTAAATTAGAAGTGCTTTTTTAAGTTTTGTTTGTTTGTTCAAGTATAAATTATATATAGTTAAGCAATAGGATTGGGACAAATTATGTGATTTTGCTTTTAGTTGGAAATATATTCACATCTCTGATTCCGGACAAATTATGTAACTTTCATTTGAATTGTTAGATGTTCTTTTTTTCATGGACCTTGTGTAATTGTTAATGACAGTGTTTGATGATAGTTGCATTACAATTACATACATATTTTTGTCCCTTCAGTTTTTAATGTTGCATTTTTTTTGCTTTACACCTCTAATAGCTTAAGAACCACTAGACCACAATGCCTTTTTTTTCCTTCATTTGTTTGCTTTGGACATTTGAGAAAACGTTACTCTTGGTTTTTGGTTTATTAATCTTGATGAAAATCCTACCGTGTGTCATTTTGACTGCAAGTTTTTGGTTCACGGTGTAAATCAAACAGAGTTTGAAGATATTCATGTCAGAATCACCATCAACTATGGATGGAATGACATGAATATATATATCAAGAATTGTAGTGTCGGAATGCTAGTCCTGATCCATGTTGTAAGTGTCAAATACTTCATGCAATGGAAAAACAAGACTTGTCGAAGCTCAAAACCCACGAGGTCAGGGATGAAAAGGTAATCGAAACCCCAACCTTTTTCTTGAACATGCACACATCTTATTATGCGTTTTATACACGCCAAAAACTTGACTCATTTAGGATTTCCGTTCCAGTAAAGAAAAGCAAGAGAAGCAGCGCAAGAAATCGAGGAGAAGGAAAGAGAGCTTGCAAAAGAGAGGAAAACAGAAGAAGTATACGAGTGCTCACCTAAACAAAAATGGGTTCCAGCTCCGATTGTTTGCAATCCTTTTCTTTGAACACTTTTGAAAAGTTATTTAGTACAATAATTAGATCGGCCAGCAATCCCATGTATTTTGATGGGCTTTTGGGTACAAGTAAAATAATTAATAGTATTGGTTGCCAGTGTCATTAAACCAATCATGAGTAATCAATATTTGTTGCCAGTGTCATTAAACCAATCATGAGTCCTGGCAGTTTGAGTGCCAATTTTTATACAACTTGGTCATATTTTAGAAACCCATTCGAGGTGTCACGACTCAAATTTTAGTCCACAAAGCAAATGCAATGTTAGATTTAGGGTCGTGCATTTGAGTCGCATGACAGATTTTGAGACTACTCAATCTAAATTGCTCACCCATGACAAAATTATAGATTAAACGCGACATCTTTATATATCCAAGTCTACTCAATCTAAATTGCTCACCCATGACAAAATTTTGTCTCTCATTAACCAGATTTTTTAGCTCTCCCTTGTTTCGGATCGCAAGGCAAAACATGGGAATGCCCATTTCAGATCATGGGTATTCGTAGCCACCACGAAAATTTGAGGCGGCTGTAACATTGGAATGAGTCTAAGGGTTTTTTAGTAAATTAGACAGACTTTCTTATAAATTAACGAAACCCTTACGATTTTCAGTAGAAGTGTTGAACAGAGAGTGAGAGGGTAGAGAGAGGGAGGCGGCGCTGAGGGAAATTGAGTTGTGATGGTGGTTTATGATCAGAGTGTTGGTATAATGTGGGAATCATTAAACATACCTATGAGATCAAAGAGAAAAAGAGACCCAGATGTTTGAAATTATCAATCATAATGACTTCTCCTCTCAAATCTTAGTTATATTCTTTCGTGTAAGCTTGATATGCGTGCTGCATCCATTTGTCTGAATTTTCCGTTCCTAAGATCGGTAAAATAAGGGTGTTTTGATATGTATATTCAGGGTGTTTCAAATTTTAATTTTTTTTTTTTGGATTTCAATTTTGGCTTAAGATCGGTAAGATAATGGTGTTTGAAGATATCAACTGTTGGTAGCTTTTGCCAGGTACATGCTACAACTGTTGAAATGGTAAATCCGCAGAAATCTTAGATCTTATGTATTGTTGATCTATGGATTAGAGATGTTTTTAAATTTTGTTTGTTTGTTCAAGTGTCAATTGCTATATCTAGTTAAGCAATATGATCAGACAAATTATGTAATTTCGGTTTTAGTTGGAGAAATATTCATACATCTGATTTAGGGAATGTTTACTTGTAACTTTGGCTTATCATAGATCAGTTGGAAGCTTTCATTTGAATAGTTAAGACAATTTTCCCTTATGGATCTTACAAATCTTTTGTTTAGATTTTGTAAAATAAGGGTGTTTTAAGTTTGAAATTGTCAGCTATATGCCACAACTGGTGAAATGGTAGATAGCATTATATCTTTAAATCTTTGATTTTTATGTATTCGTGATCTCTGGATTAGAAACTTGGCGTCTTTAGGGGCGACCCCAAAGAATTTGGGGCGACACAAAAGATAAAATAGGTTGAAAATACTTGTATACCCCTTCATAATCGGTAGTTTAGGTTTTTTTTTTAGCTACCGATTGCAAAATCTCATTTTTGGGTAAACTCTATATTTGGTAGTTATATGAACTATTTTGACTACCGATTATAGGCTCAACCAAATTAGAAAAATAGAGGATTTTTGCAAAATTTTCATTTTAAAACTCTATATTCGGTAGTTATATGAACTATTTTGACTACCGATTATGGTAGGATATTTGCAAAGAGAGCCACCGTATAATCGAAGTCATGATAACTCTTCCTTTCTTATCGATTATAGGCTCAATCAAAATTCCAAAAAAAAAAAAAATTTGGCAAAATCTCATTTTGGGGCTACTTTATATTCGGGAGTTAAATAACCTAATTTCCCTACCGATTATGGTAGCATTTTTGCCAAAGGTCTAATTTAATCGAGTCAAGATAACTTTATTTACTACCGATTATAGGATAGTCAAAATTCAAAAGATAGAGGATTTTATTTTGGGGATACATTATATTCGGAAGTTATACAAACTAAATTTACTCCCGATTGTTGATTAACCCATTGTATAGTTATCTACCGATTGTAAAGGGTAGTTTGGGATTAAAAAAAAAACGCCACAGAAATAACCTACCGATTATGACAGTTTTTGTCGTTTTGTGTCGCCCCTAATTATTTTGGGGTCGCCCCTAAAGACCTCAGGATTAGAAATGTTATTTTCACGTTTTTTTTTTTTTTTTTTTTTTTTTGTTCTAGTATCAATTCGTATATATCTAGTTAAGCAACAGGATTGGGACAAATTATGTAATTTTGGTTTTAATTGAAAAAGTTAATATCTCTGATTCCGGCAGTGTTGTTCTTAACTTTATCATAGATCTGACTAAAACAAGAATAGATCCCCTTTCCCATAGCTTAATATGATTACAACAAACCATTAGGGATACAACCTCAATCATCATACATGACAACAAGAGGTTAGTTTATCAGTATATATATGTATCATGATGTATCATGGATGGAATGAGATGAACATATATACCAAGAGACCAATTTATAGAGGGGTACTCTTATTATTGCTCTCCGGCAATGTCCTCATTTTGTTGATAAAATGCCATGTAGAGACGAAGGTGTCTCGAGTGTTTCTACATATATAAACAATCTTGCAATTTGTAGCACTACCAATAACGGAATCAGGTAAAGAAGGATATGGGTAGCAATAAGCCTGCATGTAGCATCATCATGTTTATGGCTACCACTTTTAATTAAAAGACCATTTCAAGGTGTTTGAATTATGAGGGAGCTCTCCTTTATTTTCAATTAATAATCTAATTGAGATGATGATTACATTCTTTTCGTAACACATTCTTTTTGTTTTGATTGCAGGGTTTTAAGTCACTCCTTGCCCGGGTCAAGAAGCCCTACATTTTCTAAGCCGTCGAACCGTCAGAACATTCTTGAACATAGACACAGATTTTGGAATGGTTTTAATGAATTATCACCCATAGAGATACCGCAACTGTTGAAATGGTAGATTAGCAGAAATCTTATGATCTCCTTATGCATCTCTAACCTTTGTTGTATCAGTTGGTATATCCTTATGTAATTTGTTTTAGTTGGAAACTCGTATCTGATTCAGGTAGTGTACTTGCAAATTTGGCTTATGTGAACATGTTGAAATATCAGTTCAAAGCTTTTATTTGAATAGTCAGCCAAAATTTTCTTTATGGACATAGTGTTTGGTGCTAGTTACATAACATTTCCATACATATTGTGGTGCCTTATAGATCATAGAACTTCTTATGAAAATAAACTAAGCCAAGTAGGCAAATATGAAGAAGACAGAAGACTTATGTAGGCGCATATTAGTTTAGAATTTTAGAATTTTTTTGTTTTTGCTATACATCTGTCTTCAGAAGTGAAAAAACTCCATTATGGCAAATATGCATGGAAGTTCGGAACCACATTGCTTAATCCGATTGATCATTTGTATTACGACATCATTACAACAAACTATTAGAGATACAACCCCAATTGATCAATTTACCAAACTAAAAATAACAAGAGATCACAATAGGTATGATGATGGATCATGGATGCATGGAATGCAATGACATGAATGCCAAGAATTGTAGTCTCCAAACGCTAGTATTTATCCATGTAACTTCTCTTCCATGATACCATCAAGTCGCTCAACCATTGTAGGTACTTCTTCTAATCACCAACTCACCTTTCCCATGTCTTTGTTTGCTATAGAATTTTTCAGGATGATATACTGGTACTCCATTAGCGGCCATGTAATTTAGTCCCCAACCCAATGGACTTCAGTTTATTTAAAAACAAAGGAGACAACATCATTAAAACAAACATGAATACTTGCAATTCATATTCCAAGCTTTAGTGCGATTTTTATAGAACTTAGATCATATTCTAGTAACCCATTTTAGATTTCTTTTTGACTGATCAGGGCACGAGAGATATAGTGAGTTTCTAGAATATGATCAAGTTTTGTAAAATTGGTGAAGAGGCAAATATTAATCTACCTAGGAAATTCTGGATTACGGAGCATGTTAGATTCTAGGTTCTTGTACAAATTTTGAGACTTAACGTAATATTCGAGTAGTGGAGTGCACAATTGCGTCACAGTGGTACATTTCGTCTCACAAAACAAATTTTGAGTCACTTCCAAAATTACGAATTAAAACGACATAAAAATGGGCGATCACCAGGCAGAGCATGGATTGCAATGTCGATATTAGATAATGGATATATCTTGGGTGAATTACCCAAATTTGGGCTTGTACACTGGGCTTCAACGTGTGCCCGAAACACAAAACCCTAGTGTTACACAAAATTTCTTATAAATAGATCAAACCCTAAAATTTTAGAGAGTGAGAGATTAGAGAGTAGAGACTGCCAGTGCGAGTGAGGCGGCACCGCTAAAAAACCAGTGACAGAAAAATTTTGAGCTGATGAGAAGTTTCTTTTTGAAAGAGATCAGACGAGTGGTAAGGATGGTTGGGATCCAAATTGTTGGTTTTATGCGGGAATCAAAGAGGAAGGTATTTGAAATTGTCATAATGACTTATCCTCTCAAATCAAAGGTTTTTTTTTCAGCTAAATCTAATATCAATGAAAGCATCTATGCTGTTGGTATTCTGTTTTTGGTAACATCCGTAAAATAATGGTGTTTCATATTGGGAATGTTAGTTTTTTTTTTTCAAAAAAGAGTCTCAAGGTGGATTGGACGAGTTTTTCAGAACTTACAACAAAAATTGGGTATCAATTGTTGCTACAACTGTGGAAATGGTAGTTCAGCGAAGAAATCTTAAGATCCGGAGAGTTGGTAATCTCTGGATTACAAGTTCTTTTTTAAGCAATATGATTGCACAAATTATGTAATTTTGGTTTTAGTTAGAAATATATTCACATCTCTGATTCCGGCAATGTTCTTATTGTAACTTTCAATTGAATTGTTTGGAAAAAAAATTTATCTATGCACCTTGTGTAATTGTTAATGACAGTGTTTGATGTTAGGCATTACATTTACAATCAGTTTTGAATGTTGCATTTTTTTTGCTTTACACCTCTAATAGCTTAAGAACCACAATGCCTTTTTTACCTTTCATTTGTTGCTTTGGACATTTGAGCAAACTTTACTCTTGGTTTCCAGTTTATACCTCATCATCTCAATGAAGACATTGTTAGAGATAACAACTGAGAAGCTAAAGATACGCTACAATCAACAAGACCGGGTTTAAAGGAGAGTCTTTATGCTATTATTTTGTTCTTCTTGTTAGCGTCAATGTAGCATCTGTTAGCTATTGAATAGCAACCAACTTGTATCTCATTCAACAGATATAAATATCTTCTCGACTCTACAGATTAAAACTGTGGAAGTCATTCACCAAAATACTCTTTCTAACTTGGTATCAGCCTGATCCAAGCTACGATTCCAATACCCAAAAATACCAGAGATGTCTACAACCAAGCAACTCCAGTGCTGAAAAAGGTCACTTGGGTGACGTGTGCTGGTTTCGTTACAAACCATCTACCAAACAATCTAAACCTCCTGCTGCTTATATTGCTCTTCCAAATGGTGCAGGAGGGAATGATTGGGTGACAGATACTGACGCGACTCACCATCTTACGTCAGATTTGAGTAACCTTACCATGCCTCATGAATACAACGGTACTGAAGAAGTGCATGTTGGCAATGGTAATACTCTTAAAATTGCTCATGTTGGTAATGGGGTTTCACTCATAACTCAAGATCCTTTTTGTTAAATAACATATATCATGTGCCTGATATTAAAACAAACTTGTTGTCTGTTAATCAATTCTGTAAAGACAACAATGTTTTCTTTGAGTTTCACAATTCTCATTTTCTTGTGAAGGCCAAGCATACGGGGATCGTTCTGCTACGAGGACTGAATAGGAATGGGTTGTACGTGTTTGAAGGACTAGACAAGCTCGGGCAACTCAAAGAAACCGCAAGCACATGTATCGTCTTCTTTTCCATTGTGGCACCAAAGACTAGGGCATCCCATGTTAAAAACAGTGTCTCAAATTTGTCTTAAACATTCTATTTCTGTTTCCAATAAGAGGTTTGATTTTTGTCACTCTTGCCATCTTAGTAAGAGCAAGAAATTGCCGTTTACCTCAAGTACCACTGTCTATGATAAACCACCAGCTTGGGTTTCGGATATTTGGGTATCTCCCAATATATCAAGGTCTGGTCATCGATATTATTTACTCTTAATGGATGTCTTTTCACATTTTACATGGGTGTTTCCTCTTGTGTTACGATCTGATGCGCTGCAAACCTTTGTCAACTTCCATAAACAAGTAGAAAACTTGACAGACCATAAACTCAAGGTTTTTCAGTCGGACAATGCTCTAGAATTCAAAAAATTTACTTCTTATCTCAATGCGCATGGAATTCAACATCGTTTTTCATGCCCACATACATCTCCACAAAATGGTTTAGCGTAACGTAGAACTCGTCATGTTACGTAATCCAGTCTAACTTTGCTATTTCATGCGCGTATGCCCAAAAGTTTTTGGGCGATGCATTCACTACGCTTGCTATCTTATAAATAGACTACCTAAGTCTGTGGTCTCGAGAGTTCTACACCTTTAGAGCTCCTATTCAACCCGAAACCGAGACTATAAGTTTCTTCGTGTGTTTGGGTGTCTAGCCTATCCGTGTCTTAGGCAAAAGACAATGCAACAAAACTTGATCCCGATCTCTCTACCATGTATCTTCATAGGCTACAAGAATGCACACAAAGGGTACGTGTGCCTTCATCGACAAACGGGCGGATCTACATATCACGACATATGTCGTTTTGAAGAAAGTACATTCCCATTTCGGTCTCTCATGCGGACGATTCTCGGCTCTATCATGGTAAAACTCCTTCCAAAGACAAGTGTTTTGTTATCTCATCCTTTTGTTAGAAGTGATGTTCTACCTGCCTTGACAAATACTTCTCAGCATTTACCTGTACAAAGTGATGCTGGTTCAGCTTCACCAGATCATAGCAACAGTGTCACACAATCTTCACCAGCTATGTCAAGCTCAGGAGACACACAAGCCCAGCAACAGCGAATGATGTTTCCGCATCCTCAAATACCTCTCCCGCAATGTCTATTCAGCAGCAAGTAGCACCAGCAGTTCGGCCAGCAAGTCGCACCAATCGTTCCGCGGTAGAGGCCGCAACCCACTCCATGGTGACACGATCTAAAGACGGGATTGTCAAACTGTAACGAGCTATGTTTAACAGCATCAAACATCCGCTCCCAGGATGACGACTTTATGGAGCCCACATGTTTCAAAGATAGCATCCAAACACCCCAAGTGGAAAGCAGCAATGGATGTTCAAATCAACGCCTTAATCCGCAATGGCACATATTCCCTGGTGAAATATGAAAAGGGTATGAATGTTGTTGGATCAAAGTGGGTTTATCGTGTGAAACAGAACCCTGATGGGAGTATAGACAAGCGCAAGGCTCGTCTTGTAGCTAAGGGCTACAATCAGCAAGAGGGTTTGGACTATGGTGAGACGTTTAGCCCTGTAATTAAGCCTTGTACAATTCGGCTTGTACTCTCCATAGCAGTTATGAATCAGTGGCAGCTAAAACAAATTTGACGTAGAAAATGCTTTCCTCCATGGTCGGTTGGAAGAAGATGTGTACATGCGCCAACCACCGTTATGTGGATCCGTGATTACCCAGGACCATGTGTGCAAACTACATAAGTCTCTTTATGGGCTGAAACAGGCGCCGCGGGCTTGGTTTGCGAAACTCAGTTCTTACTTACAGCACTTAGGGTTCATCGGATCCATCTCTGACAGCTCCTTATTCATTCTGCGTACTGCAGATTCAATCACTTATGTTCTTATCTACGTTGATGACATAATTGTTACTGGCTCTCATCCTGATAAGATACAAAAGTTAATATCAGATCTTGGTACAGCTTTTGCTCTGAAGGACATGGGTGATTTAAGTTTCTTTTTGGGAGTGGAAGTGCTGAGACAACCTAATGAACTAGTTTTGACGCAACGAAAATACATAGCGGATCTTCTCAAGCGAACAAAGCTAGATGGTGTCAAACCTGTGTGTACACCCCTGGCTCCAGCTGCAAAGATTACGAAGATTGGCACCACCAAATTTGCGACCCACCTCGTGCATCGCCGGTGTGGTTGGGGCGCCAAAAGATTTGCATCTAACAAGGCCGATATTTCAAGGCGGGCAACAACAAGGTGTGTCAATACATGCATGATCCTTATGACGAACACCGGGAATTAGTTAAGAGGATCCTTTGTTATCTTAAAAATACTATTTCTTATGGTTTGCATCTTAAACGCAACAAGATTTCTCTCTCCAAGCATACTCGATGCGAGATTATGTAGCTTAGATGACAGCGCTCTACTAGTGGCTATTGCATTAACTTTGGTGGTAACTTGATCTCCCCGGAGTGCGTGAAAACATAAGACCGTTTCTAAATCAAGTACTGAGGCTGAGTACCGTGGCATTACGACAGCAACCTCTCGAGCCGATATGGATAGAGTCACTTCTCAAGGAACTGTATTTCACATTCTACACCAATACTGTGGGACAACCTTGGAACGACTTATTTGACAGCTAATCCAGTCTTTCACGCACGGACCAAACACATAGAGATCGACTATCACTTTGTTCGAGAGAGGGTGGCGGATAAAAGGCTTGTTGTCAAGTTCATCAGTTCCAAAGATCAACTAGCGGATATTTTTACGAAGGTCCGCGCCAAGATATCGGGATCATTCGTAGTGTTGCACATCCGTCAACTGCAGACAACTTGAGGGGAGGTGTTAGAGATAACAACCGAGAAGCTAAAGACACGCTACAATCAACAAGACCGATTTTAAAGGAGAGTCTTTATGCTATTATTTTGTTCTTTCTTGTTAGCGTCAATGTAGCATCCGTTAGCTATTGAATAGCAACCAACTTGTATCTCATTCAACGTATATAAATATCTTCTCGACTCTACAGATTAAAAATGTGGAAGTCATTTACCGAATACTCTTTCTAACCGACATCATGTCGTAATCACATCATCAATTATCTATCGAGCCATATGTTTATACGATGCCAGTGGCTGCTTCTTTTTTATTAGCAAATTCTGCTTCTTTTTTATTAGCCATATAAAACTTGTGTAGTGATTCTGTACGTTTATTTGCTTTCTTTTCCTTCTAATCCCAAAAGAGCATTATGCTGTTCCTCTCATTCTGGGGTTTTCATCCCTTATTTCTACTGTGAGTACAAAGAAAACATGGGCGCAAAGGAAGGAGGTCCAGAATTAGAGCAAGACTAGCACCATGATATCCATCAAGATTGATGAGTAAACAGGCACAAACGCCTCCGTGCCTTTGTGGTATAGCTGATACCACATAACCATAAGATCATGGGTTCAAGGCAAGGTGCTGAGAGGGAAGAAGAAGAAAACAAATGAGGTATTCTAAAGTACCTTTTTTTTTTTTTTTTTTTTTTTTTTGAAGTTTGATGTATTTGTATAATTGTGTACAAAATAGATGTTTTGTTAAACCAATAACTTACACTAATGTTGAAGTGGCATCCTAATAAGATTAAGCTGGGACATAAGAACAAAATAGATGTTTGGGAATGCTAACACCTCCGTGAGATGATCTTCCTGCAGATACTTTCTCAGCCTTTGTTTTCATACACGAAAGAAGTTTACTAATGTAAGCATCAAATTTTTCCATCAACATAGAAAGAGCAAATTGTGCAATTAACACAGAAGCATGTGCAATTCAAGTAGAAGGTTGGCTTATTAACAGGCTACAAGAGTATTTCATAGATATTCTATTACAGATTGTCAGAATGAGACTCTAATACTGCGGCATGTTACCTAATCTCAAAAAGTTTATCATCTCAAAGAAGGGATCAGTTTATGCTTACCTAGATATAAGTTACTTCCTATCGATGCTTCTAAGGATATGCACTGTTCTCGATCACCACCCTTGATCTTGCCCTTTCACTGAACTCCATTGTTTTGGTATCTCGCTCTCCAAGTGATTTTAGTGAAACTAAAGTATTCTTATGAGGAATTGCGTCAGAAATAGACATGTCAAAACTCACAGTCACTTTGACAGATGAAGCTTTTGGATCGTGCCTATAAAATTGGCCATGCACATAGCACAGAAGCCTGCAACTCTTCGGAAACTCAAACGACCACCATATATGACTGTCAAACCTGAACTGTTTACTCCAGTTCAAGTCAGAAATTATCTTCATTCTTCATCAGTAACCATATTTCACTACAGCTGGCATCGTGGTAATATGTAAGCGCTAAGAGAATCACCTAAAACCCATAAATGAATAGGAAAATCTGGAACACCATCTCGTGTCAAACATGGTGGTGATGGAAGTTCAGTGAACTTCTCATCAGTCAAATGAAAGGCAATGGCTCCGTTGTTGAGGTTCACCCAAGGGAATCAGTACGCATATCTTGGAGATCGAAGGGAAAGATAAATAACTCTTTGAAATCGTCACTCATAATGATTTCTCCTCTCAGATCTAAGCTATTTTGTTTCATCAGATCTTGATTTGGTTGGTACGTCCTTGCATCTGAAGTACTTTATGGGGGTACAATCAGTAAAATAATGGTGTTTTGATCTGCTAAATAATGGTATAAATAATGGTATTTGGTGATTTTCAGTTGTTGGTAGTTTGCGCCAGTGACATGCTATATAATGGTGATTTCAGTTATTATTGGTAGATCTATAGAATAATGGTGTTTCCGAATCTCTGGATTAGAAATGTTTTGTCTATTATGAACTCGTATATCTAGCTAATCATCGGGATTGGGACAAATTACGTAATTGGTTTTATGTTTGAAGCTTTTATTTGTTTTCACATCTGATTCCGAAAGTTAAATAAGTTTTTTTGTTTGTTCGAAGCTCTCATTTGAATTGTCTTGTGTTGTTGGTGACACTATTTGATGATAGATCATAGAACGGCCTCTTATCAAAATATACTAAACAAAGTCATGTTAATGATGCTTGTCAGTTTACCTATAAAGTAGACTTACTTTGGTGCATATCAGTTTGGAATGTGATTTTTCTTTTTTTATCTTGCTCTATGGCTACATGTATCAAAGTTTAGAAACCCCATTCCCATAGCTTAATATGATTACAACTAACCATTAGAGATACAACCCCAATCATCATACATGATAACCCCGCAAACCAAGAACCAAACCAATTTAACAAGAGGTCGGTATATGTATAATGATGAATCATGGATGGAACTAGTACCATGTAACTTTCTATCCATGATCGGGTCAAGTCGTTCAACCATTTTTAGGTGTCAATTTTTTCATTTGGAGATGAAGGTGTCGTGAGGGTTTCCACATATTTTTAGGTGTCATGGTATCAGGTACACTGAAGTGTATGGCTAGCTATAAGATTGCATATTATAAGATCATCATGATCATGGCTACTGATTTTAGTGAAATCAAGGAGACTAAAAGTTGGATAAACATGTTTCAACTCACTAAAGAAACAAGATCATGAGATGATGGGAAGAAGGAAAAAGTGGGTAACGGTACGGTTGATGATGGCAAAGGTCAATGCTCATAACCAAAAGGGTGCCGGATTTGGTAGCCAAGCTAGTAGTATATCAATATCCAAATCTTTAAGATTCTGTTAAAAATTTGTTCGTGATAAAGTGCTAAATCTCTTATATTACTGTGTTTATGAGCGCTGCTCACTTACCGTCCGCTATCTGGTGCTACATTCGTATTCAATTTTTTCTTGTATTCTTCCATGGTCTTTGTCTTTTGCATATAGAGAAAACGTTACTGAGTACCAACCAGGGTGTAATGCAGTGTGCATGGTATTCATGTTTGCACTCAATAGTTCCGATAATACGCTTGTTCTGAAACTGATATTGTTAGTGGGTAGCCATGTTGTGGCTGTACCGCGTCCTCGCATGATCCCGCGAGGAGGAGGATTGTGCTGTTGCCTTTTATTAGAGATACAACCCCAATCATCATACATGATAACCCCCGCAAACCCAGAACCAAACCAATTTAACAAGAGGACGGTATATGTTTAATGATGAATTATGGATGGAACTAGTACCATGTAATTTTCTATCCATGACCGGGTCAAGTCGTCCAACCATTTTTAGGTGTCAATTTTTTCATTTGGAGATGAAGGTGTCTTGAGGGTTTCCACATATTTTTAGAAACCTATTATAGGGGCTCCAAGAAAAGAGTTTTGAGGGCTCCTAAGGATTCAAATATCCTACAATGAAGATAAGGGGACCTAATTCATAAGAAAAATACTAAAATACCCTTAACCTATTAAATATTGAAAACCTAAAACTAATTTGTTTTCATTCCTCTCCTTTAATTCTTCCATTTCCTTCTTCCCCATCACCTCCATCGCTTATTTCTTCGATTAATCGTCAATTCTCAAAATAATTCATTATCGATTAACACCATTTAATCCACCCGCAATGACTTCAATAAGGTAAAAATCAAAAACCCATCTTATTTAATTGGTTTCAATGCATGGATAAGCAGAATCGATCGAATTGGGTTTTTGAAAAACAGTTTCAGAACTGTCTACGGTTGGGAAATATGAATTTTCCCAACCGTAGACAGACTCTCTGATGGGAAATATACTTTCCCAACCGTAGATTGAAGCATCTACTGTTGGGAAGTATGAATTTTCCCAACCGTAGACAAGATCTTGAAACCGTTTTTGTAAAAGTAAGTGATGGGTTTTCTTAGTTTTTATTTTTATGATCGTCATCTTCGTCACGACGGACAAGAAGAAGAGAGAAAGAAAAATAATAGGTTTTTTTTATGATCATCATCTTCATCATGATTTATGAATGAAAAGAGAATAAGAGGACAATAGATTTAGTTTTTTTGTATATGATCATCATCTTCATCATGATTTATAAATGAAAAGAGAAAGAAAAGATAATAAATTTAATTTTATAATTCATAGAGGGTATTTTAGCCATTACAAAAAATAGTTAGATATGGGGTTTTGTTGATTACTATTTCATAACCCGATTTTGTCATCTTTTGAGCCCTCAAAACCAAATGTTTGGAGCCCCTATAAGAGCATCTCCAATGCATAGGGTCAAGGTCATCCTAGGTGGAGGTCTTATTAACACATTCTTATGTGTGGGTCATTGCTAAATGACAAAATAAATTTAATGTAATTTTTTTTTACCTCAAGTTGATCTCCAACCCCCAAGGTATTATCTAACAAACATTACTTGAATTTAGAGACAAAATAATGATGTGGCTTTAAGACCCAAGGTCATAGTGAAAGTCTTATTTACACTTTCTCCATTACCCCCACTTAGCCATGTCAACTCTTTCTATGACCTTGACCTTTGTGTTGGAGATGGAAATTTGGTGCAAAAAAGTCTTAAATCCTAGGTGTCATTCATTTTTAAGACCTTTACCCCTTGCATTGGAGATGCTCTAATAGGTTTCTATTTTTAGGTGTCAATTTTTTTTGCAATTTATAGCACTATCAATAATGGTATGAGGTACACTGAAGTGTATGGCTAGCTATAAGATTGCATATTATAAGATCATCTTGATCATGGCTACTGATTTTAGTGAAATCAAGGAGACTAAAAGTTGGATAAACATGTTTGAACTCACTAAAGAAACAAGATCATGGCAAAGGTCAATGCTCATAACCAAAGGGTGCCGGATTTGGTAGCTTAAGCTAGTAGTATATCAATATCCAAATCTTTAAGATTCTGTTAAAAATTTGTTCGTGATAAAGTGCTAAATCTCCTATATTACTGTGTTTATGAGCGCTGCTCACTTACCGTCCGCTATCTGGTGCTACATTCATATTCAATTTTTTCTTGTATTCTTCCATGGTCTTCAGACCTTGTTTTTTGCATATAGAGAAAACGTTACTGAGTACCAACCAGGGTGTAATGCAGTGTGCATGGTATTCAGGGTTGCACTCAATAGTTCCAATAATATGCTTGTTCTGAAACTGATCCTGACCGGAACCAAAGGAGCCAAAAAAAATTGATATTGGCGACAATGTTAAACCAATCATGAGTATTCGCTTTTCATATATTCCAAGATTTACTGCAACTTTTACAACTTTGGTCATATTATAGAAACCCATTTTAGGTTTCTTTTCTCTTTGGCCGATCAGGTCATGAGAAATTTTAAAATGGATTCTAGGATACTCTACAAAGTAAATTTTGGGTTACAGGACAATTTAGGTTTTAGGTCCTTGCATAAATTTTTGAAGTCACATAAAAAATTTGAGACATGAGGTGAATATTGCGTCTTAGTGATACGTTTGGGATCACAAAACAAATTTATGGATCACCGACTCATTTGTAATCTTGAGCCATGGCGTAGGTTTCGGGTCACTTTGCAACAAATTTGGGTCGCGGTGATTAATCTCGAGTGATGGGATACATTTTGAGTCAGATAATAGAGTAAATTTTGGGTCACTTCCAATATTATGAGATGAAACTACATATATTTTCGATCAAAGGCAGAGTTGGCGGCAACGTCGATTTTAAGCGATAGTTTTACCTCGACTATACTACACAGATTTGGGCCTGTACGCTGGGCTTCAACATTCCACAAAACCTAGAATTCCACAAATTTTCTTATAAATAGAACAAACCCTAGATTTTTAGAAAGTGAGGGATAAGAGAGTAGAGAATGCCAGTGCAAGTGAGGCGGCGCCGATGGAAAAACCAAGAATCGTAGTTCAAATTGATCAGAAATTTTCTGTTTGAAGATCACACGAGTGGTTGTGATCGGGGTATTGGTTTTATGTGGGAATCAAAGAGGGAGATATTTGAAATTGTCGGTCATAATGAATTATCCTCTCAAATTGAAGTTGTTTGTTTGCAACCAACTCATATATCTTCAAACATCTGTAGCATGATGGTGTTTCAAATGGGGACTGCAAGTTTTGCTTCAAACAGAGAGTCTCAAGGTGAAGTAGATTAGTTTTCCAGAACTAGCAACAAAAATTGGGTATCAATGGTTGCTACAACTGTGGAAACGGTGGATGAGCAGAAATCTGAAGATCTTGTGTATTGGTAATCTATGGATTAGAAGGGATGTTTTAAGTTCTGTTTTGTTTGTTCAAGTTTCAATTCGTATATCCAGTTAAGCAACATGATTTGGACAAATTATCTAATTTTGTTTTAGTCGGAAAACATTCACATCTCTGATTCCGGCAATGTTGTACTTGTAACTTTCATTTGAATTGTTAGGCAAAGTTTTATTTATTGTCCTTGTGTAATGACAGTGTTGCATTACATTTACATATATATTTTGGTGCTTTCAGATTTGAATGTTGCATTTTTTTTGCTTCACATCTATGTTGGAACACGTAATTTTTAATGCCAAGAATATTTGAAAACGTGGAAATTTCTGAGGAACCCAAATTTGGTTCCTCTTTCTTCCAGGAACCCATCATTAAAATGGTATATATCTGTAATCCAAAATATAAAATGTACGGTTCAGATTAATATTTTTAGATTAAATTTAGGTTTTATATTTTGTGTGAGACTAAATTAACCTTCATAAATTATGATTTATTAACAAAACAAAAACAAAAAAAGTGGTTCCATAATAATCGGTAATTAGTCATGGCCGTTTCTTCTAGGCGACTTTTTGTATTCGTTATCCGGGAAGTATGTTAATCCAAGATTATTTTTTTCTTATATATGTACGGTAATATCCATGTTTCTTCCTCTTGGATTTGACTAAATATGATTTTTCCTTTCTCATGAGTATTTTCATATTAAAAGTATCATAGTTTTGGATTCAGATTCCTTGATAAGTGGATTCATATAAGGTGATTTCACCGAGTTGGTTCTCTTTCTTTTGTTTGATCAATTAGTTATTAGGGTTTTGCGCAAGATGAGTTAACGCAAAAGATGATGTTTGACTTGAACATGCAGTCGATTCTGAATCCGAATAGAAGGTGAAGGCGGTCGTTTTCAACTTGTGGTGATCGGAGTTTCATATTTTAACCTTATATGTGTGGTTGATAATTTGATTTTTCATTAGTTTTATCATGTTCTCCTATCTTACATCAGTCGGTGTGTTCTGAAGAGAACTTATGTTGGACTATATTTGATCTCGGCTTCAATCCTCCGTCAACCTTTTTCTCTTCTTTTAGATAATCCAATATGTATACAGTGTCTAAGATCTTGTCGTGATTAATTACTAACGTGTTTTGAGTAGTTGTTGGGGGCAGTGATATTATGCAAAATGAGAAGAGGCTTGAAACTGGATGAACTAGCTATAGTATACTATGTACTACATCCTGTCAAGTGGTAGCTAACCAACAAACGTGATGATTGTCGATACGTTTAATTCCATTTTTCACATGTATGATAATTAAATCTTTCACTATATGTAGATGATAATTTGATTTTTCATCTTATATATGAATGATAATCTCATTTTTCACATAGGATGATAATTTGATCTTTCACTTCATATATAGATGATTATTTGACTTATCACTTTTTATATGGATGATTATTTAATTTTTCACTTGGAAATTAAGTGGTAATCAGATGTGAATATAGATAATTTTATCAAAAAAAGAAGAACAGTGGAGTAGAGGTCTCAAACATTGATTAAAGGAGCATAACAAAACAAAGGTTAAAAAACAAAAAACAAAAAAGTAATCAAAGATTACAACCATTACAAACAGAAAATAATAGAGTCGTGCAGGCTCCATACGAATAGATCACCCAAATTGAAGATCCATCCATGAATTAATAGCCAATTAGGTTTGTAGAGAAGTCAAACCGGGCGTTGTGGACAAACGTAAAAGTCGGCTCCTGAGGAGCTTATTTAGGGATCAATACATCGTATTTAGTCGCAATGATTATTTATAGGAAAAAGATGGCGATTATTTAGGGATAAACATTAACCATATTTATTTACAACTGTTTATTCGAAAAGAAGATAATTTAATTTAAAGGTTATTTGTGTAAACAAAATTTATTATAATTAGTTATGGGTTTGTTATATATAGAATCTTAATGCCGGGTTCGTGATAATGAAAAAAAGAAATTGGGCTAGAAAAAAAGTTCCCCATTTGAAAACTATGCAGAAAGGTCTAGTAAAATGTTATACTAACCAGAGGTTTATACATGTAAGACGGCTGACTAGGAAAGCAAAAGAAATGTTGTAACAAATGAATTGTGTGGAGAATTCGGAAACTAGATTGATTGTTCTAGAGAGTTAATGTGAGGTCGGTCAACCATCATAGGTTTTAAGTAGTTCTTTGATTCACCAGCCTCACCTTTCCTGAAAATGTGTATGTTTGTTATAGAATTATTCTAAATCTTGTCATTTTCGTTCACTTCAAAATTCTGAAACTCCACCGCGGAACAACTCTAAATCGCCTCAAATGGCAGAGGGATTTTCTTTTTTGTGTTTGATAGCGGAGGGGTATTCTTAGTATTGCCCCCGGGCAATGTCCTCATTTGGTTGATAAAATGCCATGTAGAGATGAAGGTGTCATGGGGGTTTCTACATATATAAGCAATATTGCAATTTATAGCACCAGAGGCTAGATAGGATGAGTATCCAAAGCTTTAAAGTTCTTTCGAATATCATCCTTTATATTTTCAGATTCAGGATTACAACTTTTTTCAACAAAAACTTTGTTAATAACATGTATTCACACAAGTTCAATTCTCCAACACTTCCAAACATTTCTGAAAAGTTCAAATCTTCAAAATAGGTAAATTACAACTTCATGCACATTTTGAAATGGTAAGTGTAAGCAGAAAGAGATATACTTGCGTTGCCAGCTGATTTAGAAGAACATATGTCATATTCCAATCTAAAATACAGTAGTACTTTCTGGTTTTAAGAGTTTGTTTTTAGTTTGCACTACAGAGTTGTTACTATAAAGGACGTCATGGACAAGCACAAAACAAAAACAATTATATACAACGGAAAAGAAGCCTTGTTGAAGACGAAGCTCAAAACCCCAGAGGTCAACGATGAAAAGATAACCGAAAGAGCATTTGCTTGAACATATATACATTTTATTATGCTTCTGAACACTCTTTGGTTCAAGATATGTCGTTGTTGTTAATAGCTTTAGGCCCGATTTCTAAATGTATTCATTTCTCATCTCCAGAATTGTACTCTAATAGATTTGGTTGAATTAATATCGACCCAGAAAATAGTAAGCATTTACCACATGGATCAGAACCGAGGTGTTATTATTGTTGTTTTTAAGATATATAGATGAAGCTTGGGTGAAACTAAGTGGAGGTCCGAACCGACTGATGTTGAAAGAATCAGCGGATGAGTTGTGGTTAGGGTGCAATGCCACTCGACCCAGAGCTAAGCCCGGTTCTTCATATATACGTTTATATGTTCAGGGATTATGGACAAGTGAATCAGCGAAAGAAGGTGGGAGTGAAGTAATCCAAAGTAGTTCTATTTGTCAAAATTTATCTCCTCTAAAGAAGAAGTATACGAGTGTTCGCCTAAACAAAAATGGGTTCCACCAGCTCCAACTGTTTTAATCCCTTTCTTTGCACGTATATGAATGAAAAAAAATAAATAGTTGTACACCGCGATGAAAAGTTATAAGTGGGTTATATCTCGAGTCACCACAGATGAGGTCGGTGAGAGTGAGAGAAGACTACCAGTGCGAGGGAGGCGGTGCTGAGGGAGAATTTTTCGTTTCCAAGATCAGATGAGGGGTCGTGATCGGAGTGTTGATTTCATGTTGGAACCCTTACACATACCTTGGAAATCAGAAATAG
Source organism: Papaver armeniacum (assembly GCA_023531295.1). NCBI lineage: Eukaryota > Viridiplantae > Streptophyta > Magnoliopsida > Ranunculales > Papaveraceae > Papaver > Papaver armeniacum. The sequence continues at coordinate 291,011 of JAJJWW010006625.1, read as the reverse complement.
AGTCACATCGTCAAAATAGTTATAATGACTTATCCTCTCAAATTTAAGATGTTTTTCTTCAAAGAATCGTGATATATGTGGCAGCAGTTATACTTTCGATTAGTTGTTCCAGTAAGATCCGTAAAATAATTGTGTTTGATATTTGTTATTTTTGGTTTTTCTTCATCTAGAGAAGTCTTATTATGAAATAGATGATGTATCCAGACCATAAAATAATTGTGTTTGATGATGTCTACATCCGTAGAATAGATGTTTTAAGTTTTGTTTGTTTCGTATAACTATCAATTCGTATATCCAGTTAAGCATCAAGGATTGTGACAAATTATGTAATTTTGGTTTTAGTTGGAAAAATATTCACATCTCTGATTCCGGCAATGTTGTACTTGTAACTTTCATTTGAATTATTAGGATTTTTTTGTTTTTGTTTGTATGGACCTTGTGTAACTGTTAATGATGGTATTTAATGATAGTTGCATTACATTTACAAAAATATTTTGGTGCTTTCAGTTCTTGAATGTTGCATTTTTTTGCTCTTCACCTAATAGCTTAAAAACCACTAGACCACGATGCCTTTTTTCCTTCATTTGTTTTCTTTGGACATTTGAGCAAACGTTACTCTTGGTTTCTGGTTTCTGGTTTATACCTCATAATCTCGATGAAAATCTTTTCTGGTGTTATTTTCAGCGCAAGTTTCTAGTTGACGGTGTAAACAGAATTTCAAGACATTCATTTCAGAATCACCATCAACTATCGAGTGGGAATGATGTTATGGCAAACGCTATGAACTCCATTGTGGGTTATTTGCCTGTGTTTATGTGAAGCCAATGGTTGCTTCTTTTTTATTATACTAGCCTGTGTCAAATTCTGCATCTCTCCCCTCTTTTGTTCTTACGAATTGTATGAGCACCAAGGCCTCCGTGCCTTTAGTGGTTCAAAACAACACCATACTCAGGAAAATATCTCTAATAACGCCTCCTCAAAAACTAAACCAATTTACCAAACTCAAAATAACAAGAGATTATACTACGCATAATGGATGGAATGACATGAATATATTAAGAATTGTAGTTCCGGAATGGTAGTCCTGATCCATGTAACTCTTCCATTAGACGATCAAGTTGTTCGACCTTTGTAAGTGTCAAATAATTCATGCAATGATAAACAAGACTTGTCGAAGCTCAAAACCTCTGAGGTCAGGGATGAAAAGGTAATCAAAGCCCAAACATTTTGCTTGAATATGCACTCATATTATTATGCGTTTTATACACGCCATTATGATTATCTTCTCAAAACTTGGCTCATTTAAGATTTTCGTCCAAGTAAGCAAAAGCAAGAGAAACATCGCAAGAAATCGAGAAGGAAAGAGAGCTTGCAAAAGAGAGGAAAACAAGAGGAGAGAATTGGGTTCCAAATTATTTCTACTTTTCAAATCTAACTCGTCAAAGGAAGAAGTATACGAGCGCTCACCTAAACATAAATGGGTTCCAGCTCCAATTGTTTGTAATCCTTTTCTTTGAACAGTTTTGAAAAATTATTTAGTAAAGTAATTAGACCTGCCAGCAATCCAATGTGTTTTGATGGACTCATGGGTAAAAGTAGAGTAATCAATATTGGTTGCCAGTGTCATTAAACCAATCATGAGTCCTGGCAGCTTGAGTGCCAATTTTTATACAACTTGGTCATATTTTAGAAACCCGTTCGAGGTGTCACGACTCAAATTTTAGTCCACAAAGCAAATGCAATGTTAGATTTAGGGTCGTGCATTTGAGTCGCATGACAGGTTTTGAGACTACTCAATCTAAATTGCTCACCCATGATAAAATTATGGATTCAACGCAACATCTTTATCAATATCCAAGTCTAGCAATCTAAATTGCTCACCCATGACAAAATTTTGTCTCTCATTAACCACCACAAATTTTTTTTAGCTCATTTCACATCATGGGCATTCGAAGCCACCACAAAAATTTGGGGCGGCTGTAACATTGCAATGAGTCTAAGGGCTTTTTAGTAAATTAGATAGACTTTCTTATAAATTAACGAAACCCTTACGATTTTCAGTAGAAGTGTTAAAGAGAGAGTAAGAGGGCAGAGACTTTCAAGATACTAGTGCGAAGGGAGGCGGCGCTGAGGGAAATATCCAGTAATTTGAGTTGTGATGGTGGTTTATGATCGAGTGTTGGTATAATGACTTCATTAAACATCCCTATGAGATCAAAGAGAGACACAGATGTTTGAAATTGTCAATCATAATGACTTCTCCTCTCAAATCTAAATTATATTTTTTTTCTTTAAGCTTGATTCGCCTTGTGCAACCCTTTGTTTATAGTTTCCGTTGGGGTAAGATCCGTAAGATAATGGTGTTTGAAGATATCAACTCTTGGTAGTTTTTGCCAGGTACATGCTACAACTGTTGAAATGGTAAATCTGAAGAAATCTTAGATCTTATGTATCGTTGATCTCTGGATTAGAGATGTTTTTAAATTTTTTTTGTTTGTTCAATTGTGAATTCCTATATCTATTTAAGCAATATGATTGGGACAAAATTATGTAATTTTGGTTTTAGTTGGAGAAATATTTATACATCTGATTTAGGGAATATTGTACTTGTAACTTTGGTTTATCTTAGATCAGCTGGGAGCTTTCATTTGAATAGTTAAGACAATTTTCCATTATGGATCGTACACATATTTTGTTTAGATTTACTTCATTTATTTTGTTTAGACCATATAACATCTTATATCTAAATAAACTAGAACACCGCTGCCACGGTGGGAGGGGCCGAAACGAAAACTATTATAGGACTGTAAAAAAATTTGTGATCCCAAAAACCGATGCAACCAATTTATAAAGGGATACCAGTATCACTCGAGAGCGATACCATTTCATATCACTTGAGAGCGATACCATTTCATATAATACAAATAAATATTAAGCTATCCTGATCCTTAGATCGCTGAATTGGTATCACTCTGCTAATAATTGGTGACTCTTAATTTTCACATATCCTGACCGTTTATAACTCGTGCTAAAAGATTCATACTAGTGAAAATTATAAAAATGTAAAACCCACGACCGAAGTAGTACATGTGAAAATATTTCACCCTTGAATATTCGTAGGTCAAATAATTTGGTCATTTCACGTGAGATTGTTAGAGCATAGTATATCCATAGAGCAAGACAGACGTGGATGCACTGCGGAAAACTCTGAAAATGGCAAATACTCGGAACTAATGCTACATTTGCAGTCACGTGTTCCCATGTCCAAGTGTTCCACATGCATTGTAAACTATCAAGTCAACAAACCCCGTGACATAAAAATAAGAATCACCCAAAATACTGTATAAAATTTGGGGTTCTCAGTCCGCATCTTCTTTTTTTTCTTGTTCAAATCAAATTACGAAAATGGAAACCTACTTCTTTTTCCTAAACTTTCCCGTCTAACTCGTCTTGAAAACTAATTTTCCATTTTATGTCTTCTTTTCTTGAAAACCAATTTTCTTCAGGAAACTTTTAAGTATGATTGTTTGTTAATTCAATTTTTTTATTAGATATTGATATTGGTATATTTGATTTTCGATTTGGAAAAACGGGTTTGTGATTTTGATTCTTTATTTGATAAACAATTAGAGAAGAAGATCGCAGTTTGTTTGTACCCGAAGATGAGACCTATAGCATTTGCCGTTTTTAGGATCAATCGAATTTGAAGATTGTAAATCGATCGATTCCGCTCGAAGATTATGTAGTAATGATGGTGTTACCGGTAATAGTAATGATTGGGGTTATGGTGTTGGTTGTGGTTCTGGTTCTGATGGTGTGGTAATGGTGGCGGCGCTGCTGCTGCTGCTACTGCTTGTGTAGGTGAAGAAATGAGGAAGTGGTTCTGGTGGTGGTTGTGACGGCATCTGGTGGTGGTGATAGCGGAGATGGTACAATAGGATTTTCAGGGTCTTGTGATGGTGGTGGTGCAGCGGAGATGGTACTGTGGTGGTTGCGTGATAGCGGCGGAGGCGATGGCGTTGTGGTGATATGGCGGCGGTGGTTGTGGAGGTGTTGTTGGCATATGTGGTGGCGGAACTTCTGATGGTTGTAGAGGTGTTGTTAGTGACGGTGGAGGTAGGTGAAGAAATGAGGTGGTGGCGGATCTGCTGGAGTGTTGAAAAAGAAGAGGTAAAAGAAGAATAAAGAGAGGTCGATTAATCACAGAAATCTGAACGGCTCACACCAATTCAATTCCGTGTTTTTCAGCTATGTGATCCAACGGACCAGATCTAAAATTGACACAGAAATTTTTCTAAATCTTTTTGCAATTTCGTTAGGGTCCATTTGACAAAAAAGTGGCCATAAAAGGGACTCCCTCCCTACGGGCCCTTCGGGCCCTCCGGTCGGTCGGCCCAATTAAGCCAGAATGTAGATCACATACATGAAGTTTTGGATGAACAAATAATCTTCTGTCAGAATACAAACTAAAGGTCTCTCTTATATTGATTGCAAATGTTGGGTCATAAGATTATTCTAGTGGATAGTCGAACTTGGAAGACTCTACTGCAAACTATTCTTTTATATCGGGTTTGGTAGAAGTCAATTGAATCTGCCATTATCCTAATTCTAATTCAAAAGTAATCTTCCATATAATATGCATGTCCAGTCACAAGCCTTGACACAAGTATATAAGTAAAGTCCTAACATGCCACCAAGTCGACAAAGATTCAACCACAGGTATAACAAAACCAAATCATTAACAAAGTGAGCATTGAGGAGCTCTATCCTTACATCAAACCACTAGGGAACTCCCGCCATTAAGGCAACGGCCACTATTCTTTTGGGTTGCAATGATAGATCTTGAATGATGGTGTATATTTTGAGTATAAATCCTAGGTGATTCAAAAATTAAGGGTTCAGGCAATGTCTTTTGTCTAGCACTTCTACTTATTCTTGATTGCTCACCCATATCAACACTTTGTCTCTCCATAACCAGATTTTCTAGCTCTCCCTTCTTTTGGATCACAAGGTAGAACACGTGGTGCAATTCTATTTATTCTTGATTAATGCTGAACATTTGGAGGCAGATATATAAGAAAATAGATTTTGGGTCATTTCAAAAATTATAGATTAAACACGACATCTTTTGTCTATCCAAGTCTACTTATCTTAATCGATCACCCATAACAAAAACTTATCTCTCGGTAGCAAGATTTCTAGCTCCCCCTAATTTTTATCAAGGCAGAACATGGGGTGCAATGTCCATTTCAGATCATGGGTATTCGTATATTCTTGAACCACTGCAAAAATTTGGGGCGGCTGTAACATCATGATGAGTCTAAGGGCAGTTTAGTAACTTACAGTATAAATTAACCATACCCTAGAAATTTCAGTAGAAGCCTTACACATAGAGTGAGAGAGGAGACTTTACATAGGCGGCGCTGAGGGAAATAGCTAGTAATTTTAGTTGTGATGGTGGGTTATAATCCTAGTGTTGGTATAATGTGGGAATCATTAAGCATACCTTGGAGATCAAAGAGAGAAACAAAAAGATGTTTCAAATTGTCAGTTATGATGACTTCTCCTCTCAAATCTAAGTTACGTTTCTCCATCATAGTGAGATATAAGTGTTAGCAACCTTTCTCTGGATATTTGGTGCGGGAATATCTGTAAAATATTGTTGTTTTGATTTGTTAGATAAGGTTGTTTGAATTTCAAGTGCGCAACGTACATGCTGCAACATCTTAGATCTTATGTACCGGTAGTCTGTGGATTAGAAAAGTTTTTTGAGTTTTGTTTGTTTGTTCTAATATCAATTCACATATATCTAAGCAACATGATTGGGACAAATTGTTTAATTGAATTTAGTTGGAAAATATTCATACATCTGATTTGGGGAGCGATTGTAATTGGTTTGACTATGGATCCTACAAATATTTTTTTTAGATTTACTTCAATTTATAAATGTTGTTAGCCACAATGTTTGATGCAGATCAGTTTGAGGCTAGATATCAAAATGTTAAAATGGGTTTGTAGAATATGACCAAGCTCTATATGACTATATAAATTAGCCACAAGGAAAATTTCAGTCTACAAAGTAGTTACCGGGAAAGTAAGATTCTACAAAGTACAAATTTTGAGTCACATGACAGATTCTGAGGTTTACGTAATTGGTTGAATGTTGTGTCACAGTGGTACATTTTGTATTACAAAACAAATTTCCGTCTAGGTCGTATACATTTTGAGTCACTTGAAGATTAAGAGTTAAAATGACATAAATTTTTCGATCACTAGGCCAGAGCATGGGTGCCATGTCCGTTTTATACTGGTTATGTAAGATCTTCAGGTTATGAATGTTGTTAGTGGACAGTGTTTGATGCAGATCACTTTGGTGATTGATTTGATATCTCATACAAGGGCCTTTCAGTTTTCATCTTTGTTATGATTTGTCCAGATCTGTTGAAAAAGAAGCAACAAAATCCACAAATGGTCTCTTCTGGTTGTAAAAGTAGTTTTGTAAGGGAATCCGGTGGATGGAAGAAAATAAAAAACTCCTTTTCGAAACAATTGTATAGATGTGTGAGCCGTTTCTACCAAGATGTACTTAATCGATCACACAAGTGAGTGAAATTAGAATTGGTTGAGTGAAAAAAATAAAAAAATCACGAACAACATGAAATTACCCGATATAGTGGAACACACAATAACATAGATAGATGCAGAACATCTAAAGATGAATAAACAAGAAAAGCAGTACATTCCATTTCAAAATGAAGGTAATTGTCCACAGTCATTTATGAAAAGGAGCTACAAGTTGATTAATCCAAAACGCCCACAAGCACAAAGCTAACTGAAAGAAGTCTAACATGTAAGGATAGAGTAAACAACAACACTGCCGTAACTCATAAAACTTTTGGATAAACGGTACAGAGAAGCTCATACGCCCTCACAAAGATAGTACTCTCTACTGGAGTAGTCAATCTGTTGATTCAACCGAACACACCCCAAAAGCATTCTCATCTGAATCGAGAGGGATAATGACAGATGACACTCTTGTGTTTATAGTAACAAGGAAAACATGCATTAAAGTTAAACTACATGAATATTTCCAGTTAACAGATAACATAATAAACTAATAACAGATACCACTCAAAGATATGCCCCAAACATACCCTGTGCAAGGGCATAATTTGGTTTAGACATAAGTTGGTTTAGAAGGCCACTCGACTGCGAGAGAACAGATATAACCTTAAGGCCACTCGACTGTGAGAATGCGACCCTTAAAAGAGAACCGCTGAGCTTGTCAACTGCCTTCACTGCATCTTCCTTGTTCTCAAAGGCCACCAGCAAACTCAGATGTTCCGGGCCCTCATAATACAATCCAGGCTCGAAAACACAAATAACTGGCCCAATAGTCCCGCATAGTGTGGCTATGTCTGACCTGTCAGCCTCTCCTGAGCAGTTTCTAACACGGATAGCGTTATGGACATACTTACCCAACGTCTTACGAGCTATCAAATCCGAGTCGGTCTTTAAACAATGCCTGCATGAGTTTATCTGGAGGTCTGGTTTATAAGACCACTCGACTGTGATAACGCGACCCTTAAAAGTGGAACCATTGAGCTTCTCAATTGCCATTTGTGCATCTTCCCTGTTCTCAAAGGACACCAGACCGTGGTCTCCCATTTCCTCAATTTCAGGACCGGCAACACGAACAACCGGGCCATAGTCAAGGCAGAGCCATTTCAAGTTACGGTTGAGGATACCTGCTGGGAGGTTTTTAAAAAGGATAGTGTTTCGTTCATACTTTCTTAGCCTACCATATGTTCCAGAACCACAATCTTTTGTCCAGTGATCACCAATAATCCCACAATTGCCGCAGGTATGTCCCTCGAGGTTCTTGGTTTCGTCACCTGTGGTTTTAATCAACCATAGAGAATCTTAAGATATGAAACCCTAATAAAATTTCATATTAGGTAGGGTTAAGAAAAAAGAAAAAGAAAAAATAGTCTAACAAAATTAAGATCAATACAAGGACGTCTGTATTAGTTATCAACTAAGTGGATTAAGATAACCCTAATAATGTTATTACTATAAATTGAATTAAATTTCAGAAAACGAACCAAAACCTTCGGTTCCATGGTCCATCTTTTGTTTTTTTTCTTGATGAAAGCAGCTGGTGGATATCGACATGACTAAATAATCAAAAGGAGAGAGATGAGAGGTCGGAGATCTTTTTTTTTTTTTCTTTTTTCGGACAAGTTAGACGGGGATCTTGGTATTATTATAGGGTTTCGCCAGAAAACAGAAGTCGGTCGGATATCGGAGGACATGTACCAAAATCATATTAACATAAAAATCGCCTTCAATCGGAGGACATAAATAAACAAAAATTGCCTTCAATCGATGATAAAAATCATATTAACATAAAAACCAAATAAAGATTCATACCCAATGAATGTTGTTAATAAAGTAGCAGGGACAATTAATACGAATTTTACGCACACTGCATTACATACTTCCAGTGCGTATGCACCGGGTTAGAGGCTTGCATCTATAATATATAGGACATTATACACATCTCTGTAAACCCAATGATAACCATTCGCCAATGATTCAGCGAATTGCTAACTAGTTCATATATTATGCTTATCTCTTTGCGGTACATACTATTTTCACGCTGTCAAATGTATGTTTTTACTTTTATTTAATATATCAGCCATGGTGTAAATAAATCAGGATAATCTTGAGGTCACATATGGAGAAAGAATGTAAATTATATTATTTTTATAAAAGCTGACACAGTTTCTTGGAACGTCCAAGTTAGCCTATATAATGGAGAAAATTTATCATAATATGATTGGACATACAATTCAAATAACTGTGGCAAAACACAGTAGTAATACTTATAACTGTCACAAATTGACTACTAATTAAAAACGACAAAAAGAAATAGGATTTGGACCGTGAAACAGTTGAATGTTTATTAAAGAAGAAGAAGAAGCATCTCTAGTTTTCTTATATCTATAGTATACACTTATAGTTCTCTGGTTTTCTTCATCTATAGCTAGTTGAATGTTTTGCAGGTTTTCTTATATTCAGTAACTGTAAGCATTTGTTTCCTGTTTGGGCTCCTCCATGGTACCGAATACGTCCCAGGGAACTCGAGCTACATTACGCATGAACCAGCGTATCTTATAATTGCCAGTATTTGTTTGTTAGTATGTGTTAATATAAGTATCAAGAGTCAGGTAATGTGGTGCTTGTGAAATGCAGCCGGAGAACTTCTTGAGAAAATGCAATCTGCAGGGAGCTGAAATCAGAATCCCATACAAATCCAGTTTCCGCCACAATCCCATAGAAATCCAGTTTCCAATTTATAACAACCACCCATTTGAGTTTTGTGCCCCTTGCTGCCGATCCAAACAAAAATCATCAGCAATCCAAAGCAAACAACATCAAGAGATTGTCAAATTAAGAGAAAGATAAATCTGTTTGAAATGCAGGAGTGAAGCTAGTCAAGATTGAACTGAAGCTTAATTCTTCTTCTACTCTTTTTCAAAACCCGAACCAACAACACTGAAAAAAAAAATCACTCTCAAAGAGTGAAAGTTAAATGAATTCTACTGCCCCACTTACCAAATATAGGTGAAATAATTAAGAGAGAAGGGTAAAATATATGTCTTTACCAGGGCCGTCGTAGCTTTTTAAGGCCACCCATGGTCAAGTGAGACTATATATGTTTAGTGACGGAATGCAAAATGTCAAGATGGGGGGTCTAAAACGGCAGATGTTCGAAATATGAGGTGGCAGCCGGAGTGGAAGAGTCTGCAACACGAGCAATTGCAACAGAAAAAGCAATGTTATCTCTGCGGCATTAAGAGTTTGATATCCGGACTTAAAAAGTGCAAAGTGTCTGAAGTGGTTAGCAGATGATACCTTATTTATCACATACTAGTACCATGGAACATTACAACCTCCCCAAATTGTCATCAATTGGAAGGAGGAACAAAAAAAACATACTTAATCCGGGGGAAGCAAAATATTTGTTCCCCGAAAACATGCATCTTTTGAAAATTGATGCATTTTGCTTCTAAAATTGATCAAACTACCGTGCAATAGCTTAAAACCCGCATCACCTAGAGAGAAAAATAAATAAATCCATAGGTGTCATCAGTATGTCCAACAAAAATATGGGTCATTCGGGGCCGATGACTGACAAAACACGTCATCACCGCTACCTTCGCCGCCACCACTAGTACCATGAGGAGCAATATCATCTTCTAGCAATCCGTTTCCTCCTTGGCCCTCAATTGCCTCAACCACCGGTGAATGGTGTTTCTCCATGGCTGCATGAAAATCTCGACCATAAAATTGATTAGAACCCAAACCATAGTTACAATTGCTGCTATTTGCATGCCAATTTTCAACCACGGACATTTCCATAGGTGATGGTGCTAAAACCTTCTCTCCCTGACATAAAAGCATCAAATTTGCATTCCCTACGGGCAATGTAGAAGACATATCAAGTGAATTAGTTGGCAATGTAGAAGACATATCAAGTGAATTAATTGGCAATGCAAAAGACAAATCAAGTAAGTTAGATGGAAACGCCAAATTTGCATCCGCTACAGGCAAGGCAGATGACAAAACAACTGAATTAATTGGTACAGGTGCCATTGTTGTAACATCACAAGTACTATTTGCATATTTTGAAGCCACAAGTTGTATTTGCGATCAGTGTCAAATAACTTGTAAAACGATTATACTGATACCCAATGCTGTAGTCGATGATGACGACAGCGAAGGCGCATATGATGATAATAACGTCTCTAATGCTGATCGATTTTGAGGAAAGTTCAACTTATAAAATTCTCCAACACCACCTCCTCTCATGCGTAAAAAAACAAGATCATAGGCTTTGGCGGCTTTTTCAAAGATCTCATATGTACCCAACCAAATCCTGGCTTTGCTCTTTGGTACTCTAATCTCAGATACCCATTTCCCCCATTTCCTCATGGCTCATGCTCACTCCTTTATAACCACTGCCCCCATTTTTACCTGTATTTCCCCCATTACCTGTATTATTAGCACTGTTCTTGTTCACCATGACTTGAAAAGAAATTTTATATTGATTTTTTTCAGTATTATATAGTTTCTGATGTTTTAACTGGTTTTCTGTAGTTTCTTCTGATGATTTTAACTGGTTTTCTGTAGTTTTTTTCCTGATGATTTTGACTGGTAATTTTGTTGTTGGATCAGGATTTATGTGGATTTGGTATTTATAGATTAGTAAAAAACCAATTTGGTAGAATCGTGGGTGTTTTTGAGGTATGACGCGTGCTTGTAAATATTTGGCAAATTTTCTAGTTTGTACGTTTTCATAGATATGGTCCATTTGGAGCTCAAGAAAATATTTGGTAGAGGCGTTGGTGTTTTAGGGTTGTGACACTTGCGACCTGGTTGAAATTTTGTTTGACAGTGACGTGTAGAATGTAAAGGGTTACAAAGTAACGTGTCACTGCGATAAGTCATTGGAAAGATGGTCTCCAGAAGAATCCGATTTTGTTTGACTTGAAATCTACACGTAAGACTACGTGTTTAATCGAAAGTTCGAAAACTTATCATCTTTATAAGTACGAGAAACCAAATTTATAGATTGAATTGAGTGGAGAATATAGATAAATATCCCAATTATGAAATCTGTATTTTGGGGTTGCATATAAGAAGAGGAAGAAGAAAAAGATAGAGGAGAACCGATCATCATATTTTCTTTATGTGATAGGAAATTTAGAACAGTGATTTTTGAGGAGGTTTCTTGGCTTCGTCTAGAATGTTACATTACGTGTCATATACGTAGTTTTTGCTTCCCTTGTATATAAGTACGAGAATGCCACTTGGGGCCGGCAAGATTTAGCGTAATGGTCTTTGATAGTCTTGTTTATTAAAGCTTTATTTTATTGGGTTAGACTCTCTACTTTGTGTACCCATATGGAGTTTAATTCAGTAAACACCTGAAGGATTAACTAGTTTGCGATTATATTTTTTTTTTTTTGAAAAGAAAAGATTATATTTATATTAAAAACAAAAAAAGAAAAAAAAGGGTTGAGGTTGATGGTATGGATCTGGAGAATTGGGCATTTGTGCAAAGCAAAAAAAAAAAAAAAAAAGGTTCAAGATAAATGGGTTTTGGTTAGTGGCGGAATCAGCATTGGCCATGAGGACGTCATTTCTCGAGACATTTTGGTAAGATATATTTTTACTTGGTTTTTCATTTTCATTTTTTTTAAAATTTACCTCATAAGAATCTTATTTACATTTTTTCATAATGTAGTGTTTTAGGGTTAGTGTTTTTTTTTTTTGAAAGGTATTTTAGGGTTAGTGTGAACAACTACACGTGTGGAGCAATTTTTCCTTGGTATACCCTCGAGTCAGTGATCAGTGATCACTACTCCTACATGGGCTCACTTGTGTTAGGCGCTAGCCGAGGCGAGGCGCCCGTCGCCTAGGCGCAGGCGATCACTTTTATCATTTATGCTCTTTTAGACTTCTATGAAAGATTTTTGTACCAGAGAGCTAAATAATAGGAAAAAAACACCTTCTTGCCCGAAGGATATAGCAATCCGGCGGATGGGGCACTCGCATCGTGGCTACAATTTCTTTACGGAAGCCAAGACGTTATTACGAAGTCTTGATGATATTCGGAAGTGCTTATATCACATGCACATGAGGAGATCATTTAAAGAGGTGAATTGCAGAATTTGACTGGTTTTACGTGTATGTTATGTAGAACAACTAATAGTACTGATATAAGGACTTTCGGAATAACTTCAAACACATCTTCATATTCATTAGGATAAAACGCAAGACCAAGAGGATGATCAGATCGGAGGAAGAAAGGATTCTACTTCTACTTGTATTGCCAACTTAAAGTTTTTCTTTTTGACTTTCTTTTACACAAAATTGGTCAAAAAGACCAAAATCAACAATTCCTGGGTGAAAAAGACACTTAGCTTTTGATACTGTTTAAATAGCCAAAAATTAAAAAGATACTGTTTAAATGGACAAAAATTTAAAAATGGCGGTGATGTAACCGGTTTCATCCTGTCCATTTTCAAATATTTTTTTCTTATTTTTATTTTACACAGGATGCATCCAGTTTCATCCTTGCTATTTTTTTAAGTATAAGCCAGGATGAATCCAGTTTCATCCTTGCAATTTTTTTTTGGCTATTTCACCCGTACTTTTTTTTACTCGTCCATTTGAACCGTGTTTTAAATTTTTTTGGACAAATGACCCATTTTCTCTTTCTTTTAGTGATTGAGAGTATCAAGAAATATATGTATATCAATCACGTTACTTTCCAAAGTTTTCGTCATTTGACTTGTGTTGATATTCCGATTTTTCCAAAATTAGATTAAGTAACTGGTAACTATATTAGGAAATAAATTAAAACCAATCACATACTCAAAAATATTAATTTTTCTTACCAATTTTTTTGATCATGCAATATTGCGGGTGATTGATAGTATAATACCCAGAAAGGAAACATATAATATTTGCATTTATGCAATATGGGGGAGACTATTGTTTTCTTGAAACGGCTTAAGAATTTTTTTAACTAGGCATGATTCTATTTCTAAGGAAGGTAAATGTTTGTTTCATAGGTTGGGAGTTGCTATTGAGAGAGAGTTTGGAGCTCAGATTGTTCTCAGCTTCCAACCCTTACCCTTACCTCTGAAAATCACTTTCTATAATTTATTAATATATCATTTATGAATTAAATTTTACATTTATTGTAATTGATTAGGAATAACAAATCATTCCCTCAATCACGTTTATTATGGACGAAATTATGAAGAAGAAAGGAGGCAGAAAGGAACCCTAATCTTGCATGTTACAGTTACCATATATTCCCATATTCAGTATATCGAGTTTGGCGGGTAATTGGGATCCTAAAATTTCCGCGCCAAAAGCTCCAAAGTCGCTGGCTAAGTTGTCGGCGTGGAAAGTAGTGGAACTGGATTACTCGGCGCTGGACCTGCGCTTAGTGCGCTCGCCTTTTACAACATAGACCTCAAGCACAAAGCGAGGGAACATGAGCCTTACGTCAGGAATAACAAGAAAACTGATTACCCTATGGTCTAATATATTCCCGTGAATGCTACTTGTTATCCCATGCTAAAACTGAATGAAGGTAAGATGAGAAGTTCGAGAATGGGTTACCGGATTTATTCGATAGGTCAAAGGCGGTGGACCGGCGCCTCCCTGGTACCGGATATATTCGATCGGTGACTCCCTGGTACCGGATTTATTCAAGGACAACCAATAAGAGCCACTCCGTACGTTGATGAGTTTAAAATGCTGTCGGAAGATATAAGTTAGATGATGGTCAAATGTTGGCGTATTTTGGTTGGAGGGTCCATATGAGGCCATGACGAGACAAATTCTAAGTGACGGTGCACATTTTGGATCACAAGCTTTTACATGAGGCATGGTAAATGTATTATGGGTCACAAAACAGATTCTGGTCATAGAGTCGGTTTGGGTGGTGAAACAAATTCTAGTCTAGGAAGCGGAGTTTGGAACACAGTCCACGAGGTCCATTTTTAGTCTCCGAGCAGATGTTAACTCAAGTGACCGTAAGGGACGAATCCCTGGCTATCGAGAGTGTTCTTCAGAACGGCTGAGCGGACGTAAAGGACATGCATGATACGTGAAGAAGCCTGGCTATGGCTAGTGTTCTTCAAAATGACTAGGCTCTTAGAGCTGGTACATGGTTTTATAATCACGAGTTAAATTTCAGATCACGGTAACTAACTTTTAGTTATGAATAGAACTTTGACGTGCCAGAATTTGTCGTGGACATGTCTTCCTTCACGAACTTTCCTGCGGTAGAAGCAGCAAAATTATTGAACTAGAAGATCGTTACCAAGTATACAGTACTTCAAAAAATGTCTTTTTATCAAGTATACAAAAGTGTGTTGGTGCCAGATGTCGTAGTGGGAAATAGTATCCAACTAATTAGATAATTTGGGATAACGGTTTGTTTAAGAGAACCAATAAGATTGATTTGTTATGTGCACACTCTTTAAAGGAGTGTGCACAAAATTTGACTCTTATTTCTTAATATAGTTTTTCTAGAGTTCTATTTTTAGTTAAACTCACTTATTTACTAAATAAGAGCATCTCCAACGAGACATTGTAAATGTCCAAAATATAAGGCCACCTAGGATTTTTAATGATTTAACTAAAAAAATCCTCTCCAATGGGAATGTGAAGGGAGAAAGTTAAGATGATGTGTCAGTAGTTATGTAGACATCCTCAAAGCCATCCTCTGGTTTTAGAGGTTCTCCAGAGGATGTGAACATCCTACTCATCATTATCTATGGGTATGATTAAATACATAATTTAGATCAATGGTGGAAAAAGTTCAGAACTAAAGCAATATAATTATGGTTGGAGATGTTTTTCTTTTATCTCCTCCAATTAAGGAAAATTTGGTCTTTAAATCAGAAAAGACAACTTCCACAAAAGATGCACACCAAGTTACCATTGGAGATGCTCTAAGTTTAGTTAAAACTCTTTCCTAAGCTAGTCGTATCTAATGCCTATATAGCGGCAGGCCTTGTTTCAGTTATTATTATTATTGAAACTTAACTGAATATCTTTGTTTGAGTCGTATCTAAGCCCTAGTTCAATTTCAGTAGTAAAAGATGGACAAATCACAAAGACAAAGACAAACACTTTCAGCCCGTCTTGATGACAAGTCAGTAGAAGATATACTTGTCAACCTTCCTGTCAAGTCTCTTATGCGGTTTAAGTGTGTATCCAAAGGTTGGAAGTCATGCATTGAGGATTCATCATTCATCCAGTCGCATTTAAGTCGATCAAAAGAACGTCCTCCTCAACTTCTCATCAAGATTTGTGATTTCATATCTTTCTTTTCTCCCAAGGATCATCATCATCACGGCTACTTCAAAGGTGGGGTGGATTTTCTTCATAGGGTGACAGTTCCATGGCGTAATGGTGCCGTGTTCAACCCCATCCATGGGTTGTTCTGTATTGTTGACGTCTCAAACGGAGATACTTGCGTATTCAACCTCAACACTCGCCAAACTACTCCGTGGGCACAGTCATCCATACCAATGCGGGGTGATAATCTAGAGCTTTCTAAGCTTTATGGATTTGGTTTTGATCCTCTGACTAACAAGTACAAAGTATTGTGTGTTTCGAAGATACCTGCTAGGCATTATGGGTATGGGCGGAGTAGACCAGGTTACCATATTTCTGAAGTTTTTACGGTGGGAGAAAATCAATGGCGAAAATTAGATGAGGTGCCACCAGTTAGGCTAGTTGGACCTGCCGTTTATGCAAATGGTTCGATTTATATGAGGAATGCTGCTTTCACTCGTTTCAGTAACAGTCAAGAAGATCCAGTTATTGTGGCATTTGATGTCGGAACTGAAAAATTTAGAATCATTCAGATCCCAAACTTCATCGTTGGTTCTTCTTCTGGGACTTTAAATGAATGTGCTGGTGGTTACCGGTCCGAAAAATATTTATTGCAGATAGACGGACACATTGCACTAGTGGACAGAGTAAGCGCTTATGTCGTAAAACTATGGATATCTGATGATGATTCTTCTAACAGAGAGAAGAAGATAACGACAAACTGGACCGAGGAAACCATATCACTTCCTTGTTCCTTCCAAGAAGGGTATGATATTGAACTTTATCCAGTCCAAGGAACAGAAGAGATTATCATAAACCAACAAATAACGGACTATAACATATCAAGTCCGAGAGATTTTGCAAGTCTCTATATTTATAATCGGTCTACGAAGAGTTTTCAAATTATTGACATCCCTGGTATATCACCGTCATTGATATATCCATCACATAGTTTTGAAATGTATATTTATCAGGAAAGTCTTGTACCTGTTATTCAAAAGCCAGCTGCAGAAGAAATGCCCGATCAACCTGCTAGCAGCTACACCACAAACCTGAAGTCATCGAGAAAGTCTTACACCAGTTCTTCAAAAGCAAGCTGCAGAAGAAATATTGTCCGATCAACCTACCACTAGCTTAAAGATGGAAGAAGAGACTTGACAAGTTGTTTGGTTGGATCACGTAATTTCAGTTTCTATCATGTCGCGCATTAGAATTTCTTTGATTCTGATCAAACAGTAATTTCAGTTTGTTTAGTTCTGCATGCTAAAAGCTTATAGCGTACCTGCTCCATGTATATTTATCTTGTTAGTTTTTTTTTTTTATTCGAAAGATAACTTCATTGAAATTAAGTAGAAATTACATAATTGTCATGAGCTACCCGAACTTGAATATCTTTTTTTTTTTTTTTTTTGATCGGTAAATTAAACTTTTTATAGATGAAATGATTGCGTACATGAAATATGGACTAACCAAAACTGACCGAAAAAAAGAGAAAAAGGGGAAAAGTCACCGAGTAACAACCCCAAAAGAAACAAGGCCATAGAACCCAACACAACCCGCCTCCAAAAAGCAAGGTAGATAACAAAAACCAAAACAAACCAACAAACCCCTTTAAACTTCAAACAACAAGCTCATGGTGGTTGAAACAAAACTTCCTTCCAACTAATAGCAAATTGTTCCATAGAAATGCCTTGAAACACACCCTCGTTATGTAGCCAAATGGCACAGTTAGCTTAACAGTCGATGATGCCGTCTTCATCCTTACTAGTATTCAAAAGCTCTCATGTTTCTCTCATCCCAAAGACACCATAAAATCGCAGCAGAATAACCTTTAGAACCATTGATTTCCTTGCGAATTAGCACGAAGAGGCCAAGAACCGATAAGAGTTAACAAGTTCGGTGGAGTTACCCATTTCAGCGACCACTCCTTGAGAAAAAACACCAAACTGCCCACGCTACCTTGCAATGAATGAGAAGATGATTAGCGGACTCCCATCTTTTACACATAGATAACAATGATTTACCCACTCTTCATGCCATCCTCTTCTACACATTAAGTCTTGCGTAGAAATTTTTCATAACTTGCAGCCCACATAAAAAAACTTGCTTTTGTTGGCCGATTACACGACCAAATCCTCTTTTAGGGATAAATCTTGGAGGATGAGGAGCCGATTTGTGGAGCCAATTGTAACACGACTTTACCGAAAAAATTCCATTAGCTTTTTCACCCAACCAAATTCTTCTATCTGACTCCATTGTAGCACTACAAGAAAGTGGGTCTGTTGCTACACGTCGTTCGTATGGCAAGAACCCATGTTTTGTGGGCAACACCTTTGCCACATAAAAACTTTTTGCCACACTGTGTGGAAACAAACCGTGTGACAAGAAGTTATTGCCACACTTTAAGTGTACTTGAAGCAATAAATAGGTTTTATGCCACACCAAAAGATGAGGCAATAACATGAGGCAAAAGATATTTTTCTAATTTAATTATTGTTTTATTTTTATTTTTATTATATTTTAAAAAATCATTGCCACACCAAAAGGTGAGGCAATAACATGAGGCAAAAAGGTATTTTTCTAATTTAATTATTCTTCTATTTTCAATTTTATTTTATTTTAAAATTTGTTGCCACACCAAAAGGTGAGGCAATAACACGAGGCAAAAAATCATTTTTCTAATTTAATTATTCATTTATTTCCAATTTTGTTTTATTTTAAAAATCTATTGCCACACAACCGATGATGCAATAATGCCGTGAGTGCAAAGAACAAAATATCTATTGTAACACCTAAATGCGCGACAACATGTTCATAAAAGGGACGTTGTACAACAAAGATGTATAAAGATAAAAGCATTTTACTCACATGAATTAAATTAGAACAAAGAATTCAAATTGAATTAAAGGGAACAAATATCTGTTACAAAGTATGGTGATTCCAACTTTGACATAAGAAAAGATTTACACAATCCTCAAGTAAACAAACTTCAAAGAAACTTTAAACTTCAACAAAGAAACGTTAAACTTCAAACTAGACCTATTCCATGCTAAATCCATCCCAGACGTCCACTGCTAGGCCTTGCGCTCCTGCTAAACAAATCAAAACAAACACCAACGAAGGAAAAAGAACATCACGGATTGGCAGAGAATCACCATGTCTAAAAAGATTGGGCTATAAGAAAAATATTAAATATAACACCAACATGCAAAGAGTAGATATCATACTAACTATACAATAATTGTGACCACATAAAAGTTATTTCACATGTTTGTTTGATATAATCGAATTTTATAAATTGAAAACCAGGGAAAAAGATACTTACAATCATTTTGAGATCTGTACAGTTGCTCCTCAAGTCTGTTAGACTTCTCCGCAGGTCTAACGAGTTTCTCCTCATGTCTGTAAGGCTGATGCGCAGGTCTAACAAGATGTTCCTCATGTCTATACGGCTGCTCCCCAGATCTATTAGGTTGGTCTAAAGGTCTGTAAGGCTGCTCCCAAGGTGCAAATAGTGGCTGCGCAGGTCTGAAGTTGTAATCTGAAGGTCATGAAGTGCTCACCATTCTCACCATTTTGCTGATTTTCCATTCTGTGTAGAACCATACAAACCAGAAACAAAAAAAATCAAAATCAAAAAGAAATCAAAACATAAGCAAAGCCAGCATAAGCTTGACCTATAAACTATGTGTTTTCTTCATTTGACCATAGTTAAAGGTAACATATGCATATTATACTACTGAACAAGGGAACATGAGAACCAAACCACATACATATGGAGTAGATTATAGAGTTAGTTACAAGAAATTATCAGTGTAACCACAAGTAAAAGGGACATAACTTTGCTGCTAGACTTAACTTATTAGTTCAATCTTTTTCACTCTAGATGCAAGTTTTCTTCTAACCACATCTAAATATTAGTACAGTTGTATGCTGTCCCATTCACATGAAGTTTCAGTAGATTTAACCTCACACTGGAAAGGGTACATTCCCTTTTAGTGGAGTAACCTACAATTACCCAATTGGAATACTTCCTCGAAAAATAAGCAACACGAGTGAAAAAAAAGTCAAGAAAAAATAAATACATTATGTAGGAGTTCCCTGTTCCTAAACATGATTAATAACATCCTAACCACCGAAATCTAGGCCAAAAGCAAACACAAGGACAAAGATACAAGTGACATTTGAATGTTAAACTATGTGAAATAACAAATCTATGAAGTGCACTACTAAAATTAGCTACTAGACATTTTGATCCTAAAAATAGTCATGCAGCGCATGTGCAAAGGTTGCAGGGAAGATAATGTCTACCGCATCGCCGCATTTACGCATCCTTTAGCAAGTTCTCCGCCAGGAAAATGTAATTGGTCTTGAACTGTAGACAAGCATTGCTGGCAGGTGAGTCATTCCTGTCTTAAGATTTGCAGACATTAAGATTACGAACTGACAAGATATTGCAAAACTTTAATCGTCATTTGCGTATAGGAACCTAGAAAACTTATATCATCAAATTAACAAAGCAAAGTACAAAACCCATGAAGAATGAGAGATAGAGAACCAATAGTCACGGACCGGAGGATTCAGTAACAATTGGTTCCTTTTCTTTTTTTGATGTGCAAAAAGATATATAACCACGAATTGACCAGAAATAAATTAAATGCAACAACTAGACAACAAATTCTCAACACCTTCAGCAAATTGAGAATCAGACTCAATGGCCCTAACAATCAACATGAGAACCAGGAAAACCAAATAAATCCTACAAGAAAAGAAAAAAAAAAGGGATTGAAAATTACTCTTCTTCAGAGTGCATCTTCAGATGGAATGAAAAAAAAAAACCTACAAAACAAAAATTAAAAACATTAATATTAAAACCCAAATAGAGAAAACCCCGAATTGAAACTTTAGGAGATGTGACAAATTGACTGCTATGAGACTGGAGAGTGGCGAAAACAAAACCCCAAATTAGTCGGGAGTGTTGTGTAGATCTCTAGACAAAAATTATGGCAAAATATTCAGAGAATAACTTATGATTATCTATGAATGGTACTAATACATGAGAAATGATAAATTAGGTTATACCTTTTGATGTTCGAGAGAGAAAAATCGAGCGATTTCAAGTCTTTCTCATGTGCGATCTTTTTTTATGGGATTTTGGGTGTGATTCAAGACATGCAAGATTCGAGATAACGAGTTTTTCTTTAATTTCGTTAAGATAGAAGTTATTTTTAGGGTTTGGAGAGATTTTATGTTTTCTTCCATTTTGGAGAGAAAAATTGAATCTGTTTTATTTGAGAAGATGCGAAAACTTTGGGGATTGAGCTAACTTTGAGGGATTTGGGTGGGAATCGATTTTGACGAAAATTTTAGAGGGAAATTTTGGTGCTAGATTTTGTAAACAATGTTCTAGGGTTTAAGTTTGCAGAGCTAGGAGATGAAGAAAATACGGGATTTGGGGTTTGGGTGTGGAGAAGATAGGATGCGTCTTGATTTTTTCTTGGTTTCGCTAGCTATAGGAAAACACGTGTAACACCACCCTCTTTTACCAAAAAATAAAAAACACACGTGGTCCATGGGAAATAACTTCCTTTTCCTTTTCTAATTGTATGGATTGATAAAATCCATGAGGAAGGAAAATGAAGTTTGCCTCACGTTATATTTTTATTTGTGACTTTGCTTTATTATGTGACGTGTTTCACATGGCACATTTTCAAGAAGCACATTTTATTTTATTTTTTTGCACTTTTTTTTTTTTTTTTTATTGAAGCAAGAAGCACATTTATGTTGAATGGTATAAGGGCTTTATACGACGTCTTGACCTATAATAATTTGGACCGCAAATAGCAAATCACCGATTTATTATAAAATTTTATTCTCGAATAGCGATTTTCGGTTTTCATCGGACCAAAAAGCTAGTTAATCTTGATCGTAAAATTATCCAATTGAAATTGAGCGCATTCGAATCCATAGTTAGCAAACGGGGGAATATATGACTAGCCCAATTTTGGAATTTTTTATATTAGTAGTCCATCATTAAGATACCCTATATTAGAAACCCAAAATTAGTTTTAGAACTACTAATTTTACTATAATAACCTTTTATTTAAACTATGATATGATTTAAAAAATAAATAACTATAATAAAAACGTGATTTCATAACCAATTTCCTAAAATAACTTCACCAAATTTTATGTTAAAGTGAATTCCTAAAATTACTCCACCTATTACCACGCCTTCTCTTTTTTCTCTTCCTAGCGCGGGTAAGAGGCGAGTGATTAGCGATGCGCCTAGCGCGACCTAAAAAGAGAATATATATATATATATATTTTTCCTTATGATGGAACTAAAAAGAGAATATGAGGCACGATTTATGGTGGGCCATCCACCAATGTATTTACATAATAATTATATTGATTTACTAATTTACTTAATAATTATATTGATTTATTAATTTTTTTATAAATAGTTATAGCAGCACATGTGTGGCAAAAAGGAATCAAAATTTTATTAATTATTTTATTTGTATACATTGCCACACCGATGTGGCATAAAATAGACTTGTTGCTTGCAGATTAAAAAGTTATATGTGGCAAAAAGTTAATTTTTTGCCTCGGCTATTTATAGGTGTTGCAAAAGGTCCCACTTAATGCCACACCTTTAGTGTGGTGAGGTTAAAACCTACCTATTGCCTCACTCTTTGTTGATGTGTGGCGAAGTGGTGTAGCAATAGACTCACTTTCTTGTAGTGTAGTGCTATTAGATTGAAAGTTGTCAAGTAAAAGGAGTAAAGAAGTTAATTCTGCAATGACCCCATCGTAAACTCTTCTAGAAATATCTAAATTCCAACTGACCATGCCACTTGAAAAAACTCTAACCTCTCGCAACCACTGCGCTTTTCGATCCCGAAATTGCATAAGTTGGCTTTGAAATTGAATTCTCAACGGAATATTGGAGATCCATCTATCACTCCAAAAACTAGTGCGGTTTCCATCACCTACCCGCATCATGCAATTGGACTTAAAATCCTCATCAAACTTGCATACTCCTTTCCAAATACTACAGCCCATAAGCCGATTTTTGGCGTCTTTGTAGACCACCCAAGAGGATCTTCATCGTGCTTCTCGCCATAATAATTGTCCTCCAAAGAGCCGTTTTTTCACATCCGAAACGCCACAACCACTTCATGATGAGTGCAGTATTCATCATTTTTAGATTCTTTACCCCCAGACCTCCTTTATCTTTTTCACATGTAACCACTTCCCATTTAACTAAATGAGTTTTATGATTTCCCTCCCTGTCATTCCATAGAAAATTCCTAAAAAGTTGTTCTAGTTTCTCAATAACCACTACAAGAAAGTGGGTCTGTTGCTACACGTCGTTCGTATGGCAAGAACCCATGTTTTGTGTGGCAACAGCCTTTTGCCACATAAAAACTTTTTGCCACACTGTGTGGAAACAAACCGTGTGACAAGAAGTTATTGCCACACTTTAAGTGTACTGAAGCAATAAATAGGTTTTATGCCACACCAAAAGATGAGGCAATAACATGAGGCAAAAGATATTTTTCTAATTTAATTATTCTTTTATTTTTATTTTTATTATATTTTAAAAATTTGTTGCCACACCAAAAGGTGAGGCAATAACATGAGGCAAAAAGGTATTTTTCTAATTTAATTATTCTTCTATTTTCAATTTTATTTTATTTTAAAAATTTGTTGCCACACCAAAAGGTGAGGCAATAACACGAGGCAAAAAATCATTTTTCTAATTTAATTATTCATTTATTTCCAATTTTGTTTTATTTTAAAAATCTATTGCCACACAACTGATGATGCAATAATGCCGTGAGTGCAGCAACAAAATATCTATTGTAACACCTAAATGCGCGACAACATGTTCATAAAAGGGACGTTGTACAACAAAGATGTATAAAGATAAAAGCATTTTACTCACATGAATTAAATTAGAACAAAGAATTCAAATTGAATTAAAGGGAACAAATATCTGTTACAAAGTATGGTGATTCCAACTTTGACATAAGAAAAGATTTACACAATCCTCAAGTAAACAAACTTCAAAGAAACTTTAAACTTCAACAAAGAAACGTTAAACTTCAAACTAGACCTATTCCATGCTAAATCCATCCCAGACGTCCACTGCTAGGCCTTGCGATCCTGCTAAACAAATCAAAACAAACACCAACGAAGGAAAAAGAACATCACGGATTGGCAGAGAATCACCATGTCTAAAAAGATTGGGCTATAAGAAAAATATTAAATATAACACCAACATGCAAAGAGTAGATATCATACTAACTATACAACAATTGTGACCACATAAAAGTTATTTCACATGTTTGTTTGATATAATCAATTTTATAAATTGAAAACCAGGGAAAAAGATACTTACAATCATTTTGAGATCTCGTACAGTTGCTCCTCAAGTCTCATAGACTTCTCCGTTCTAACGAGTTTCTCCTCATGTCCGTAAGGCTGATGCGTGTCTAACAAGATGTTCCTCATGTCTATACTATTGCTCCCAGCATCTATTAGGTTGGTCTAAAGGTCTGTAAGGCTGCTCCCAAGGTGCAAATAGTGGCTGCGCAGGTCTGAAGTGGTAATCTGAAGGTCATGAAGTGCTCACCATGCTCACCATTTTGCTGATTTTCCATTCTGTGTAGAACCATACAAACCCAAACAAAAAAATCAAAATCAAAAAGAAATCAAAACATAAGCAAAGCCAGCATAAGCTTGACCTATAAACTATGTGTTTTCTTCATTTGACCATAGTTAAAGGTAACATATGCATATTATACTACTGAACAAGGGAACATGAGAACCAAACCACATACATATGGAGTAGATTATAGAGTTAGTTACAAGAAATTATCAGTGTAACCACAAGTAAAAGGGACATAACTTTGCTGCTAGACTTAACTTATTAGTTCAATCTTTTTCACTCTAGATGCAAGTTTTCTTCTAACCACATCTAAATATTAGTGTCAAACATAGGGCACAGTTGTATGCTGTCCCATTCACATGAAGTTTCAGTAGATTTCACCTCACACTGGAAAGGGTACATTCCCTTTTAGTGGAGTAACCTACAATTACCCAATTGGAATACTTCCTCGAAAAATAAGCAACACGAGTGAAAAAAAAGTCAAGAAAAAATAAATACATTATGTAGGAGTTCCCTGTTCCTAAACATGATTAATAACATCCTAACCACCAGAAATCTAGGCCAAAAGCAAACACAAGGGACAGCATACAAGTGACATTTGAATGTTAAACTATGTGAAATAACAAATCTATGAAGTGCACTACTAAAATTAGCTACTAGACATTTTGATCCTAAAATAGTCACTGCAGCGCATGTGCAAAGGTTGCGAGGCAGATAATGTCTACTCGTATCGCCGCATTTACGCATCCTTTAGCAAGTTCTCCGCCAGAAAATGTAATTGGTCTTGAATCAGTAGACAAGCATTGCTGGCAGGTGTGAGTCATTCCTGTCTTAAGATTTGCAGACATTAAGATTACGAACTGACAAGATATTGCAAAACTTTAATCGTCATTTGCGTATAGGAACCTAGAAAACTTATATCATCAAATTAACAAAGCAAAGTACAAAACCCATGAAGAATGAGAGATAGAGAACCAATAGTCACGGACCGGAGGATTCAGTAACAATTGGTTCCTTTTCTTTTTTTGATGTGCGAAAAGATATATAACCACAGAATTGACCATAAATAAATTAAATGCAACAACTAGACAACAAATTCTCAACACCTTCAGCAAATTGAGAATCAGACTCAATGGCCCTAACAATCAACATGAGAACCAGGAAAACCAAATAAATCCTACAAGAAAAGAAAAAAAAAAGGGATTGAAAATTACTCTTCTTCAGAGTGCATCTTCAGATGGAATGAAAAAAAAAAAACCTACAAAACAAAAATTAAAAACATTAATATTAAAACCCAAATAGCGAAAACCCCGAATTGAAACTTTAGGGAGATGTGACAAATTGACCTGCTATGAGACTCTGGAGAGTGGCGAAAACAAAACCCCCAAATTAGTCAGGAGTGTTGTGTAGATCTCTAGACAAAAATTATGGCAAAATATTCAGAGAATAACTTATGATTATCTATGCAGTAATGGTACTAATACATGAGAAATGATAAATTAGGGTTATACCTTTTGATGTTCGAGAGAGAAAATCAGCGATTTCAAGTCTTTCTGTGTGCGATCTTTTTTTTTATGGGATTTTGGGTGTGATTCAAGACTGTGCAGATTCGAGATAACGAGTTTTTCTTTAATTTCGAGTAGAAGATAGAAGTTATTTTTAGGGTTTGGAGAGATTTTATGTTTTCTTCCATTTTGGAGAGAAAAATTGAATCTGTTTTATTTGAGAAGATGCGAAAACTTTGGGGGATTGAGCGAACTTTGAGGGATTTGGGTGGGAATCTGATTTTGACGAAAATTTTAGAGGGAAATTTTGGTGCTAGATTTTGTAAACAATGTTCTAGGGTTTAAGTTGCAGAGCTAGGAGATGAAGAAAATACGGGGATTTGGGGTTTGGGTGTGGAGAAGATAGGATGCGTCTTGATTTTTTCTTGGTTTCGCTAGCTATAGGAAAACACGTGTAACACCACCCCTCTTTTACCAAAACAAAAAAAAGACACGTGGTCCATGGGAAATAACTTCCTTTTCCTTTTCTAATTGTATGGACTGATAAAATCCATGAGGAAGAAAAATGAACTTTGCCTCACGTCATATTTTTCTTTGTGACTTTGCTTTATTATGTGACGTGTTTCGCATGGCACATTTTCAAGAAGCACATTTTATTTTATTTTTTTGCACTTCTTTTTTTTTTTAAGCAAGAAGCACATTTATGTTGAATGGTATAAGGGCTTTATATGACGTCTTGACCTATAATAATTTGGACCGTAAATAGCAAATCACCGATTTATTATAAAATTTTATTCTCGAATAGCGATTTTCGGTTTTCATCGGACCAAAAAAGCTAGTTAATCTTGATCGTAAAATTATCCAATTGAAATTGAGTGCATTCGAATCCATAGTTAGCAAACGGGGGAATATATGACTAGCCCAATTTTGGAATTTTTTTATATTAGTAGTCCATCATTAAGATACCCTATATTAGAAACCCAAAATTAGTTTTAGAACTACTAATTTTACTATAATAACCTTTTATTTAAACTATGATATGATTTAAAAAAATAAATAACTATAATAAAAACGTGATTTCATAACCAATTTCCTAAAATAACTTCACCAAATTTTATGTTAAAGTGAATTCCTAAAATTACTCCACCTATTACCACGCCTTCTCTTTTTTCTCTTCCTAGCGCGGGTAAGAGGCGAGTGATTAGCGATGCGCCTAGCGCGACCTAAAAAGAGAATATATATATATATATTTTCCTTATGATGGAACTAAAAGAGAATATGAGGCACGATTTATGGTGGGCCATCCACCAATGTATTTACATAATAATTATATTGATTTACTAATTTACTTAATAATTATATTGATTTATTAATTTTTTTATAAATAGTTATAGCAGCACATGTGTGGCAAAAAGGAATCAAAATTTTATTAATTATTTTATTTGTATACATTGCCACACCAATGTGGCATAAAATAGACTTGTTGCCGCAGTTAAAAGTTATATGTGGGAAAAGTTAATTTTTTGCCTCGGCTATTTATAGGTGTTGCAAAAGGTCCCACTTAATGCCACACCTTTAGTGTGGTGAGGTTAAAACCTACCTATTGCCTCACTCTTTGTTGATGTGTGGCGAAGTGGTGTAGCAATAGACTCACTTTCTTGTAGTGAACAGAAGCCGGGGCCACAAACAGGGACATGAGGTACACCGGTAAAGCTTGAAGAACATCATGTATAATAACTAACTTCCCTCCCCTAGACAAATATATTGCTGAAGAAGAATTAAGTCTCGCCTCCACCCTCTCGATAACAATATCCCATTTATACCCGAACTTGAATATCGAGAGGGAAAACATCAAAAGATTCAAAATCAACCCCGAGAGTTCTAGCTTTCTTAGCTAACTTGTCTGCAACTCCATTAGCCTCTTCTGATCAAAACAAAAAACAAAAAAACTCCATTAGCCTCTCTTTTCACCGAGACACATTTTCAGCTACTAACTTTATTTAAAACAAACTTAATATCTAAAGATTACACCTTGATTCATCCAATGAACATAATACGTAGTTTGGTTTATTTATGGATTTAACTAATACTTTATTATCAAACTCAAATATGACATTACTGGGATTTCTTAAAACTGCCAGGACAATGGTTGCCTTCATTTCCATACACCGCAAGCTCTTTCACTTCAATACCTTCTTTCATTCCTCCATTAAAAAATTTCCTTCAACACCAAGACCGACACCTACAAAATTCCTCACAATCAGTGCTATACCACCTTGTTGTGTTTCCTTAGCAAAAGAAGCATCAAATTTGATGTTGATATGACCAACATCCTGAGGCTTCCATCTCGAGAATCCGCAAAGTCCTATTACTCACGGTAGAATGATTAGTGTTCAGATAAACAAGTTTATTAATTTACGTTATCCTATCATTCTATTTGGATTAAGATTCTGAAATATTTTTGAGCATGTATCATTCCGTATAGTCCAAGCTGCCACCATAAGGAGTTTATGCAAGTCATGTCTTGAGATACCAGAGCCAAAATTCAAATTAGCACCAACAGAAAACCAAGATATTAACCATTCTTGAAAGAACCATGTTGAGCAAGAATGTTAAGAGAAATTTTTTTATGGGGGCGATTTTTGATGGGGGCATGGGGGATTAATAGAAAACTACCATTTGGCATTTGTAATTAACTTATTTTAGCTAATAAATTTTTAAGCTAGGGTATTTTAGGAATTAAGCGCCAATTAATCTTCCTCCTACCCATCATTGTCAGCGATCAATATGGTCAAATTATATACTCATTATTATATGTGGAGTGGTCCTTTTTGCTTAATGTCCTTAAAAGATTAGGTTTTTCTAATGCCTGGTGTGAGCTTATCCATCAATGCATTAGTACAACCAATATCTCCATTATGCTTAATGGTACTCCTTGTTCTTCTTTTAAACCTTCTAGAGGCTTGCGGCAAGGAGACCCTCTGTCTCCTTACCTTTTCATCATTTGTATGGAGTCCTTTTCTCGATACCTTTCTTATGCTGAATCTATCGGACTCATTCATGGGATTAAGGTCACTACAGATGCTCCTAGCATCTCTCATCTGTTTTTTTGCAGATGATTGCCTTATATTTATCAATGCATCCCATAATGAAGCTGATTGTTTATTATCCCTTATTAATGATTTCAGTGCTTGCTCTGGTCAAGTCATTAACCTACAAAAATCTGGATGCTTCTTTAATTAAAAATTGCAATCCAGATTTTTGTGTATCTCTCATTAGGCAGCTCAACATTAGGAAAATTGATCTTACTGAAAAATACCTTGGTATTCCGCTTTTTATAGGCAGATCAAAGAATGAAGATTTCGCCCACCTAGCTGATCACTTTGATAAACGAGATGCTAAATGGAAAGTTAAAAATATGACACAATCTGCAGATCAATTATGGTCAATCATGTGCTAAAAAACCTCCCCTATTTACCAGATGAATACTTTTATTCTTCCGGATGATGTTCTGTGTAAGATGGAAAAGTCTCAAAGAGACTTCTGGTGGGGAAAAACCAACCAGGTGGTAGTTATCCTAGGTTGCTTGGGACAATATTTGTTGTCACAAACTTCAAGGAGGTCTATGTTTTAAAAACCTAAGTCAACTCAATTTGGCTATGTTAGCCAAAACTTTTGGAATCTCATCCACAACTCAAACGATTTGTGGGTCATTATTCTTAAATGTAAGTATTTTAGGCGTGTTCATGCTCTTCATCACCCTGAACCCAAGGATTCATCTTGGTTTTGGAAATGTATTTGCAAAGGTTTAAAAGTGATTAGGGATCATTGCTTCTGGGAAGTTAAGAAAGGAGATAAAATTCTAGCATTTACTGATAATTGGATCGATAAAGGCAGTGAGCCTTTGTGCCTTGTTTATCCTAACCCCAACCTAAAAGTCTCAGACCTTATCATAGATGACACTAAACAATGGAACACCAATTGATTAGATGTTTTTCACGCGAGAAAATTGTCAAAAAATTAGAGATACTAGGTTACCTATGACGAGGAGAGATAGATTAATTTGGCCTCACACAAAATCAGGAATTTTTACTGTGAAGACAGCTTATAGAATCATTTCTAGCCAGAATAGAGATCAACTTTCTACACAGCAGACTAAAGTTTATAAAGATCCGTGGAATACTCCTGTTTTACCTAAAGTTCAATTGTTTCTGTGGAAATGCATCAGAAATATCCTCCTTACACTACAAAAAAAACTGATCAAAAGCTACTAAAATTTTTCAACAGCAGAAAATTTTAGTTGCCTTAACAGTTTAAGCCACATGGAAAGGCAACTGGGTGTGCGTATTGATTTAAGCCACTAAACGTTAAGCAACTACGGTTTGTAAAACCTATTAGCAATAATTTTAGACCAACTAAGCAAATGCATTAGTAGCTTGAGACATTCAACCACTTTGAAAAAACCAACGGCCAGATATTAGTTGTCTAATCCTGTATTCAGCTACTAAATTAACGCAACTACCAAAAAGCCTAGTTGATTAAATATTTGGGAACTAACCATGCCAACTACAGTAGGCAAATACATTGAGCTACTTTCGGGCTCCAACTTAAGCATCTTAGTAGCTTAACTTAAGAGTTATTGATTTAATGAGGGGGTGACTAAGTTGTTAGTGTATCGAAGCCTTGTTGTTGAGCTCCTATACTCAATAGTCTAGACATGTTAACATGAGGTTGTGGAGTAATTTAGTAATTAAGCTGTGTTAAAAAGTGTATCGACCACATATAGAACACTTTATGTCAATGCCAAATCAGATTGTTAACAGTTGCCAGGCCAATCGTAAGAAAACTTTGTTTGTTTTAAGAACAATGAAGGCTAAGGCCAGAATATCCATCGCCAAATGTTAACAAAAACGATGCTCCTTTAGCTTAATAAACAAAATATGCTGTAGTTTCACACTGAAGTGGTAAAAAAATTCTTAAAAGAGAAAAATATCCATACTTCACAGAATCTGGTCACACTTTCAGTTTCCATAGTTCAAAAGTTCCATACAACCAAAACAAGACAGAAAAGGGTTAAATCCCGCGTAACCAAAAATAAAAACTTAACTACTGTGTACGTGTGAACAACTCGCATAAACGACACCTTCCCCAAAGGCAGGTTATTAGAATCCCATATTGCCAAGTTCAAAGTCATTGTCTTCGTTGGTGGTTTAAACTGCATCACTATCAGCTTCCTCATCTTGTCTTTAGACTTCTTCATGGCTGATGGTTTTGGGTTGAACATCTCCTACCCGAAACCGAAGTATACTGCAGGCACGAAAATAAGTTATACTGCAGGCACAAACACAATTGTAACCTTACGTTTTGGTTCCCTGGTCATAGTAACAACAAACCTTATGACCCACAAAAGAAAAATCAAATGAGTCAGAAACTATTGAAATACAGTTATACAGATATTGTAATTAGACAAATTGAAACACAAGCATACACGATAGTGCAACCTGTGATACTTTCTTATTTGTTTCTAATGTTCTCCAAGAAAACCTTCTCGTTTTCTGGCTCCAAGAAAATTGCCTGATTTTCAATAATTCCGCTATTGCACTTCCATCTGAATTACATTGAAGATAGAAACAACAATAAAGTCCCTTGTCTATTCTTATGAAACAAGTGCAACCAAGACAACGAACCGAAATTTATTGTTCATAAACCATATTTAAAGTTAAAATGAATTGTATGTAAATTGGATGACAAGTAAGCAAACAAATTTGCCGGTATGCAGATTAGAACGAGTAGCACTAGCTAGATAGGGAGTAAATGTGACCCATCCTAATTAGATGTCTACAAAAATACCATATATAAGCATATATATAAGTTCTAATAAGCTAGAAACAAGGGGCAACAACAAGAGGTATTTTATTCAAGGGTGAAGTAAAATTCATGGCATGAGACACCAAGTGTACATTAAAAGAACTTTAAGCATCTTAAATTCTAAATATACCTTAGGCTTGAGCAGCTTTCCTCCAAGGCTAAGGTACTTCACCAATTCTCTGAATTCCAATAACAAGTATCTAGCATAACTCCTAAACAAAAACAACACTTAGAGTTCCTAGAGAAAGAAAAATGAAATAAATGTAAAAATCTGGGATGAGCCCTGTATCCAGTTACATACACCAATTTCGTCATGAAGACAAAAGCTTGCTTTCGCAGAACACCCTTGTTCCAGTTACCGCTCTCATACCAACAGCAATGAATCCTAATGTTTGAGTTACTCCTG
This sequence comes from Papaver armeniacum, assembly GCA_023531295.1. Taxonomy (NCBI): domain Eukaryota; kingdom Viridiplantae; phylum Streptophyta; class Magnoliopsida; order Ranunculales; family Papaveraceae; genus Papaver; species Papaver armeniacum. Next base: position 258,616 of record JAJJWW010006625.1, on the reverse strand, counting down.
TCCAGTGGACACTAAACAAAGCTATATCATGGTCGGTAAACCTTTTTCTGGAAACAGCAAACCCCAAGTGTTAGTCAATCAAAAGTTAGTGAATAGCAATAAGTGTGAGCACTAGTATACTCCCAGTCCCATAACTATTCAATCTTGAAAGTTAACTTTCGTTTTCCATGGACTACCAGATCGGCCTCATATTGAACGGACTATTCATCCTTTAGATAAATGTCAAACCTAAGACAATGTCACAATGGGATCTAACAAAATACCAAAGGAACACCCAGAAAAAAGGTTCAACATAAAAAGTACTATAACCCCGAAATATCCAATGCACATATCAATCTGATTAGTAGTTATCAAATCACTCATATAGTCCACAATTTATGAATTTTGTACATTGAAGATGTAAATCTTCTGGTCGGAAACCAAAAGTCAGGTTCAAATTATGAAATTCGAAACAGGCAAACACCCACATTAATTAGCTAAATAATGACTCAAGATAGCGATTATTACCTCATAAAATTCTCCAGTTCATCTTCATACCCTCTTCCAAACAACCTCGTTAAGAATCCAGACCCCATCTGAAACATATATAAACATAAATCGAGTTCATCAATATCGAATTAACCAAATCTGGGAGAAAACTCTTAGAGTAGTTTGGTCAAACAGGTTATAAGCGACTATAAATTACTTTAAATTCAGAAAGACTTAATTGTGCCTCTTGATCCACATTTTCCCCTGAAGCAATTCCACACTGCAGTATTGCTACAACACCAAGTAAACACACGAAACAGTAACAATTGAAAAGACATACTTATTGACCAAAGCAATAAGGGAATGAAGGTGAAAAGGAAAAAAGTTACCAATCAGGTGTGATGAAACGAGAGAATGATTTATCCTTGGATTTCGCTCCGTCTTGAGTGCAGTGGACGATGGTGCGACTGATGAAGAATCATTTGATAGTAGTGATGAGAGGGTAATTGGGAGATAGCGTTATGAGAAAGATTAGTATAAGTTGTTCTGAAATAAAAAAAGTAAAATCAGACGGAAGAGAAGAACCAAGGCGGCGAGAGATTTGGTTTTCTGTAAAAGAAAATAACAGAATAAGTTCTAGGGTTTCGAGTTTTGAGTTTTAAAGCAAGTGAGAAATTGGGTTTCAAAATATTTTGCGCGCCAAAATATAACCAAGGCGCCAACATTCCCGCTTTTTTTTGCCCAAAATATTTTGCCTCCATCGGAAAAGGTGGCAATCCGCGTGAGTAGAGTCTTTGATTTTCCATTGGCCAGATTAAAATCATACAGATCCATTAATATATGTGGGCGGTAAATTTGCATAATGATGAGTATATATGAGTGATGCCGACGGATATCCGGTAAAATGGCAGATGACAAGTGAAATAAGTGAAGTTGACAAAATTTTGGTTTGATTTGAGTGAGGTTATATCGGACAATATTGGTAGTGAAATTGACTAAAGTCGATAGACATTTGGGTAAAACAATAGATAACTGGAGAAATTGAGTAAACTCGACCGACATTGAGGAAGATTGACGGATAACAAGCAAAATTAAGTGAACCCGATGGAAATTCGGTCTGAATCGATTGGTGTAAAACTATAATCTAGACATAAAACCTCACAATATTTTAAAAAATGCCTAGTGACTCAAAATCGGCCATTTAGCTACCCAAGTTTAGGTTATTAATTTGTTACATTGTGTGAGGGTAAATTACCCGATGGCCACGTGTCAACATCCTAAGGGATGATCTCATGATAAGATGATAAGGTGGAAACATCGAATCATACTCTATAAAGCTGATTTCATCTGAATCGAGGCGCCTATTACAAACGTTACATGAATGACGCGTGGGATGAGTGGTCTAATCGATTCAGACGGTCAAGTCTAAAAAGAAGGACTGCATTTAATGAAGGATGGGAAGAAGATAAGAGCAAGTCTATGTCATATCAGAAGGCTCGCGTGATCAATACTACGACCCAGAGGTGATAGAGCACGAGGTTCTTGATGTGACTCAATAATGTTGTAGAAAGTGGTAGTAAGGTTGTCGTTCACTCGGACTTGTTGAAATCGATTTTAGGATTTAATACACTAAAATAAAAGAAAACTAAATACAAAATATTGTCACAGATGAAGAGAGGAGTCAACATTCGTGGATTCCCAAACTCATAACAAAAGGTTCAAATATTAATTCTTTTAACAATTATAGCTCAACAAATGAAAACATGGACTCTTATTTTTGCCAAGGTAGATTCTCAAAATATTAGTTATAAATCGTAAGCATGGGACATCAAACATTTAAGCAAGCATGACCATCTAATAAAATAATAACTAATTTAATCAAATCATAATTCAATTTTAATTAGTGCAAAAGTCATAAAAATAATTAATTAAAATTACTCATGTATGAAATTCGGCTTCCTCCATCATCCCAGTGGTGGGGTTTAGCTCCACATAGTAATACCAGAGACAATAATATGATTAAATAAATTTATTTTATTAATCACCATTGGAGTTCTCACAATAAACCGTACAATCCTTTTTCTAAAATAATATAATAATCAGAAACAACAGAAAATAGAATTGAAAATATTACACTCCAAATGAAATAAGATCTTGGCTCCCCCAGGACCCCTTTCCCTTGATTATGCAACGATATATATCCTTTTCGAATATCCTACTGCCCATTTTAATCTCATTCAACACATCACCACCCAATGATGGCGTGCCATATGGCAGAATTCTTTCTTCTTATTGGCTCCACTACGTGACATGCACATGCCATATTTAAAAATATGCGGCATGTAACGGAAGATCTTCTTCAATTCTTTGTTGAGTCCACTGCACATGCCATATTAAGTCCTTATGCCACCTCGTGCTTAAAGTACACCTTTATATAATTGGCCTTATACCATATCGTGCATGACATCCGGTTGCCACCCGTCCAAGCCAATCATGATATAATTCATTCCAAAGTCCACTTAATTCCATTTTTAGCCACCGAATTGTCGTACTAAGAAGCCGCATGTGACATGTCCGTTTGCGGTTGGACTAAAATATCTTTAGCCAGTCGACAACCATCTCCGTTAGCCTCGACCCATTTTCTCCAAATTTCACGTTCTTTGCGTGAAATGCCCGTATTAGCCGTTTTATCCGCCAGAGCCCGTTTTATTTATTTACCTACAAAGATATAGTAAATCCAAAATTAGCACAAAATAGAGTTCTACCAATACAGAAAATTGAGGACAATTGAGACACAAAAATGTTGCCACCCGTCCAAGCCAATCATGATATAATTCATTCCAAAGTCCACTTAATTCCATTTTTAGCCACCGAATTGTCGTACTAAGAAGCCGCATGTGACATGTCCGTTTGCGGTTGGACTAAAATATCTTTAGCCAGTCGACAACCATCTCCGTTAGCCTTGACCCATTTTCTCCAAATTTCACGTTCTTTGCGTGAAATGCCCGTCCGCCAGAGCCCGTTTTATTTATTTACCTACAAAAATATAGTAAATCCAAAATTAGCACAAAATAGAGTTCTACCAATATAGAAAATTGAGGACAATTCAGACACAAAAATGTGTCTATCGGTTCTCCAAGGAAGAGCTACATGATGGTGAACAGAGCGAGGAGACTCGGAAGGAGAACCCAAAGAAGCCATAACGAGGGATAGTATAGAACCAATCCGAAGAAATGAAGGCGATGTATGATAGCTCTATCGGATCGCCGAGACCAACCCTTCACGAGTCCAGTTCGTCTATAAATACCAGTCCATGTAGAAGGAGATGGACAACTTATGTAATATTAGATGGTCTTTCTCAGAGAATTCCCCGAGAGAGATCTAGATAGAGAGAGAGAGTAAGAAATCTAAGTGATATTTGTAGCTCTTTCAAGGGTAAGACCTGATAATCAATAAGAAAAACATCTTATTTCCCGTGGACGTAGGTCTTCGTGGCCAAACCACGTTATATGCTTGTGTTAATCTTTACTTTCCATGCTCTTTACATCTTGTTCGTCTTGAATCTTGAATGTTTTAGTAGTTTATAGCCTTTAGATTTACTTGGGTGTAGTCATCAGAAAAGATGCAACTACACATTGTGTTCATCTTATGGACCAAAAGCACCCAAAATGATCATTAATTGCCTCGCAATCCAATAATTTTTATTATGATTAATCAAAAACGAAAACGATAATCAAGATCGAAAATCTCACAAGGAAGTTTTGAAATTGCTTGGTGACTCTAAATTAACCACTTTAACTTAAGTTGAGTAACTTAGAAAAAACCAAATTATTATTAGCACGTACTATATGCATCTTCGGACCAAAATTTCTTGATAACCCAAAGCCAACGGCTTCATAGAGCAAAGTTTGTTATTGTGATTGATCAAAACCCACACTCGTGACCTAAAGCTTCATAAAGGATTTTTGAATTTATTTGGTGACTCAAAATCTACCACTTTAACCAAAACTTGGTTTACCTAGGAAAAATCATACTAATGTCAACACAACACAACACAACACAATACATATACACCTTTTGACCAAAATTTCCCTCTAACCCAAGCCCGATCGATTTGTATTAAAAATTCTATTACTCGTGATTTCGAAACTCATACGGGGTTTTTGAATTTGTTTAATGATTCTAAAGCACATTTTTGACCAAAAAGTCAAGTTACATAAGCAAAATCATATAATTATCTATGTACAATATGCATTTCGTGGACCGTAATTACAAAAATTGTCATAAATTGTCTCGTAACTCAAGAATTGTTATTGTGGTTGGTCCAAAACAATAATCTAGACTTAAAATATCACAAATTTTTTTAATTACTTGGTACCTTAAAATCAACCATTTTAACCAAAAGTTAAGCTTATTCCGCAAAATCAAATTAGTATCAGCATAATATATATTTCTAGACCAAGGTCTCTTGGATACCAAAAATCGTGAACAAAATTTTGTTGTGGCATGATCTAAATTCTCATAAGGGGATTTTGAAATTGTTTGGTGACTCAAAATTGACCACTTCAACCAAAGGTGACATTCACAAATTAGATTGGTAACATCATTATAAGCATTTCTTAACCCAAAATCAATTGGCTCCGTGTCAATTGATCAAAAATTACACTTTTGACCTAAAGTTCTAAAGTTGGTTTAATGTTTTATTCTTATGATCTTGGTCACATGGCAAAGTTTACAAAAGAATATGATCTCGATGATCACAAGGCAAAGTTTTTACAAAAGAAAATACTAAAACTAGTTTTAACAAAAGTTTAACCACACGTATTATGCCGGTGCTTGGGCTGTTCATATGGTCCCAAAATGAACGGATCAGATTAGTTGACAAAAGATCTAAATTATCCCGATCTCTACGTGTCAAATTCGTAGAGTAGTTATTAAATCGTCAAAATCTTATGGGATGCATACACTGATACACCGAAATATTGAACAAAGCCCTAACAATGCACCTCACCCCTTTGTCTCGCTCTACATATCTATCCTGGTTCACACCGCCATCACCGATTCACCATCTCTCTCACCACCGCCATGAGAAGCACCGTTCCAAAAAAAAAAAAAAAAAAAACAATTCCAGTAACACCAAAAATTATGCTCTTTAGAGAAAATCTATTTCTTAATATTCAGTTCCTCAATCTTGTTATGTATAAAGATTTATAGAGATGGTTAAAAGTTTAAATGGCGGTGATTTTAGGTTTATTTTCATGGTTTCTTTAAACGATTTTGCATTATCGGTTCATGATTCTAAGCGATTTAATTGTTTTTTTCCACAGATCTTTCCTTGAAAGGGCTAAATCAAAGACTAGTACCAATTGCATCAAAGACTAGTACCAATTTCAGGTCAGCTTCCGATGTTGTTTTTATGGTGTGATTATATTTATATCTAGTTTCTGATTTGTTCTATAATTTTTAAAGGTTGAGGACGGAAAGGATAGCGCTACTGGGTTGATCTTACCTTGGTCTTATCCTATTAAGGGCTCCTCCTAATTTATTTTTTCGGAGAACCACCAATGAGTGAGTTGTCTTAAGAACCCTAATTTGGTATAAAATCCCAATTTTGCGTTGATATGATTTAATGTCCTATGAATTCCCATATATGTTCTGTTCATTTTTATGAAAATTTAGGGGTTTATTTATTTATTTTTGTTTTTGGTTCTTGTTTCCATGACTTTTTGTCCTGGGTTTTGTTTGATTTTTCAAGTAGAGAATCATGTAAGTTGTTAATTATGTAGGTTTACTTTTGTTTGAAACTAATACATAATTGAGTTCTCTGAATCTATTTTTTTTTATGTACTGTTTGTGATAGTATTAATGGGGTATGGTTTGGTTTCATACAGTTCATCAATTGTATTAACTGAAAAAAAGTTCTCTTATCGCTAAATGTTATTTGTTCTTTGAATTTCAGTTAATTCGTGATCTTCTTTAGCTAATTTGTTATTGAGTATGTTGTGTGTGTGCTACTAATTTTTTTTGATATAAAAAAAAATGGTTTTGTGTTGAAATAGATTCGTTACCTTCCAGTAAGCTTTTGTGTGTTTTGACAATCTAAGGTGCATGACAAACCATTAAGATTTAACTATATTATGCATAAACGACATACAAACACAATATCCATGTTGTTAACAAAGGAATTATCTCCAATGCAGATGTGGGTTTCCACATTGAAGATGTGGCAAATGAATTGCTGTCACGTGGTTGTCATACTGCCACTTAATGTATTCATGTTATTGTCTTTTTTTCCTTTTTCTTTTATTATATGTAATTTTTATTGTATATTACGGAGTAGGGAGGTGGATAATAGGGAGTTGAATAGCACCACCGATTTACAAATATTTTTTTTTCTTTTTTGTGTAATCGTTCCATGGATCAAATACTGATCTTTTTTGTCTTTTTTCTTTTCTTTTATCTTTCTTTTTGTTATTAAAAATTATATCATTATTTTAAAAATACTATAATATGCAGAAAAACATCAGGCCAATTCCTCTCTAAATCAGGCCAATTCCTCTCTGAAGGGCCATCCCTATTCTATGGATGGCTATCCCTCTCAAAAGATTAAGAAACCTCCTCATTTCATGGATGATAATTAATTAAGAGCTCATTAATAAAATTCCCTTTTAAATGAAATTTGATTTATTTGAATTATCAAATTGGGTACAAAATATAATTAACTGCATAAATTACTGCCAAAAATAAGGCAATTAAATAAGATAATAACGGTACATATCTATCAAACTGGATACAAAATATTCTAGATCGCAAAAATTACGGCAAAAATATGTCTATTAACTAAATAAATGGTTATCAAACCGGAAACAAAATATTCTCAATCCCAAAAATTACGGCAAAATATGTAGCAATTAACTAAATAAATGATGCTAGTAGCTTTAACTATGTAGCTACTCGCCTACTGGATACACTAGTGGCTCTAAAATTTAAGCCAGTAAAACATATAAGTTGTATACGTTTTTGTCTTATGTCTATTACCTGTTGAACAACTAGACAAAAAACTAGTGGTTTAAACGATTAGGCATATTAAACAACTACTACAAAAGCTAGTGGTTTTATGTAGTTGGCCACTAAATAAATTCCTAGATGCAATATATATTAAACAATTAAAAGATAATTTTTGCCTTAATGTTTTCGCTAATAACCTAACGACTACACAAATCAATGGCTTTACCTATTAGGTGACGACTGTTGGTCAACTAGCCAAACTAGTAGCTTTAGACATGGTGACCAACTAACCATTGCGCACTTGTTGCCTTAAACATAAGACAATAACCTCTTACGCCACTAAGGCGGGGCAACTAACATTAATTGCATAAAGTGATTAGCAACTAAAGAAATGAATAGGCCACTACCATTGGTCAAGTAGCCTTTGGTCGGTTTTTTTGTAGTGTTACTAAATCTAGAGTGTTTAGGTTTACTACAAAACAAGATAATATTTGTGATCTCTGTGATGACAATATAGTTGAAACTGCTGAACATCTCTTATTACATTGTGCATTTTCTAAAGTTGTTTGGGCTCTAATTCCTAATGGAAATTTGGTATTGCAAGACTCTAGTGCTGGTATAGATATTCACACTTGGATATGTAAGTGGATCTCATCTTGTAAATACCTAACTATGATGTGCAAAATGCTTACTACTGCTTGGACTATTTGGAGAGACAGGTGCTTCAAAACTTTTCAAGGGAAATCTCTAAATGCTACTGCTACAGCTTCTTATGCAATAAAACTTGCAGAAGAAACAATTCAGTCAGCTGCCATTACCTCTAACCCCACAATTATCCAAGATGTTCATCCACAACTTAATTCTGTGGTTCTCCCTTCTAATTGTATTATGATGTATTGTGATGCTTCCTACACTCAGATCTCTAATAAGATTGGTATTGAAATCTACTTGGTTGATGAAACAGGGAACTATGGAGGATGCAAAACGATTACAGGGATAGCCAGAGACTCGGAAGAAGCAGAGAGTCTTGCAATTCTTGCTGCTGCGGAATGGGCAAGGAATCTGAATCTTGAAGCAATATGCATCAATAGTGATGCGAAAAATCCAGTTTCTTACTTTAAAAATAAAAAAAGCCAGACTAGCTGGTTCAGTAACACTATCTTAGATGATAGTATTTTTATCTTAAACAATTTCAGCTTTTATGAAGTCAGACATGTTAGTCGTAATTCTGAATTTTTATCCTTTGCTGATGTTGCTGCCAAGCATTGTAGGCAACACAATAGTTCAGGCGAATGGATGGGTATAGTTCCATCATTCCTATCGCGTCTGTAAAACTCCTTTTTGGGTTTAATAGATCCTCTTTTTCCTAGCAAAAAAAAAAAATACTCTGTATTATAACCTAATCAGATCTTAGTATACAAAAAAGAAAAAGTAATGGTTTTAGTCCCCATCGATCCTTAACCTAATTAAACATTATCTGGAATCGTCTCTCGATTTTATTTCCTCTTTTTCGGCTTTCAGTTCTTAATCATCATCTAAATGTCAAATCCTTGCACCCTAAAAGTTATGCAAAAACTCCAAAACCGGGATTTTATTACTGAAGAATTTTGATCAGAAACTGAATAATAATCAAAGTCTGATTTGAAAGATATAAACTTAATTTAATCTTCATATCATCCGTGAAGAACCAAGGGTAAATTCTACTTTGGTTGTAAATCTGGTGTTTATATAGTAGGGTAAAACAGAACAAAAAGCACACTTTGTTTACACCGTTTGGGTGTCCAAGTATACACAGTTTTTGAATTTCCCTCCCTCCGTCCTAAATTAAGAGTTCGCTTTGACTTTGTCAAGATATTAAGGAAAACCTATAAAATGTCATGACTAGCCCTTGACTAGCCTATTTAATGTTATGTTATTACCAAAACTAAAATTATTAGTGTTAAAAGTTCTAAAATGGATAGTATTATTATTTTAGGAAATGTTTTAAGAAATAAAAGCAAATACTGTTTTTATTATGAAATCCACAATTTAAGAAATTTTTTTATTCCATTTGATTTTGGTTTCCCGCACTAAAATTTTGGAGTTTTTAAAATTCTTATTTGAGAGGGAAAAAAATTGAAATTGTAGATTATTTCCTCTATAGAAATACTTGACCATGAATTTGAGATTTTGTAAGAAGTAGAAATTTTATTAGGAATTTTATAACTATCCATAAATATATTTTTTTTACGAAAGGAATGACAATTAATACAAAGATATTGAGTAGTTTTTTTCTTCCTTATATATGATGATCTATGAAGCACGGATACTTCAAAAAACAAGACGTATTAGTATCGGACACCGTATCAGTGTCGGATACCTAGGCATACTTGGGGATACGTATCGGATACTCCATTTAAAGTATCCCTTTTGATTAATTACGAAAAGGGTAGGGGATACTTTGGGATACCTCTCCGATACTTTAAGAGGGGATACTTCCTATAATATAAGATATATTTCTAAACAAATTCAATATATTTTTATATACAAAATATAATAAATATTTATAGATATATTTGTCTCCTTTCACGAAAAAGTGAAAATTATACGAAAGGAGAAAGAAGAATGTGGTATATTAGTGGAGATGCATTTGATCCACTAGACGGTGTGGGAGAATTTGAAGTTGCAAATCTTTCACTTGACGAGCCAGAACTGGAACTGTGCTCTTTGATGAAGACAATATTGACGAGTGATGGGTGAGCGAGATGTTAGATAGCTTTTATCTAATTTTCTTGTATATTCCAGCTAGGATTTAGGATTTTTTTGTTATTTTATGTGATTCTTTTTACTAAAATAAATTATTATTGAATTAAATATTTTTAATAATGCACGTATCCGAACGTATGTCGTATCCCCATTTTTTCAAAATAGGCGAATCCCCGTATCAGTATCCACGTATCCGTATCTCTGTATCAGTATCCGTGCTTCATAGATGATGATAATATTTAAGATGTTGAATTAAAAATGATTTTATGATTATTAAAACTAAAGGGTATATTTGATAGTTTAAGGGAAAAGTATATTTGACAGATAAAAATGGACATACCAAAGTAGAAATTAGGACATATAATTTAGCACGAAGGGAGTAATAACTTTGCGCATCCTGAGTTAACCGGTTGTATTTTTCTTCCTTGTAGGTTGACAGAATTTACAAAGTTTTTTTAGTTTGCTGATAAATTTAAGTGAATGCAGCAACTTTAAGTGCATTTGTGTTAGGTTTCTCATTGTTTTGCCTCATTGTACATATAGGTTCTCATTTTCTTTAACTTAGCCCATTAAAGAAAGCCATGGCAGCCGAAGCTCTCGGTATTGTTTTTTTTTTTTAAGTGAATGCAGTAACTTTAAGTGCATTGATCAAAAGGCGAGGTACAAAAGGCTTGTACAACCCTTGAAGAGAACAAAAAGAAAGAGAGACAAAACTCAGATCACTAAACACACTTAATTTCATATTTCCTATTTCACTTGAAACCGAGACGCATTACATGTACGCATACCATAGTACCCGGACTTCAACTGACTTCGTCAGTACGCGTACATGTACGCATACCATAGCACCCGGACTTTGTCATGTTTTCTTCGCTTCCTTCGATCAATCCTTCTTCTTGAGTTATTTCCTCGGTTTCTTCCACCGTATCTGTATCGGTCGTATGCATACTTACCTCATCATAAATACAGTTTTTATTTCTGTCCTGCGCATATTGGATCTGAGATTGGATTTGTTGTGATTGGTTATTTCTCTCGCCCATCGTTGATGATTCACCGATTTCTCCTCCTATCCTTCTTGTGATTCTCCTACTCCTCCTGGTTGCTATCACATGCTCTGCTCTGGATGCTATTCTCACCACTTATGTTCCTGAAGTAATATCCTCTTTTCACAAAGTATGTAATAACCTTTTGAGATTTAGAAAAGCTGCTATCACAAAAAAAATTCTTTCTCTGAAGTGAAAACTTAGACTCTTTTCTTTAGATCTAGAACTCAGAAATTCTCAAGATTAACAAAAACAATGATGAAATTTTTAGTCTGAATATAAAACTGACGATTGTTTTGAAACTGCCTTCAAAGAACTTCACAGGCAGGGATCATCCCTTTTACTCATCCAAACCGATTTCTAGCGCAAAAATGTAGTTGCAGGAAATCCTACAACCTACACCCAAGTTAATCTTTGAAGTAAATTTAAGACATCATAAGGAAAACTCTAAATCATTTCATTGAAAGATAAATCAAATACAAAATGGATGTATGAAAACCTTAACTTGGGGTGACAAAACAACTTTATCTCTCTTAAAATTCTTATCTAAGCTCTCCAAAAAATCCCTCTCTTTTTACAATGGCTTCTTGTCCCATTTATCGGGGTTACATAGTTGAGGATAGCTAATAAAGCCCTTATTTTCGGATATGGGAAGGCGTTATAATCGCCCTATATTATATTTTCCGCGTTGATCTTTTAACTACCGCGTTGATCCTCACACTTTTGATGTGACTTGGTGACGTCATCTCATTCATCAATAGAAATATAACGAGCGCGTCATATTCGGCTGCTATCAAATGATTCCTCCGCCATGTTATCGGGTGTGCGATATTTTGCACCCACACCTGGCATCTTGGATGACGAGGAAACGATGTATACAACCAAACAAGACTACCTGCTCTTGTTAGCATCTGCAGAATTATTATATTGCACAGATAGTATAACAACAATTGGTGATAACAGCTAAAGGGTATCGGCATTAGAAACTGAGGGACGTTAATTAATGTTTATATCTTGCATTATGCATCATTTCACTTTTCCTTGTTTAGTACGTATTTGAAAATCTACTTATAGGTTTCGTCCGATAGTACTCAATGGTGGGATCAACTACCACAATTTATTCACTCTACTACGGATGCGAGCTTATTGTTTCAGATAGTTTTGTAATTTTGTTCTTTCGCTTTTCGCTTTTCTTCTTTCTCTCCTTCTCTTTCGTTTCTTTATCAATAAAATAATTCTCGGGAGCTTTGCAAAAAAAAAAAAAAAATGAAGAAGAAGCTACTTATAGGTCATCTAGATCGACTAAAATATAAACTGCCAAATCAAAGATATTTGTATACCGAAAGGAACCATAGGTTTCGAGTGGGCTCCCCGGACGTTGTCGATTCTAAAAGATACATAAAAAAATATTCGGCTTAGTTTGTTACCGCTGCTTTTGTAAAAGCACTTTTCTATTGTTCTCATTCGTAACTATTGTAATTGCAGATTTTTTGGGACAACATGGATAGTACTGGCCCATTTACTATCTGAGATGGGGTATATGATGCCCGTATCTAATAACTTGAGCACCTTTGTGCGAAAAACTTCCTTCATATTAAGATTCAGATGTCTCTGCATTTCTCTTGAAGCTTTGGCACCTTCTTCTAGGTAGATTTGGTGCATACAATCAAGAGGACTAATGCCTTTCAAATCTGTTATTGTCCACCCAAGTGCAGTATTGCGCTCTCGGATAACACTAACTAGTGTACTTTCATGATGGGGCTCTAAGTGATGCGTGTCGTAGGTGCAATCAAATTAATATCTTATTTCCACTCAATTAAAAATAATATAATGGAAGTAAGGATCGTTCCCACGAAGAGCAGGGAGATTTAGTTGTCAAAAGTGTCACAATGGGGGTTTGTTTTTGATTTAAAGTAAATAACAAAGCAATTGAAAATAATTAAGTTGCAAGCAATGGAGAGAAATATGATCGGGGAATCCTTCTTCGTTACTAAACCGTCATCAAGTTATTATATTCATCCATTAATACTATTAATCACAAATTATTACCAATCGTGGAATAACAACTAGCTCGGTGTTATCCCCTAAATCCCTTAAATCACTTTAGTGCGGAAGCTCTTCAATACAGATTCTATTCTTCAAACCACCTAGTAGTAGCTCACTCAAGGTGTAATTTGTCCGAATGCTTTATCTTTTGTGAATTATAGATTGATCCTAGTAGTTAGACTCTTAGCTCAAGGTCCGCTTTCTAGTGTTGTTTATACACACAATCACTATACAAAATCCCTCTGCAAGGTCTTGTGTTCTCTACTTTTGTATGAATCATTCGACTATTACTTATCTCCTAACTCAATACTAGCATTTGATTAAATCAACAAATTAGTTCAGTTGGCCACCTAAACAATCTATCAATTAATCATAAATATTTTAATTAGTATAAACAATCAATAATCATGTGAAGAACTTCAAAATAGATTTATATAATAACTCAAATCATTGTCTAGAACTTAGAATTCATCCCCAATCACTAAGAAGTTTAGCTACTCATGGTACTAATAAAACCCATGAGTTTCATATCATAAAATAGAAAAGAAATAGTTACGGTGGTAGAAATAGCTCCAAACCCTAGCTTCTCTTCTCTTGAGTTCTCCTCTCCAATGGCTTGATAAAAGATATATGATATTTCAAAAATATTAGAAGTTCTCTTAAATAGGTATCCAAGTTGTTGTTGTACCCGTGCGCCAAATCCCGTGTCGAATGGTTGCCAAAAACTAGCTAGAATCCCAAAAGAAGTCGCATCCTATACTTGGCAGTGCATGGAGTGGCAGAAATAGCCAAGTGGGCTCATAAACGAAATCGGACAGGCCCGGCCCAAAGCACTATTAGCTGTCGGTTGCAGAACTGACAAACATACATATCTTTTCTTCCATTTCCACGGCCAAGAGGTATATCCGTGAAATATATTTTCCCCTGGAATTCTATTTACTCCGTTCAATAAATCACGGACCAACAAGTCACCGTGAGAATATTTTTCCCCTAATTTTGCAATTTCCTCCCGTTGAATTCTCGGACACTCACATCTCCGTGAGTTTTTAATTCCCTGAATTTTCATTCTCTACCCAGACCATCCACGGATACTCACGGTGATCGAGAGTTTCACAATCTTCGAGTTTTCAAGCTTAAACCAATAACTCCCCGTATACCAGTTGTCCGTGACAACTATCTGTTTCTTCATCATTGCGAAACCCATCTCAGCTCTTTCTTTTCTCGTCATCTCTGCCTACTTCCCAGTTCTCCATCGACAGTACCCAACTCCATAATTTCCAATGGCAAAGCGGGAACCGTTCACTCTATCCTCCATCTCGATCACCTTTAATGGCAGCGAAGAACACTCGAGTCTCAACCGGTCCTGAATCCCATCTCGAGTAATCATCATCTTAACTCCAAAGCTAACAAAGAAACTCCCTTGAGAGCCGAGAGCATCATCATCTTTCATTCTCATCCGCCATGAATGACAAAGAATCATCGATGATAACCAAATGCAACTCTTCCAATCATCAACAACATCATTCCTGTAGAGCTCAACCTTCGCCGATACATCGGCAACCACTACCAAGGTTCATCTTGATATAAACTTGACTTTCATTCTCACATGCGATCTCTACTTCTTCCTCCATCGAGCTGAGATCATTCCATCAAATCTTGCAACAAACGTCAATTCACTGCAAAACTTCATCACTAAACTCTCTTCAATACTGCCAGCCATTACCGAGTCTCACTGCCATTCTCTGTTCGTTACCAACTCCAACTCTGAGATTGCAGCGTCACCCTCACTGACATTCTCAACCTTCCGTCCTTCCCATCTGCCAATAATTGAAGTAGCTTACTCCAGCTCTCTTCTTTATCGTCTCTGCTAGCAATTACGAACAGCTCTGTTCGACTTAATCTCTATGCCATCGGCTCCAATCTAGCTTCGTCGACAAACATAATTCAACTCCTCCTATGACCGATCACTCCATATCTCTCACTCTGCTCACATTCATCACCGATCACTCCATTGCAGACTCTCCACATCACTGCCATCGTCGATGTCGATCACAAAACACCATTATCTACGAACTCCGTGGAAGTCTTCATCAAGAGTTCGGCTTCCCTCTATTCTCTTCTGAACGACTTGTTCTCTCCAGCCATCTCTCCAGACTGCCAACAGACTATCGCCTTCATTCTCAACAACCTCTCGAGCTTCAATCACCGGAAAAACTCCTTTGACATTGCCATCCTTGTTCTCAACCCTCGGTGATGTTCCTTCTCCATCTTTATTTCGATTACTACCCCGGCTCGTAATGAAAATGGCGGCTTGAACCATTCGCTTCTCTTCAAGCTCGGGCAATTCCATCAATCCATCTCGCATGGAGAAAAGACAAAGTCGACCGGCTTGGGAAGAAGGTGACAGCCCCTAAAATAAACGGGGGTGCCTTTAACAGTTCTGTCTTTGTCTTTACTTTTCGACAACTTCGGTTCGCTTCAAATGCTTATAGATTCTTCATACGATGTCGGAATGACTCCATTCTTTCGTCGTTGGCTTCATCTTTTCGTCCTCTTCGAGATGATATCAAGGACTCCTAGATTTGAACAATTTCCACTTGGTCTTAGGCCCTTCTCCGCTTGCGACTAACTTCTTTTATTGCACAAATATGTGCCAATTCACTTCTTTTGGATGATTCACCTAGCAAAACACAAATAAGAGAAAACAAACGTAATATACAATAATTTGCAAGAAAATATAGCAAATACTAGCATGGATTCGACACAAAATATATGCAAAATATGCACTTAACAAATTCCCCCACACTTGTCTTTTGCTCGTCCTCCAAAGCAAACTATCTAAAATACAACAACTCCATGTCGGCGAGGATACGGTTACTCTTAGCATGAATAACAGGCCTTTAAACCCCTAGGTGTCCCTAGTGGACGAGTTATAGTCTCGTGAAGGTTTACAAGAGGTCTACCTACAAAACCTATATTTCCAACTCCGTCTATTTGTGACAAATTCATGAACGAATCCAAAATGACTACGAGGAGGAGGTACCTTAAGCAAATTCAGTTCATATTCAAATAAATAAAGCTCTAATTAGATAGTCGAACAAGCCACAATACTCTAAACTAACAAACCACAATCACAATGAAAAGATTAAGAAGATGAATATAGATGTAGATGTTGGCCAATGTTCACAAGTGATCAATGTTTCCCATATCTGCGTCAAGGTCACCGCCAAGATGAACCTATGCCTATTGGATTGAGCTACTCTTGTCAACTCTAGCGTCAACACACTCGGCATATACAAGGGAACCAGTGGCCAACAACTTACTTCTACATCAACTCACTGGCATATACAAGGGAACCAGGAGTGACTTTATTCACCAAATATATTACTTTCTTTTCTTTTTCTTTTCTTTTTCACTTTTTTTTTCTTTTTTTTTTTTAGACGGCATGATTAGATCTTTTGGATCCAAGCGCATGCTTCTTGTCGAGCAAGTACGTGATAGTTGCCTTTGATCCTGCATTCCACGCTTGTTTAGGCGACGGAGACAGGGACTACGTTTCACACATACTGCTATTCCCAAGTGTCATTCTTATTCCGTTTGGTCTAATTGGTCGGTCTTTTTTTTTTTTTTTTTTTTTTTTTTTTTTTTTTTTTTTTTTTTTTTTTTTTTTAGCAACTCAATCACTCTATTTCATCTTAGCAGTAATAACACGTCGATGTTTAGTGACCCACCAAAGCACTTAGAGAACAATAGATAAATATGGAAAAATAAAAATAGAATGTGATATGGTGATATTCCTAGATATGGTAACAACTATCATGTTATTTGTGATTTCTGAGCTATGTGTTCGTCCCTTTTAGTTAATTGGTTCCTCAACTCCTGCATTCAAAATGGTTCAATCCACTAATGGTGTCATCCTAAAGGCACAAGTTTTTTTTTTTTTTTTTAAAAGGCATAAAACAAACTAAAACAAACTATACAAACATATAAATGCTCCCCCACACTTAAACTTCACATTGTCCTCAATGTGTAAAACCGAAAGTTCTGAATTCTGACGTAACAGCAGATAAAACGCAAAAACTGTACAAATTGGTAAGGAATTTGGAAAAACTCCATTTCACAAAAGTTGTTCATCTACGTGTTTTCTACACAGTGTCAAAAGGGAACAGTGTTTCGATAAACGGTCTGACAGTTATGGTCTCTGGACTGAACTACGCGCAGTCTGAATTTTTCTGACGAAAAGGTATTCGTCATAATTTTCTTCTAAAATAGATTACGGACTCAATGAAATTAAACATGGGGATGCAAATATGATATGAAAACAATAAAAACACAAAATAAAAGGGTTTAAGATACAAAACCTATGGATTGCCTCCCATTTAGCGCTTGGTTTAAAGTCGTCGGCCCGACTTGGAATTCTCCTTATGCTACTCCTCCCGGAGGAGCAAATCACGAAGCTCTATCTCGTCCACATTCACATAAGCGATGTTTTCATAGTATGGCTTCAATCTATGGACGTTGACCTTAGAAGTAGTCCCATCTCTAAGACTAGTGATATCAATCGCACCATGAGAATAAACATTAGTAACAACATATGGTCCAATCCATCTGGACCTTAGCTTACCAGAAATAACTTAAGACGAGAATGAAATAAAAGAACTTTTTCGTCCCACAACAAAATTCTTCCGAGAAATCATCTTGTCATGGAAAAGCTTAGTCTTTTCCTTATATATACGAGAACTCTCGTAAGCATCATTACGTATCTCCTCTAGCTCATTAATTTGTAGTTGCCTATGTTTCCCCCGCTTTATCATACTCCATGTTGCACATCTTTACCGCCCATAAAGCCTTATGCTCAAGTTCAATCGGGAGATGACAAGCTTTGCCATAAACCAACCGATATGGAGACATACCAATCGGTGTCTTGTATCTTTGTTCTATACGCCCAAAGTGCATCGTTGAGTCTATAACTCCAATCCTTCCGTGTAGTGTTAACGGTTTTCTCAAGGATGGACTTAATCTCACGATTAGAAATTTCAGCTTGCCCACTAGTTTGTGGGTGATACGGCGTACCAATCTTGTGTGTAATGTTGTACTTCTTGAGGAGAGCATGGAAGGATTTCTTGAAGTGCGAGCCTCCATCACTGATAACCAATCTTGGTGTACCATGTCTAGAGAAAATATATTCCTTCACAAACTCACAAACAACTTGAGAATCATTAGTAGGGGTGGCTTTAGCTTCCACCCATTTAGAAACATAATCCACAGCAAAGAAGTATATAAAATTTTCCATTCGAATTAACAAAGGACCCATAAAATCAATGCCCCACACATCAAAAATCTCGACATTGAGAATAGGATTGAGTGGCATTTGATTTCGAGCACCTAGATTGCCCGTTCGTTGACATCTATCACAAGATTTGCAAAAAGCATATGCATCCTCAAATAGGGTAGGCCAATAAAAGCCACTCTCAAGGACTTTGAGAGCGGTGCGTTTTACACCAAAGTGACCACCACAAGCATAAGAATGACAAAAGATAGAATTGATCGAAATTCGAGTTTGGTACGCACTGCTGGATAATTTGATCAGCACCATATTTCCACAAGTAGGGTTCATCCCACATCTTTACTTGGCTATTTTCTTAAGCTTTAGCTTTTGAAAAGTAGACATTGTACTAGGTACTTGCCTTGTAACCAAATAGTTCACTATATCAAGCGTACCAAGGTGTTGATTCTTCAATTGAGAAAAGTTGTTCGTTCGGGAAAACGATCCTGTAATGGGAGTTCTTCTTCGGAACAACAAGTCTACTAAGATGATCAAAATCGTATTCTCAACACCTTTCTTATCTCTGATTTCCATATTGAATTCTTGCAGCAAAAGAATCCAACGTATGAGTCTTGGCTTAGCTTCCTTCTTTTTCAATAGGTATCGTAGTGCTGCATGATCAGAATATACAATCACATTAGTACCCACCAAATAAGCTCTAAATTTTTCTAATGCAAATACTATAGCCAACAACTCTTTCTCAGTAGTAGAATAGTTGATTTGAGCATCGTTTAGGGTCCTTGATGCATAATAAATCACATGTGACCTCTTGTCTACTTTTTGACCCAAAACAGCTCCGACTGCATAATCACTTGCATCACACATTAACTCGAACGGCAAACTCCAGTCAGGTGACTTAATAATTGGTGCAGTAGTCAACAATTCCTTCAATTTATTAAAGGCATCCTTGCACTCCTGGTCGAAGTTAAAGGCAACCTCCTTTTGCAACAATTTGCACATTGGCATTGAGATTTTGGAGAAATCTTTGATAAACCTCCTATAAAAACTCCGCATGACCAAGAACGAGCGAATTCCCCTCACCGAAGTGGGGTATTGTAAGTTCCTAATCAAGTCTATCTTTACCTTGTCTACCTCGAGCCCTTGAGAGGACACGATGTGGCCAAGTACAATTCCATGGTCTACCATAAAGTGGCATTTCTCCCAGTTTAAAACAAGATTAGTGTCTATGCATCTTTTAAGCACAAGTTGAAGATTATTTAAACAAATATCAAATGAATCACCGTAAACACTAAAGTCGTCCATAAATACCTCAATGATGTTTTCTACGTAATCAGAGAATATACTAACCATACATCTCTGAAAAGTGGCAGGCGCATTGCAAAGACCAAATGGCATTCTTCTATATGCGAATGTACCGAAAGGACAAGTGAAAGTAGTCTTCTCTTGATCCTCCGGTGCAATAACAATTTGATTGTAGCCCGAATAACCATCCAAAAAGCAATAATATGAATGTCCCGCTAACCTCTCTAACATCTGGTCAATGAAAGGCAAAGGAAAGTGATCCTTGCGGGTAGCCGAATTGAGCTTTCTGTAGTCTATGCACACTCTCCATCCTGTTTGAACTCTTGTAGGAACGAGTTCATCATCTTGATTTCTAACAACGGTGACACCTGATTTCTTAGGCACCACTTGCACTGGACTAACCCATTTGCTGTCATCGGAAATTGGGTAAATCACCCCACACACTTAGTAATTTGAGGATCTCTTTCTTCACGACCTCCATCATTGGGGGTTAAGCCTACGGCCGAGCATCACGTCGGCTTGATATTATCTTCCATAAGGATTCTATGCATGCACATGGCTGGACTAATGCCTTTGATGTCGGCAATTGTCCACCCAATAGCCGTTTGTGCTCTTTCAGGAACCCTAAGGAGGCGTTCTTCCTGTATTGCTGTGTGAGATTGTTTGCAATAATGACTGGAAGCTCTTCCCCATCACCCAAGTAAGCGTACTTTAAGTGATCGGGTAGAGGTTTCACTCTAATTAGGTGCTGCACAACGTGAAGGTAAAGGAACTTCATCAGTTACAGGTAAAGAGATATATGAAATATTACCTCTTCTAACTTCTTGTGATGCTGTTAAAGCACCACATGTCTCAACAAACTCCTTGGAAATATCAACGTCCAAGTTAGGCATGCCATGGATGTCCAAATTAATGCTATTTTGTAGCACAGATTCAAGTTCATCTTCGTTGATCAAATCAAACATCTGTTGTGCCAACGAACCAATAACATCAACAGAAAATGCAGAATGGATATCACTTGGATAACGCATGGCTTCAAAAATATTGAAGCGTATAACCTCTTTGTCAAACTCCATAGTGAGTGTCCCAGTATCACAATCAATCTTCGTCTTAGCAGTCTTCATAAATGGTCTCCCAAGAAGTAATGAAGTAGACGAACAATTGTCCCCATCCTGCATATCCACAACAAAGAAATCAACCGGAAAGATTAGTTCATTAACTTGCACTAACACGTCTTCCACGAGTCCCTTAGGATATATGTTAGACTTATTAGCTAATTGAATGATAATCCCTGTCTCCTTTAAAGGTCCCATTCAATGAATCATAAACATCGGTGACATCACGCTTATGGAAGCTCCCAAATCGAGTAAAGCACGCTCGAACTGTTTTTCACCAATAGTAACGGCACCGTAAAACCACCGGATCTTTACACTTTGCAGGCATCTTCTTTAGCAACATAGCTGAAGCACTTTCTCCCACCTGAGTGATCTCGTTAGCAATCAACCTCTCATTCCTTGTACACAAATCCTTCAGAACTTTGGCATACCTGGGTACCATTATGATGGCCTCAATAAATGGAATGTTGATGTGCACCTTGCTGAAAATATCCATAATCTCCTTGTCTAGAGCTTGCTTCTTTGACTTGGCAAAACGACTAGGAAAAGGAGGTGGTGTGGTAAAAGTAGGAATTGTGTCCTTAGGTTGGCCACTTGAGGTTGGCTTTTCCTTTGGAACGGTTTCCACCTCTACTTCCTCTTCCAAATTGTGACTAACCTTTTCTTGTTGTTTTGGCTCTTCAGTTTGCTTCCCACTTCTTAGAGTTACAACATTAACGTTCGCTCTTGGATTCACAAAAGGTTGTGATGGCAACTTTGCTGAATTCTGTGCTTTTAGTTCATTCATGTCTGTAGCCAACTGTCCAATTTGAGTTTGCAAGTCCTTTATAGCCATATCTTGTTTCTGCAGAATGGTATCTTGACGCTGAGCGTTGGCATCTTGCTTTTGCATCATCATTTTCATCATCTCCTCTAAACTGGAACTCTGAGTCTGTTGTTGAGGCTGAGGTGGAGGTTGTGGTCGGAATTGTGGTTGTTGAAAACCACTCTGTCGCCCATAAGGATTAGGAGCTGCAGCTTGTTGATTTGCATAACTCGAAATTTGGGTGATCTTTCCAACCACGGATTATAAGTATTAGAGTAGGGATCATACCTTGGCCTCTCGATTCGGGAATACAAACATTCACCGTTTTCAGACTCTTCTTCATAAGAAGGAATAATCACTGCTGCCATTCGTTGTACTACCTTCTCTATGTTGTTCATCCGTTGCTCGACATTATGCAGACTCTCCCATCTCGTTAACTCTTCCCGACATTAGAGTTGTTTTACGGTGTAGAATTGTTGAGCATTGGAAGCCATACTCTCAATCAAACCTGGTTGCTGCGAGATTGTCTTCTCGATAAGTGAACCACCGGCAGCCGCATCAATCAAATTCCTCTGTTCTGGAAGTAATCCTTCGTAGAAGTATTGAATGATAAGTATCGAGGATATATTATGGTGTGGGCAGCTTGCTAGCAACTTCTTATACCTCTCCCTAAGTATTCATATAGAGATTCCCAGGACATCCGCAGAATGCCACTAATCTCCTTACGAACAGATGCCGCTTTGGAAGCGGAAAATATTTCTCCGAGAAATAGCTTTTTCATCTCGATCCATGTTGTAACACTCCCTGGAGGAAGACAATACAACCATTCTTCCGCTAAGTCTTTGTTAATGAGAACGGAAGGCTTGTAGCATCGCCATATCTCTATCTCTTTGTTACATGCCTCAAACTTGTCATTGTGTTCGGAACTGTTGAAGGTGTCGATTTGGATTTTCACTGGATGTCCCTTGAACTTTGGTATATGATGAAGTAGATTCGACTTCAGCTCCACTTTGGGTTAGTGATTGCAATGCACGGTGGTTGCGAATCTAAGCATGGAGATGTCAACTCTCTTAACTTCCTCTCCCGGAGGTGGAGGATCTCTCTCGTCGTCCGTGTTAACCATTTCTTACGTAGAAAGTTACTGGTTGCAAGCTTGTCGACGTGCTTGTAGTCTTGTTCCCTTGCGAGTTTGAATTCCGCACCTCGGATAATCCCAATCTTTCGGTGCCGGGGATTAAGTACCTGAAAAAAATTCTCAAAAAGCTAAATCAAAAACTAAAAATAAGACTAAAAACAAAAAGAAAACAAAAAGAAATAACAACTAAAGCTACCGACTGCTCCCCGGCAACGGCGCCAAAATTTGATGCGTGTCGTAGGTGCAATCAAATTAATATCTTATTTCCACTCAATTAAAAATAATATAATGGAAGTAAGGATCGTTCCCACGAAGAGCAGGGAGATTTAGTTGTCAAAAGTGTCACAATGGGGGTTTGTTTTTGATTTAAATTAAATAACAAAGCAATTGAAAATAATTAAGTTGCAAGCAATGGAGAGAAATATGATCGGGAATCCTTCTTCGTTACTAAACCGTCATCAAGTTATTATATTCATCCATTAATACTATTAATCACAAATTATTACCAACCGTGGAATAACAACTAGCTCGGTGTTATCCCTAAATCCCTTAAATCACTTTGGTACGGAAGCTCTCCAATACCAGATTCTATTCTTCGAAACCACCTAGTAGTAGCTCACTCAAGGTGTAATTTGTCCGAATGCTTTATCTTTTGTGAATTATAGATTGATCCTAGTAGTTAGACTCTTAGCTCAAGGTCCACTTTCTAGTGTTGTTTATACACACAATCACTATACAAAATCCCTCTGCAAGGTCTTGTGTTCTCTACTTTTGTATGAATCATTCGACTATTACTTATCTCCTAACTCAATACTAGCATTTGATTAAATCAACAAATTAGTTCAGTTGGCCACCTAAACAATCTATCAATTAATCATAAATATTTTAATTAGTATAAACAATCAATAATCATGTGAAGAACTTCAAAATAGATTTATATAATAACTCAAATCATTGTCTAGAACTTAGAATTCATCCCCAATCACTAAGAAGTTTAGCTACTCATGGGATTAATAAAACCCATGAGTTTCATATCATAAAATAGAAAAGAAATAGTTACGGTGGTAGAAATAGCTCCAAACCCTAGCTTCTCTTCTCTTGAGTTCTCCTCTCAATGGCTTGATAAAAGATATATGATATTTCAAAAATATTAGAAGTTCTCTTAAATAGGTATCCAAGTTGTTGTTGTACCCGTGCGCCAAATCCCGTGTCGAATGGTTGCCAAAAACTAGCTAGAATCCCAAAAGAAGTCGCATCCTATACTTGGCCGTGCATGGAGTGGCTGAAATAGCCAAGTGGGCTCATAAACGAAACTGGACAGGCCCAGCCCAAAGCACTATTAACTTTGTCGGTTGCCGGTAACCGACAAACATACATATCTTTTCTTCCATTTCCACGGCCCGGTATATCCGTGAAATATATTTTTCCTGGAATTCTATTTACTCCGTTCAATAAATCACGGACCAACAAGTCACCGTGAGAATATTTTTCCCCGATTTTGCAATTTCCTCCCGTTGAATTCTCGGACACTCACATCTCCGTGAGTTTTTAATTCCACTGAATTTTCATTCTCTACCCACCATCCACGGATACTCGGTGATCGAGAGTTTCACAATCTTCTGAGTTTTCAAGCTTAAACCAATAACTCCCCGTATACCAGTCTGTCAGTGACAACTATCTGCTTCTTCATCATTGCGAAACCCATCTCGGCTCTTTCTTTTTTCTCGTCATCTCTCGCCTACTTCCCGATTCTCCATCGACAGACCCAACTCCATAATTTCCAATGGCAGCAGAACCGTTCACTCTATCCTCCATCTCGATCACCTTTAATGGCAAAGCAGAACACTCGAGTCTCAACTGGTCCGAATCCCGGCTCGAGTAATCATCATCTCGACTCCAAAGCTAACGACAAACTCCCTTGAGAGCCAAGAGCATCATCATCTTTCATTCTCATCTGCCATGAATGACAGCAATCATCAGTGATAACCAAATGCAACTCTTCCAATCATCAACAACATCATTCCCTGTAGAGCTCAACCTTCGCCGATACTGGCAACCACTGCCAAGGTTCATCTTGATATAAACTTGACTTTCATTCTCACATGCAGTCTCTCTCTTCTTCCTCCATCGAGTGAGATCATTCCATCGGCATCTTGCAACAGCGTCAATTCCTGGCAAAACTTCATCACTAAACTCTCTTCAATACTGCCAGCCATTACCGAGTCTCACTGCCATTCTCTGTTCGTTACCAACTCCAACTCTGAGATTGCAGCGTCACCCTCACTGACATTCTCAACCTTCCGTCCTTCCCATCTGCCAATAATTGAAGTAGCTTACTCCAGCTCTCTTCTTTATCGTCTCTGCTAGCAATTACGAACAACTCTATTCGACTTCTGTCTATGCCATCAGCTCCAATCTAGCTTCGTCGACAAACATAGTTCAACTCCTCCTATGACCGATCACTCCATCTCTCTCACTCTGCTCACATTCATCACCGATCACTCCATTGTAGACTCTCCACATCACTGCCATCGTCGATGTCGATCACAAAACACCATTATCTACGAACTCCGTGGAAGTCTTCATCAAGAGTTCAGCTTCCCTCTATTCTCTTACAGAAGCGACTTGTTCTCTCCAGCCATCTCTGTCAACTGCCAACAGACTCTCGCCTTCATTCTCAGCAACCTCTCGAGCTTCAATCACCGGAAAAACTCCTTTGACATTGCCATCCTTGTTCTCAACCCTCGGTGATGTTCCTTCTCCATCTTTATTTCGGTTACTACCCCAGGCTCGTAATGAAAATGGCAGCTTGAACCATTCGCTTCTCTTCAAACTCGGGCAATTCCATCAACCCATCTGCATGGAGAAAAGACAAAGTCGACTGGCTTGGGGAAGAAGGTGACAGCCCCTAACAGAAATAGGGGTGCCTTTAACAGTTCTGTGCTGTCTTTACTTTTCGACAACTTCGGTTCGCTTCAAATGCTTATAGATTCTTCATACGATGTCGGAATGACTCCATTCTTTCGCCGTTGGCTTCATCTTTTCGTCCTCTTCGAGATGATATCAAGGACTCCTAGATTTGAACAATTTCCACTTGGTCTTAGGCCCTTCTCCGCTTGCGACTAACTTCTTTTATTGCACAAATATGTGCCAATTCACTTCTTTTGGATGATTCACCTAGCAAAACACAAATAAGAGAAAACAAACGTAATATACAATAATTTGCAAGAAAATATAGCAAATACTAGCATGGATTCGACACAAAATATATGCAAAATATGCACTTAACACTAAGTCGAGGAAATTATGGTAGGATGAGTATTTTTACTACAAGAAACACGTATTTCGGTGTGTATGGTAACGGTTTTAACTCAAGAGTGGGGGCTTAACCGATGATGGGATGGGTTTATCTATGGTTGGCGGAAGAGGTTCTAGTTTGTGTTTCCATTTCCCATAATTTATTACTTGCGCTGAATCTAACAACGTATTCACTTCTTCAGAATGACTATACTCATCATAGTATATATTCTCTAAAGTAGGCTAATCACAGACTCTAATGGATCATTAATAGTATTAGTGGTAAAGGTATTCTCAACTAGAGAATCAATATTGTATATGGACTAACAGTGTTTAAGGTCCGATGAGGCTTGGAATGGCTTGAAAACATTCAACGAGATTTTATGATTCCCAGAGGGAAAATTCTACTAGGCCATTTTGGCGTTGTATAACTGCAATCGTAGTACTAAAAATAGACGACCTAGAATTATTGAGATATCGATGTCCCGATCGGCGACAAGGCGATTCTCTAAAATCACAACGTCTAACCGGTAAAAATGAAGTTCTCTACGAACCAAAACGTCTTCAATAATTCCAAGTGGGATTTTGAATGACGACCTATCCGCTAACCTTAGTTTTATCCTAGTTAGTTTCATCTCTCATACTCCAAGTTTTTCATACACCGAAATCGTAAAAGATTCACACTCCCCAAGAGCTAAAAGGGCATTCTCTATTTTTTGGTTACCTATAACACATGTAACTGTAGGATAACCAGGATCTTTAAATTTGACTGGCTATTTTTGTGATATTATGGAACTAACTTGTTGGGTCAAAAATGCCTTTTTATGTACACCCATGTGTCTTTTAACGGTGCACATCTTGTTAAGGAACTTGTCCAAAGCCAGTACATGTTTATTTCAAAGATGTCTAGGATTTCAGCATAGGTACAGGGATTTTTCTTGGCGAGTCTCTGAGTAAATGGTGCAGGTGGTGTGTACACTCTTTCGGGGATATTTTCCTCACCAAGACTCTAAGTACTTTCAGGCCCATTAGGATCTTTAGACGAAGTCCGGTCAACTTCAAATCTGCTTTTCAATGGATTCTTATCTTTAGGTGGCACTATCGAGTTCTCTAATATTTTGCCACTCCTAGGGGTAATAACTATTTAGACATGTTCATTTTTTCTAGAGCTACTAGACCCATTAACCTGGTTAACTCATTTAGGATTTGGAGTCGGTTGGATATGAAATCTCCCATTTTTCCTATTATTTAACATGTTCAAGTGTTGACTTAATAGCTTAGTCATTATTTTGCTGGTGACATTGACTTGTCAAGACAAATTCAACGAACTCCTGACCAAAGTTATCAAACCTATGACTTAAAAGTTTAATGTTTTGGGTAGTATGGGCATTATTTATGGCACTACCTTGAATAAAGAGTCTTAGAGTTTCCTCTAGAGATGTTTTGGGTAGTATGGGCATTCTAAACTAGGCTCAGATCTTGGACATGAGCTTGGTTCTTAGGAAAACTTGGAGGTGGGTTGATAGTTGTGCCATCTTGATGGTTACCTTTAGACCACGATAAATTCGGGTTATGTCTCCAACCAGGGATATAAGAGAGTATGGATCAAACTTGGATCGACCCTCATATTTAGAGTTTATACCACCATGTAAGACATTATCCTAGTCATGAGAAGTTTCGTTATGGTAAAAGATGGGGTACTGAGGTCCAGTATGACCTTGATCACTACAGATAGTACACTGGTAGGTTCTAGGCTCATTGTTACATCTCATAGCCTAGGTTGACCTTCGGTTCATCTCTAAGGCCTCTATAGGTTCTAGGGTCATTGTTACAGCTCATAGCCTAGGTTGACCTTTGGTTCATCTCTAAGGCCTCTAAACTCCTAAGGATATCGATCCATTATCAACTCTATTGACCCTATGGATAGGGTTCCTAGTTATTTCGATCTCTCTCATTGAAGCCCACTGCCTAGTTTTTTCTCTGTGACTCATTGTTTCTACCTGCATTCAGGTTTCACTATCAAGGCCTTCATATAAAATTGAATGGGATTTCTCAAATTCATGGTGTGGAAACTGGTATAACAGCTCATTAAACATTTCCACATAATCATGAAGGTTTTCACTTTTTTTTTTCGCTTAAAGGTTTAGGTAGACTTGCCGACCAAAAATATTCTTATGGTGCGAGTATAATTTCTTAACAAAAACCTCTACGAGACCATCTCAGGTGGTGATTGTTTTCGAAGGAATGAAATGATACCACTCATTGGCTCTCTTTTCAAGAGACAAGGGAAACAAACGCAACCAAAGCGCATCATTTGGAGACATTCGGGTAACTCATTGTGTCACAAATAATTTTAAAATCTCTTATATCGGTACATGGGTTCTCATTATTTATCCCCCTAAATTTGGGAAGCATGCCAATGTTCCTAGGTTTAATTTCAAATTTGACAAAATTGGTTAATAAAACTAACCCTGGGTTATGTACCACTGTAGAAGGGTTCATCTTATCTCTAAGGGTTTTTTTTACCGGGACATCCCCCATTTTAGAAAAATAAAACAGAGATACCACTTAAATTTGTGTAATGGGTTAGACTCAAATCAAAAAGGTTATTTTCTTCGAGTCTATCCCCTACACGTTTCCAACAATGCATACACAAGCAAAACTACTAGTGTTAAGCAAAAATTTGTGCTCACGGAAACATTGGGTTCACTATTTTAGGTAAGCTTGGTTTACCTTAGCAAAATATACCTACAGTCAAAGACTGGTCAAATGTACAAGGCTAAGGTTGGTGGAATTACGACTGACGATGCCAAGAGGGTTCAACGGTACTTTTCCACGAGTTTTCCTAGAATTCGGTGCTGGCGAGTGCTCTTTTTGGTAAAGCGGTTAAGGATATTGATAGAGTTTACAAGCTAACGGAGAGACAAAAAGCAGTTTTTAGTTGTTTGCAAGCAGCACTTGCCCAAGATTTTCTTCTTGCTATTCTGGTTGAGGGGCTTGGACATAAGATGTCTCCTTTAGAGTACCGTTGTATCCTCAAATATAACTTAATGATCCCGCTTTATCCCCCTTACTCTCGTTACCTTGCTTGCATTACAGGATGCTTAGACTCGTATGGTGAACATGCAGTTCATTGTAAGGTAGACCCTGGTTTTAAATATAGACATGATCATGTGAGGGATATCTTGTATGATATACTGTGGAGGGCTGGCATTTCAACAAAGAAAGAAGCGCCTGTGAACTTCCTGACAAACCCACTAGAAGGGAGATCGACACTAAGACCAGCAGATGTTCTTATTTTTGGGTGGGCTAATGGGAAACACACATGTGTTGACCTCACTGGGGTATCTCATTTGGTAGGCATTGGACATGGCACCTTTACAGTCGGGCAAGCATCCCTAAGGGCTGCCTCAGGTAACATATCGAAGCATGAGAAAGCGTGTGTTGACAATGGGCATGCTTTCGTCCCCTTTGCTTTTGATACTTTTGGTTATCTGGCTCTAGAGGCGACCGGACTACTCAAGAGGGTCCAGAAAGTCATGCTTAGCAATGTGATGACTCCTGGTTCACGAGATTTTATTTTTAATAGGATAGGTTTTGCAATTCAAAAAGGGCTTGCGGCGCAGCTTGTTGCTCGCTTGCCTACTATGTAACTCTTTTAATTACTTTTTTTAGTGGGTTGATATTAATAAAAATTGATTCTAAAATCCAAAAAAAAAAAAAAAAAAAAAAAAAAAATGAAATAATAATATAAACATTTGGGTTTTATTACTTACCTTTTTTGGTAGGAAATTCCACAATAAATGTGGAATATTACATGCACATCAAAAAAATAGAAAAATACCCTTGAAATCGAAAAGGTAAAATAAAATAAATCATAATTAACCTAATTAACAAAACATTGTAAAAAATAATCAAAATTAATATTTTTCAAACGTCGACAACAAGTAATAATCTAAAGAAAAGCACGACGATGAAGAACTTATTGTCGTTCCCGCAACAAGTGATCCATATGAAAAAGATGATATTGACAGTGTTGTCGATATCCCAAACAACATTGAAAGTAGTGAAACTCACAAACCTCCCAAGTGGGTACATCTTAGACATTTTGAAGAGAATGTCATTAGTGATGCAAATGCCAGGGTAATAACTCGTGGACAACTTCTAAATATGCGTCATTATACTTTATTTTTCTCATCCATAGAACCAAAGAATGCTGAAGAAGCCTTGGATGATCATGCTTGGGTAAACTCAATGCATGAGGAACTCAATCAATTTGAAAAGACAAGGAGTATGGGAACGAGTACCAAGACCAGAAGGAATTAATTAACATTGTTTGTATGAAATGGATCTTCAAAAACAAGACCCGACGAATATGGAACCATTGTTCGAACAAGGCCAGACTTGTTTCCCAAGGATATTCAAAAATATAAGGTATAGATTTTGATGAAACGTTTGCTCCTGTAGCTCGTTTTGAATCTATTAGACTTTTACTTGCTTATGCTTGTTACCTTCAGATCAAAATTTTTCAAATGGATATTTCTTAATGGAGATTTAAAAGAAGAGGTTTTTTTTTTGCTCAACCCAAAGGATTTGAGGATCCTTTATTTCCGGATCACTTGCCGCCACACCTGCCGCGCCAAGGCATGCCAACCATGCTAGCCGCACCCATGTGCCAATAGTAAACCGTGCCATCCACACCCACCGCGCCAAGGTATGCCAACCATGCTAGCCGTACCCTTGTGCCAATGGCAAACCGTGCCATCCACACCCACCGTGCCAAGCCATGCCAACCATGCTAGCCGCACCCCTGTGCCAATGGCAAACTGTGCCAGCCACACCTACCGCTCCAAGGTATGCCAACCAGGCTTGCCGTTCCTACACGCCATGCACAACGCTGGTTGCCAAAACGAAGGCTTGCAACAATCTACGGACATCTTTCCATCTAAGACGCAAATATTAGCCGTCCAAGGTTACCAGACAACGCATGGTTACCTTTAACCCAAAAACCCTAGCTTGGTCACGGTCCTAGCTTGGTAACGCCAAACCCTTGGCCCCACCATGCCAAGCCAAACCGCACCTTACCTTGAACCTAGCAATGCTATCCGCACCATGTGCCAACGGCATGCCAAACCCTTGGCCCCACCATGCCAAGCCAAACCGCACCTTGCCTTGGCCCTAGCCAAGCTAGCCGCACCATGTGCCAACGGCATGCAAAACCCTTGGTCCCACCATGCCAAGCCAAACCGCACATCGCCTTTGCCCTAGCCATGCTAGCCGCACCATGGGCCAACGGCATGCCAAACCCTTGGCCCACCATGCCAAGCCAAACCGCACCTTGCCTTGGCCCTTGCCATGCTAGCCGCACCATGTGCCAACGGCATGCCAAACCATTGACCCCACCATACCAAGCCAAACCGCACCTTGCCTTGGCCCTAGTCATGCTAGCCGCACCATGTTCCAACGGCATGCTACGCCCTTAGCCCCACCATGCCAAACCCACCTAGCCACGCCACCATGCTGGCCTTCCCTACGTGACTACCAAAATGAAGGCGTGCGACAATCAACGGTCCCCTTCAATCCCGAGGAGCAAATCCTAGCCATCCAAGGTTACAGGACAACGCACAGTAACCTTTGGCAAAACCTATGTTTGGCCACGCCAAACCATGCCATGCCGACGGCATGCCAACCTAGCCACGCCACCATGCAGGCCTTCCCTACACGGCTACCAAAACGAAGGCGTGCGACAATCAACGGTCGCCCTTCAATCCCAGGAGCGAATCCTAGCCATCCAAGGTTACCAGACAAACACATGGTAACCTTTGGCCCGAAAACCTAAGTTTGGCCACGCCAAACCATGCCATGCCGACGGCATGCCAACCTAGCCACGCCACCATGCTTTCCTTCCCTACACGGCTACCAAAACGAAGGCGTGCGACAATCAAAGGTCGCCCTTTAATCCCAGGAGCAAATCCTAGCCATCTTAGGTTACCAGACAACACATGGTAACTTTTGACCCAAAACCCTAGTTTGGCCACGCCAAACCGCGCCACATGCTGGCCTTCCCTATACGGCCACCAAAACGAAAGCGTGCAACAATCAACGGCTACCTCTCGTCTTAAGATACAAAATCTCGACCATCGGAGGTCACCAAACTAGCGAGTCTCCCAAGCACGACTTGCCAGGCTACAACAATATGCTACATATTTTCCACAAAGACATTCGAGACATCAATACATATCACAAACTGGGGGATCCTCTTTGGGTAGTGGTTTGGCGGTTTACAGCGTGCGGCGTACACTATGCCCGTCATAAGGAAGTGTCATAAGGATGAGGCGATTAATAAATACAGGAGTTAATGGTGAAACGTTCTTTTTATGGAACATCGATTCCATGCGTTAACGTTACCACCTCCTCCCATTTACTCATCCATTCCTTAATGAGACCAAAGTATGTTTCACTTCGACTTGTATAAATATGTCTTACCTATTTCCATCGAACAACAAGTTCAGTCAGGAGCATTACAACACTCAGAAATATTTTGCTAGCTTTCCATTTGTTAGCTTCCCGTTTTCTGATACGAGTCGTGAAAAAACTACTCTTCCGAATCAACTTTGGTCTCAACACTTTCTTCGCTTCCCTCCCCAAAACCAACCCATTCTCCTCCTCTTTATGGCCGAAGCAAGTCTGGAACGTCCATTTGTTGGTTTCAGGACAGTTTGTCTGCATTGATCTCTCGAATCTAAAGTAATCCCTTGCAGTACATTGTTTAGGGTTTAAATTAGTTTCTCACCCGCACACCCGAAATTACCAAAATCAGCAGAAACCGTTTTCACCCTCAAACAGCTTGGGAAAGAAAAAAAAATCATTTATAGTTTTAAGATCTTATCATCACTGTAGATATTTATTCAAATAAAATTCATCTTACTTTAATCCTTAAATAAGCAACTCATAACCTTTATTGTACTACAAAACAATGTTTAATATTTCTTAAACAGCTTTCTCATAACATTAACAATCAAATCGATACCGAACAAATATCTTCTCTAGCTTCATGAAAATCTCCACAGTAACAAATACCTAATTGACCAATAAAACCGGTTTACAGTCAAAACAACTAGAAGAAAAATCAATATATACATACAGATCTGTAGAGTATTCTAGCAATTTCTAACATTTAAAGAGTCAATCAAGGTAGAATTCCTGAACTAAACCGAAGAAGATGCAAGTTCTTACATACTGACACTCCGATAGAGAGAGTACTTAAAAACATTAATATAACAGTAATCCAAACAACCGAATTACATAAACAAGTTCTTGAATTCAGATAAACAAGACTTCACTTTTTTCCAGCCTCACTCCTACAATAATCCAACCTTATTTTTCGCTTAAGTAAGCATATTCTCACTAATTTTCTTAGTGTAAAATCTAAGAATCTAAGTTCTTATGTTGAGAGGAGAAATCATTGTGCTGAGTATGTAGTTTTTGTTGTTCATCATTATCAACATCACAAGCCATGATATGTGGTTATGGTTTGAGGCGGCCCAAAACAGGGAGGAAGAGAGTGAGAGGTTGTAAAAATGAATCTAAGGACGACGGGATAGAAATGAACCCTAAACGCCATCGCTTAAATAAGAGGATCGAAGGATGCGGGTTATTAAAATAACCCGGCCCATTACAACAAACACTCCTATCCAATGTATATATATAATGTGTTGGTTAACCATACGTTTAGTCTACATATGACACCACTGTAATGGAAATTATAAATCTTGACCTTTGAGAATTTCCAAAATATGCGATATCGGTGTCCAATGTCAATCACGAATACGTATTAGTGATGATCCTGTTTGACCTGACTCAAGTCACACGATAGATTTTGACACTCGAGGAAAAAATTGAATCGTGGGGTTAACATTCTGGCGTAGCGGTACATTTTAGATAACCAAACAAATCATGAGGGTCACTGACTCATTTGGAATTACCAAGTAAGACATGGGGATTGGAACAAGGTTTTTTTGCTGACTCAAAATTTAGGCAGCACAGTGGGGATCGTTTCAAGGTTATTTTAGTAAATCAGATAAATTTTTTATAAATCATCTGAACCCTAGAATTTCTTTAGAAGTTTTATCCAGAGTGAGAGACAACTAGTGCGAGTGAGGACTGAGGCGGCGGTGAAGGAAAAAATCACTATGAGTTGTGCTGATGAGAATTTTCCGTTTCCGAATTCATATGGCGCATTATATATGATCGGGCGTTGATATCATGTGGGAATCGTTAAGCATACCTTGGAGATCAAAGAGAGAAAGAGACACAGATGTCTGAAATTGACGGTCAAAATTTCTCCTCAAATCTAAGTTATATGTTTATATATGTTTTTACAGTGACGGAGCCAGACTTTTTTCAAAGTGGGGGCAAATTCATATGGTGAAAATCTGTAATACTAGCTCGTATGCGGCCGAAGGGCGCACGATTTTTTTTGGCATTTTTATTAACTTTTATATTAACTAAGTGAAAATCAAATTATAAAATTTTTAGTTAAATTAGATATAGTAATTTAAATCGTTTTTTTTTTGTTTTACATTGTATATTTGATGTATTTTTATTGATTTTACATGAGTTTTATGATTTTGGTTCATTAAAAATAAAATTTCAATTTTATAAAGCACTAGGGTATCACCCAGGCCTTGACCTGGCTCCACCACTCGTGCGCCTTCGGCGCATTGGACTCTAATATGTGGCTTCACTTTGGGATTTACTATGAATAGCTACGGTGCGGCTACGATGTGGTCGCGCCACATACTTCATGTAATGACACGTAGATTTTTTTTCTCTAAAACAGTTTTATTATCTATCTTTTTGTCTTAACTACCTACTTTTTCTCAAAAAGAGAAAGTAATTACGGAGATTTAGAGGGTAGGTTTTTAATCTCTCAAAATATTAAGAGGGCCACATACAAAACATATGTGGCTCGACCACATCTTAATTTGATCGGAATAAATAGATAGATTTTAGCGCGTCCAAATAATTTAAGGTCGTGGGATAGTTTTAGATTACGTAAATGTTTGGCATATAGGTTTGTAGTACTGTAATGTATAGTTTTGATGAATCCTCGGTGTGCTGATTTTCATAACATACTCTAGCATAAAAACAACTTACAAAATGAAGCATAACGCGTGTTAAAGTTTTTAAGGGACATTAGCAAGATGGTATGCGATAGTGGTAAATAATGACTCTTAATAAGCCTGGACCGGTACTTAAAGCCAAAGGTTTGACATCTGGGGATACATTTATGAAAATTGTCTACCAAAGATAAAATCATCCTCGAAGATAAAAGGAGCATGTGGCGGACGTAATCAATATTACACATTTCTTAACCTGTAGGCATAACATTCACTAACATTCCGTAAAAATATACATACTACTTTTGCAAAATGGGTATGGGAAAAGTGAATTGGTTTTACAAATTGACTTTTGTAGGTGGTACATAGGAAAAGTGAATTGGTTTTACAAATTGTGAAGGGGATGTGAAATAGGAAAAATGGGTATGGGAAATAGGGATAACCATTACATAACATTCATTTACATCCATGAATCCAAATACATGATTAGTACAATAATTGAAATGTACTATAACGCATTGTTTGTACGGCTTGGCCCCAATGGTGTGACTAAAAATTGGAATGGTGTCCCACTAGTTATCAATCTTTGGCGCTGAATATAGTATAGGGGATATAATTATAGTCATAAGCGTCACAATGGTTAATCATTTGCATTGCTACTAAAGTTCTCCTTTCGTTTGTGGATGGAGATATAAAAAAATAATGTGTTTATAATTTATTTTTTTCTATGTTGTTATTTCTTTTGCTACAATTGCTTGGACAAATTACCAAAGTGTATTAAATGCATAATTGGCGTAAAACAATTACTGTGCATGATTATGATTTCTATAGTTCAATACAGTCATGGTTCATTGGTAGCTTAAATGTGAATATATTTCCAACTAAAACCACAATTACATAATTTTTCCCAATCCTAGTGCTTCACTAGATATAGGAATTTATACACGAAACCCACAAAGGCACTTCTAATCGAGAGATAACCAATGCTCAATATCTTAATATTTATGCCGATCTACCATTTCCCACAGTTGTAGTAACAATTGGTACCCAATTTTTGTTGTAAGTTCTGAAAAACTCATTCACCTTCAAACTCTCTGTTTAAAGAAAGACCAACAATTCCCATATGAAACACCATTATTTGGCAAATGTTACCACTCATATATCAGTGGATAAGTCATTATGATAATTTCAAATATCTTCCTCTTTGATCTTCGAAATAGAAATTTATCATCGGCTTAACTCCAATCACCGGTTTTTCCATCTTCTCCACCTCACTCGCACTGGTATTCTATACTCTCTAATCTCTCACTCTCTGAAATTTTAGGGTTTGTTCAATTTATAAGAAAATTTGTGTAATTCTAGGGTTTTGTGTCCCGGTCAAACTTTGGAGCCCGGTGTACAGGCCCAAATTTTTGTAGTTCACTCAAGATATATCCATTATCTGAAATCGACATTCCGATCCGTGCTCTGCCTGATGATTGGAAAAATCACTCGACACCCCTAATGAGCAACTTGATCGTATCATGGAAAAGAAGTGAAACTACAATTCTCTATATATTCATGTCATTCCATCCATGATGATCAATCTTAATACCTCTTGTAATCTTTCAAGCACCAAAATATGTATGGAAATGTAATGTAATTATCATCAAACACCATCACTAACAACACAAAGGTCCATAAAGAAAATTTTAACTATCATCAAACACCATCACTAACAACACAAAGGTCCATAAAGAAAATTTTCAACACAAACACCATCAATCGTAATACCTCTTATAAGCGTTTCTTGATCGCTACCATGAACTTGAGCTGGATCAAAGAGAGGTTTCAAATCCTGCAATCCTGCAACCAATACAAAAATAATGTGCCAAGAAAATAATATAATCTTCTTCTCAATTATATCATTACTCGAAAATAAAGGACAGCTCCCTCATACTTCGACACATTGAAATGATCTTTTAACTAATTCTGATAGATTTACTGCAACTATCATCAAAGACTACCACTACACAAGATATACAATGAAAACTTTTCTCCTAACAATGAAACCTTCAAACTGATCTTTCTATGTTCAAAAAAGATAAAATTCTGTAACTTAAAAATACAACACAACCCAATCAAATATGAATATTTTTCTAACTAAACCAAATTGCATAGTTTGTCTCAATCCTATTGCTTAAATAAACAGAACTTAGAACATCCTAAATCCAGAGATTGCCAATACATAAGATCTTAAACTTCAAACAAATGATACCCAATTTTTGTGGTAAGGTCTGGATACAACATCTATTTCATGTTGAGACTCTCTAGCTGAAGAAAAACCTAAAATCTCAAACATCAAACACAATTATTTTACGTATCTTACCGAAACACCAATTGAAAGAATAAGTGCTGCCACATATATCACGATTCTTTGAAGAAAAACATCTTAAATTTGAGAGGATAAGTTAAAAATTCTTCCTCGGCACCGCCTCCCTCGCACTGGTAGTTTTCTCTCACTCTCACTCTGAAACGCTAGGGTTAGGGCTGTCAACGGCACTAAACGAAACAAATAATGGCTCTGCCGCTACCGTTGCCGTTAAAATTGGCGGTTAACCGTTATCCGATAATTGCCGACGGAATTGTAAAATCAGTTCCATTGCCGTTACGTCGGACTTATCGGTTAACGGTTAATTTTCCGGAATTAACCGGAATGTCACAGGACAACACAAAAACATTTCTAAATCCAAACAAACAACTTGTTCACACAGAAAAAAAACATACAGATGTTCATGTTCTAAACCAAATCACATGTTCAGATCATCACAATGTTCTATCAAAAGAAAAAAACCAAGTTTTTGCAAAAGAAAAGACAAAGGATTAAAGGAAGTGCCAACTAAAACCAACGTTAGCGGTTAACGGAACTAAGGCTAACGGAAATAGGTCTTCCATTGCCGTTACCGTCGGATAAAATTAACCGCTACATTAGCGGTAACGGGTAACGGTATAACGGAACTAAACGTAACGGCAACTGGGTAATCGGTTACGGCTAACGGTTAACGGGTTTCCATTGACAGGCCTAGCTAGGGTTTGGTTCCTTTTATAGCATAACTAGTTTGCTTAGTAAAAAGCTCTCTAGCTACTGCAATCCCAAAGTTGCAGCCCAGGCCCAGTATGCAAGCAAAATTTTTGTGGTGACTTGAGATATACCCCACTTAAAACTTTTCATCGCGGTGTACAACTATTTATTTTCACAGCCGATCAAATGCTAAAATCTAATTACCATACTAAATAATTTTTCATTCATATACATGCAAAGAAAGGGACTAAAACAGTTGGAGCTGGTGGAACCCATTTTTGTTTAGGTGAACACTCGTATACTTCTTCTTTAGAGGAGAGATAGATTTTGACAAATAGAACTACTTTGGATTACTTCACTCCACACTCCTGCTGATTCACTTGTCCATAATCCCTGAACATATGAACATTGTAGGTGTAAATAATCCACAAGGACAGGTGAAGCCATCTCAGCCAAGGGCGCACCAAGAAAAGCAAGTACTAAAAGCACCGAATCATCTCATCAGTTGGGGCGCGAGAAAAGAGGAATGGACACAGCTCGAGAGGTCGACATAAAGGAGAAGAAAAGTTCTTATGTGATGCTCATCGGGTTCGAGGGCAATTAATACACTGATAGATTTGGTGAAGAGATAAGGAAAACTCGGTCAAAGCGGGATTCGGCCAGGAATCTAAGGGGCGACGTCGATCATCTCCACCTAACAAGCGATATCGGGTGATAACCTCGGGATAATACCTCTTATAACGCCTCCTCAAAAACTAAACCAATTTACCAAACTCAAAATAACAAGAGATTATACTATGCATAATGGATGGAATGACATGAATATATCAAGAATTGTAGTTCCGGAATGGTAGTCTTGATCCATGTAACTCTTCCATTAGATGATCAAGTTGTCGACCTTTGTAAGTCTCAAATAATTCTTGCAATGGAAAAGAAGGCTTGTCGAAGCTCAAAACCTCTGAGGTCAGGGATGAAAAGGTAATCAAAGCCCCAACCTTTTGCTTGAACATGCACTCATATTATTATGCGTTTTATACACGCCATTATGATTATCTTCTCAAAAACTTGACTCATTTAAGATTTTCGTCCAAGTAAGCAAAAGCAAGAGAAACATCGCAAGAAATCGAGGAGAAGGAAAGAGAGCTTGCAAAAGAGAGGAAAACAAGAGGAGAGAATTGGGTTCCAAAGTATTTCTACTTTTCGAAATCTAACTCGTCAAAGGAAGAAGTATATGAGCGCTCACCTAAACATAAATGGGTTCCAGCTCCAATTGTTTGTAATCCCTTTCTTTGAACAGTTTTGAAAAATTATTTAGTACAGTAATTAGATCTGCCAGCAATCCAATGTGTTTTGATGGACTCATGGGTAAAAGTAGAGTAATCAATATTGGTTGCCAGTGTCATTAAACCAATCATGAGTCCTGGCAGCTTGAGTGCCAATTTGTATACAACTTGGTCATATTTTAGAAACCCATTCGAGGTGTCACGACTCAAATTTTAGTCCACAAAGCAAATGCAATGTTAGATTTAGGGTCGTGCATTTGAGTCGCATGACAGGTTTTGAGACTACTCAATCTAAATTGCTCACCCATGAGAAAATTATGGATTCAACGCAACATCTTTATCAATATCCAAGTATAGCAATCTAAATTGCTCACCCATGACAAAATTTTGTCTCTCATTAACCACCACAATTTTTTTTTAGCTCATTTCACATCATGGGCATTCGAAGCCACCACAAAAATTTGGGGCGGCTGTAACATTGCAATGAGTCTAAGGGCTTTTTAGTAAATTAGATAGACTTTCTTATAAATTAACGAAACCCTTACGATTTTCAATAGAAATGTTAAAGAGAGAGTAAGAGGGCATAGACTTTCAAGATACTAGTGCGAAGGGAGGCGGCGCTGAGGGAAATATCCAGT
Source organism: Papaver armeniacum (assembly GCA_023531295.1). Taxonomy (NCBI): domain Eukaryota; kingdom Viridiplantae; phylum Streptophyta; class Magnoliopsida; order Ranunculales; family Papaveraceae; genus Papaver; species Papaver armeniacum. Next base: position 218,261 of record JAJJWW010006625.1, on the reverse strand, counting down.
AATTTGAGTTGTGATGGTGGTTTATGATCGAGTGTTGGTATAATGACTTCATTAAACATCCCTATGAGATCAAAGAGAGACACAGATGTTTGAAATTGTCAATCATAATGACTTCTCCTCTCAAATCTAAATTATATTTTGTTCTTTAAGCTTGATTCGCCTTGTGCAACCCTTTGTTTATAGTTTCCGTTGGGGTAAGATCCGTAAGATAATGGTGTTTGAAGATATCAACTCTTGGTAGTTTTTGCTAGGTACATGCTACAACTGTTGAAATGGTAAATCTGAAGAAATCTTAGATCTTATGTATCGTTGATCTCTGGATTAGAGATGTTTTTAAATTTTTTTTGTTTGTTCAATTGTCAATTCCTATATCTATTTAAGCAATATGATTGGGACAAAATTATGTAATTTTGGTTTTAGTTGGAGAAATATTTATACATCTGATTTAGGAATATTGTACTTGTAACTTTGGCTTATCTTAGATCAGTTGGGAGCTTTCATTTGAATAGTTAAGACAATTTTCCCTTATGGATCGTACACATATTTTGTTTAGATTTACTTCATTTATAAATGTTGTTAGTGGATGCAGACTAGTTTGGTGATTGATAGATCATATAACATCTTATGTCAAAATAAATTAAGCCAAGTGCCAGAATGTAGATCACATACATGAAGTTTTGGATGAACAAATAATCTTCTGTCAGAATACAAACGAAAGGTCTCTCTTATATTGATTGCAAATGTTGGGTCATAAGATTATTCTAGTGGATAGTCGAACTTGGAAGACTCTACTGCAAACTATTCTTTTATGGGTTTTGCTAGAAGTAAGTTGAATCCACAATTATCCTAATCCTAATTCATTAATACTATTCCATATGATATAAGCCTTAACACAAGTATATAAGCAAAGTCCTAACATGCCATCAAGTCGACAAAAATTCAACCACAGGTGTATAACAAAATCAAATTCATTAACAAAGTGAGCATTTTGGAGCTCTATCCTTGTATCAAACCACTAGGGATACAACTCCCACCATTAAGGCAACGCCCACTATTCTTTTGGGTTGCAATGATAGATCTTGAATGATGGTGTATATTTTGAGTATAAATCCTAGGTGATTCAAACATTATGGGTTCAGGCAATGTCTTTTGTCTAGCACTTCTACTTATTCTTGATTGCCCACCCATGTCAACACTTTGTCTCTCCATAACCAGATTTTGTAGCTCTCCCTGCTTTTGGATCACAAGCCAGAACACGTGGTGCAATTCTCCTTATTCTTGATTGCTCACCCATATCCACATTTTGTCTCACCATAACCAGATTTTCTAGCTCCCCCGCTTTTGGATCACAAGGCAGAACACGTGGTGAAATTCTCCTTATAAGAAAATAGATTTTGGGTCATTTCAAAAATTATAGATTAAACACGACATCTTTTGTCTGTCCAAGTCTATTTATCTTAATGGATCACCCATAACAAAAATTTGTCGCTCGGTAGTAAGATTTCTACCCCCCTAATTTTTATCAAGCCAGAACATGGGGTGCAATGTACATTTCAGATCATGGGTATTCGTATATTCTTGAACCACTGCAAAAAAATAAAATAAAAATTGGGGGGGTGGCTGTAACATCACATCAGGATGAGTCTAAGGGCAGTTTAGTAATTAGACAGTTTTTTTTACAGTATAAATTAACCATACCCTATAATTTTCGGTATAAGTTTTATACATAGAGTTTGAGAGTAGAGACCTTCCAGAGGAGGCGTTGAGCGAAATAGCCAGTAATTTGAGTTGTGAGATGGTGGGTTATGATGGGAGTGTTGGTGTAATGTGGGAATCATTAAGCATATACCTTGGAGATCAGAGAGAGAAACAGACAGATGTTTGAAATTGTCAGTTATAATGACTTCTCCTCTCAAATCTAAGTTACGACTCTCCATCATAGCCAGATATAAGTGTTAGCAACCTTTCTCTGGATATTTGGTGCGGGAATATCTGTAAAATATTGTTGTTTTGATTTGTTAGATAAGGGTGTTTGAATTTCAAGTGTTTGAATTTCCAGTACGCAACGTATATGCTGCAACATCTTAGATCTTATGTATCGGTAGTCTGTGGATTAGAAAAGTTTTTTAAGTTTTGTTTGTTTGTTCTAATATCAATTCATATATATCTAAGCAACATGATTGGGACAAATTGTTTAATTGAATTTAGTTGGAAAATAAAAATGATTTGGGGAGTGATTGTAATTGTTTTTACTATGGATCCTACAAATATTTTTTTTAGATTTAGTTCAATTTATAAATGTCGTTAGCCACAGTGTTTGATGCAGATCAGTTTGAGGCTAGATATCAAAATAAACTAAGCCAAGTTATGGCAGTCTGTTTGTGTATCAGTTTAGTGAGGATGGTACCAAAACCTATCAAGACAAAAGAGCAATTTTTACATAGCTTAGATCATATTCTAGAAATCCAAACTCATTTTAAGTTTCTTTAGACGAATCAGGTCACGAGAAATGTTAAAATGGGTTTCTAGAATATGACCAAGCTCTGTATGACTATACAAATTAGCCACAAGGAAAATTTCAGTCTACAAAGTAGTTACAGGGAAAGTAAGATTCTACAAATTACAAATTTTGAGTCACACCACAGATTATGAGGCTTACGTAATTGGTTGAATGTTGTGTCACACTGGTACATTTCGTATTACAAAACAAATCTCGGTCTAGGTCGTGTATACATTTTGAGTCACTTCCAAGATTATGAGTTAAAATGACATAAGTTTTCGATCACTAGGCAGACCCTAGAGTTACACAATTTTTCTTATAAATTGAACAAACCCTAGAATTTTAGAGAGTGAGAAGGTTAGAGAGTAGAGACTGCCAATACGAGTGAGGCGGCTCCGATGGAACTGGAGTTGAGCTGATGTGAGATTTCTATTTCGAAGATCAGAGTGGTTAGGATCGGAATTGTTGGTTTTATGCGGGAATCAAAGAGGAAGATATTTGAAATTGTCATAATGACTTATCCTCTCAAATCTAAGGTTTTTGTGCTCAGCCAAATCTCATATCAATGAAAGCATCTATGCTGTTGGTATTCTGTTTTTGGTAACATCCGTGAAATAATGGTGTTTCATATTGGGAATGTTGGTTTTTTTTTCAAAAAGAGAGTCTTAAGGTGGATTAGACGAGTTTTTCAGAACTTACAAAAAAATTGGGTATCAATTGTTGCTACAACTGTGGAAATGGTAGTTCAGCGGAAATCTTAAGATCTGGAGAGTTGGTAATCTCTGGATTAGAAGTTCTTTTTTAAGCAATATGATTGCACAAATTATGTAATTTTGGTTTTAGTTAGAAATATATTCACATCTCTGATTCCGGCAATGTTCTTATTCTAACTTTTAATTGAATTGTTTGGAAAAAAATTACTCCCTCCGTTACTTTTTAATAGGCGATTTCTATAAATAAATGTTACAAAAAAATAGGCTGTTTCCCAATTGGGAAAGTCAAATGTTACTTTAATTTTTGGGATTACTTTTCTTTAACTTCTTTTGATGACAAGTGTTATGTGGACCATTTCAATTACTTCTTTGGCTGACAAGTGTCATGGGGACCATCTCACTTCACTTCTTTTATTGACAAGTGTCTAGAGGACCACTTTCAATGATTAGTTCTCAAAATTTCCTTAATTTTCTCAAAAAAATAAAACTGGCCTATTAAAAAGAATTGAGGGAGTATAAAACTTGTGTAGTGATTATGTACGTTTATTTGCTTTCTTTTCCTTCTAATCCCAAAAGAGCATTGTGTTGTTCCTCTCATTCTGGGGTTTTCATCCCTTATTTCTACTGTGAGTACAAAGAAAACATGGGTGCAAAGGAAGGAGGTCCAGAATTAGAGCAAGACTAGCACCATGATATCCCTCAAGATTGTTTGATGAGTAAACAGGCACCAACGCCTCCGTGCCTTTGTGATATAGCTGATACCACATAACCATAAGGTCATGGGTTCAAGGCATGGTGCTGAGAGAGGGAAGAAGAAGAAAACAAATGAGGTATTCTAAAATGTGAATATTCATTCCTAAACACAACGTCGAGAAAACTGTTGCTTGTTACAACAGGCAAGTACTGCAGCAGCACAGGTATTTGATTACCATTCATCACGCTACGAGTGTATGACCATACCTCTTCTAGTTTCAACCCATCAAGAAGTGCAGGCACATAAATCCTGGTAGCAAGCAATGTTCAGTAAGTAGTTAGAATAATGTAGTTCTAGTGAACTTTCTTCTCCGATTTCTTCCAAAGATGGTGATTCAACAACACATGAGTTCACTTTAAGAGTTCACTTCTGAGTCTGACACCAGTAGTTTTACAACTACCAAGGGTGTCGTTAAAATGCTGCAGCACCTCCTCGTCCTGATGTATTAAGCTGGGACAAAATAGATGTTTGGGAATGCTAACACCTCCAGGAGATGATCTTCCTGCAGATACTTTCTCAGCCTTTGTTTTCATACACGAAAGAAGTTTACTAATGTAAGCATCAATTTTTTCCATCAAGATAGAAAGAGCAAATTGTGCAATTAACACAGAAGCATGTGAAATTCAAGTAGAAGGTTGGCTTATTAACATGCTACAAGAGTATTTCATAGATATTCTATTACAGATTGTCAGAATGAGACTCTAATACTGCGGCATGTTTTCTTTGAACACTTTCGAAAAATTATTTATTACGGTAATTAGATCTGCCAGAAATCCAATGTGTTTTGATGGACTCCAGGGTAAATCTCCCCCCCTTTTAAAGCAAACAACCCATCCGTCAAAACACTACCCATTTTTGGTTCCCGCACGTACTTTTGGTACGTCGCACGTATTATTCGTTAGATCCGTTCTTTTAATATCGTCCGTTGGATTATGTCTATCTCAAACTGCTACCGTCAGATCCAACTAAACAACGAATTAAGAAACAACGAAACATCATTTCTTTTCTTTCTCCTCCATGATTCTTCTTCTTCTCCCTCAACTTTCTCTCGCTCTCTTCTCAAAAGAACTCTCACAACTGAATCTTCAACTTTATTTCCAACAACTAATGGCAGAGATCAACAGCTGAATCGATCTTTTTTTTCTTCTTTGACATTGTATGCACATTTCCTACACCTAAAATCGTTAAATCTAGGGTTCTGTCAATTTATTTGGGGGGTTCTATTCGATTTATGTTTATCAATGGTTTTAATTGGTTTGCTATTCAATAATTACACCAGTTTCAATATAAATGTAGCATTTTCATCTTATTGGTTCATGAAATCAGTTAAACAGAGATTGTGCGGCTACGTCCAAAATTTTAAATTGAGTTGGTTTTTGTTAGTGTTGTTGTGTGGATTTTGGAATTAGCTAATAGTGGTCTTCCGTTTCTGTAAGGAGTACAAGTTACATGGTACATTAGGCGTATTAGTTATAGATATCATATGAAGAGGAGAATCTGCGGAGAACTGTGGAAAGAAAAAAATCATACCGAAATATGATTTAATTCGAGAAATTATTGATGACTTACCTTATGTGGTTATGGATAATGAATTTCCAAAGAGATCTGATTTTCATTATCATACCTTAAAAAGTTAGTGTTGATATATTGAAGTTTATTCGGTTAAGGCTAAGTTTTTCTGATATAGATGAGAATTTACCAACATGTGGAACATAAATATTGTGTAATCCTAGGTAATTCAAATGTTTCCACTGAGTTCAAATGTTTCCATTGAGTTGTTAACAAAAAGTTGAATTGATTTCAGGAAGAACAATGAAAACAGAATTGATGTACGTCTTTTTGGCGACCTATTCATATCATCTGGGTTGTTGTGAATGATATTATGAATTTGGTGACATTTCATAGTGGACGTGATTTTGCACTCAGCAGGTAACTGCCATATACTTTCCTACCTTTCTCTTATGTATGGAAAAATTGTTCTCATAAGTAACTTAATTGTACTTGACTCAATTTGTAATTATGCAGGGACTGGAGTATGAGGTGGTTTTGGGATACATTGCTGAATAACTCAATTTGTAAGAATGAAGTGAGTTGTTGGCAAAGGGGATACGGTGTTTACATACAGGGATTATGCATGGAAAGCTATTAAAATAAAAACAAGTAAGAACATTTTTTTTATCAAATACCAAATCCAAAAACATTGAAAGACATGAATTAACCGAAAATATCTTAAATGTTTCTCCAGGATTGTACAGCCGATCAAGAGCTACAAAAACTTATTGAAATATGATATGAGAAGAATGAAGCCTTTGGCGTTATGATTGCATTAGCAGTATTAGCTGAAAACGGAAATGAAAACTATGGTCTGCCAAGTTGCAAAGCACGTGCACTCAACTTGGAAAGTAAAAAGGCATTGTAATGACTCATGAGGGTTAGTCCCAAGTCTTTCTTCCAGAGAAGCCCATGTATTTGATTTTTTTTCGTAGTCCAAGTAGCAACACAAATAACTTAATACTAAATGTCTCACTTTTGATAGACTTGCTTATCAGTTTTGTTGTCTGTTTTGCACTCTTTCTCCCATCCAATCCTATTGAATTACAAACTTACAATCACTGATGACAGATTACATTTTAGGTTGACTGAAGATGGTAACTACATGAGCGCACTTTGATATACGATGACTAAAGAACAGCTGGCCAATAAAAGCGAATATCCAAAAATGTGTATGAAAAAGGCTATTCTTTGTTGGCGTGCAACACACGTGCACTCCACTTGTGTAAAGTAATTAATATTCATTAAACCAATCATGAGTCCTGGCAGTTTGAGTGCCAATTTTTATACAACTTGGTCATATTTTAGAAACCCATTCGAGGTGTCACGAGTCAAATTTTAGTCCACAAAGCAAATGCAGTGTTAGATTTATGGTCGTGCATTTGAGTCACATGACAGATTTTGAGACTACTCAATCTAAATTGCTCACCCATGACAAAATTTTGGATTAAACGTGACATCTTCATCTATCCAAGTCTCCTCGATCTAAATTGTTTCCCAAGACAAATTTTGTCTCTCATTAACCAGATTTTTTAGCTCTCCCTTGTTTCGGATCGCAAGGCTATACATGTGGTACAATGCCCATTCCGGATCATGGGTATTCGTAGCCACCACAAAAATTTGGGGCGGCTGTAACATTGGAATGAGTCTAAGGGCTTTTTAGTAAACTAGACAGACTTTCTTATAAATTAACGAAACCCTTACAATTTTGGGAAATAACCAGTTATTTGAGTTGTGATGGTGAGTGTTGGTATAATTAATGTGGGAATCATTAGTCATACATATTTGATCAAAGAGAAAAAGAGACACACACTACAAGAAAAACTAGATTAAGCAACTAGTCGAATTTGGTTGCAAGAGCCCGTTTTTAGTCGCTCAAGGGTTTGACCAACTTAAAGTGGCAGTCGCTCCGTGGTTGCAAGAGGTGGGATCTCTACAGACTTGCAGCAGCTATGCAATCCCTTTAGATATGTTTCAACTTCATACAACGACCAAATAAGATCATTGGTCAAAATTTACTCCAACTATCTTTGAGCGAGTAACAAGGTTATTGGTGTAAATTTAGTCCAACTAACCATGAGCGACTAACAAGGTCATTGGTCTAAATTTACTCCGACCATCCTTGACCGAGTAACATGTAGCTACATCATCCGTTTATAAGCATGAGTTTTAGTTGCTCCAAATATTCCGGGATCGTTAATTGTCTTTCCGATAACACCACCAGATTCCGATGAATAAAAAAATGAAATTAAAATCAATACTGAATGTAAAATAAAAATGTTGTAAACCAAAATAAAACAAGTGTCGATTAATTAATTTATTATTACTAAATTCAATTTTACATGATTCTTTTTTGTTAATAAATTACACTAGATGACCGCGGCCACGGTGGGAAGGCCGACCGAAAATATCGACATAAAGCTAAATTTTGACAAAATAATATATTATCACCGGAATCCGGCCGAAAACTTACAAACCTTAGACTCTACAGAGTTTTCTACCTTGTTCAATTATTGCTCTCTTCATTATTTTCACCAACGACGCCATACTTCTGTGCAGGAGCCTCACGATGTTAAACTTGGTGAGAGGGATACTGCCAGAAGCCCTTTCCAAATACAATGGAGCACCTCTAATAGTGCCTTGCTGGCACTATATGCAATAACCGGCCTTGGAACTTAATACAATGGAGCACCTCTAACAGTGCCTTGCTGGCAGAATATGCAATAACCGTCCTTGGAACTTTGAATTGTCTAACTCTTTAAATGTCCTGAAATGACAAGTCCGATTGATAAGAAACTGAAGAAGAAAAATGAAACGCATTCAAAGAGTTTATGATAGGCAAATCCCCAATTATGAGCACTGTATGGTTAGACCTATAATATGATACAGCAATTTGACTCAATTAAGCTAAAAGTTTTTAGTAATCTTGAACACTGATACAATATGCGTATTTAGCATATACTTTCATAGATTATGCATTTTGCATTCCAGAACATACAACTAAAGTATATGGTAACAAAACCTCCACATCTCTGTCGGGAAACGGCTCCAGAATTCCCATCTCTATCCCTGACCATTTTCATTTGATCAGGACTCCTATTCATTTGATCGGGACTCCATCGCTCAACTGCTGTTTTCAATAACACAGTAGAAACCCAAATCTATTTAATCTCGGCCTCCTTAAATGTATATTCACAATCGGTAATTCCTATTTCTTGTCCATTATTAAAGTCTTGAGCCGATTCGTGATGTTTTACCTAATTATTTTCTAAATCATACATAGCAATCAAAGTGACCACAACATATTTTTTGAGTATACGAAATCTGATCTTCTCCATATTACCTATCCACAGGTTAATGAAAAGAAAGATAAAATGTAATCCTAAGCCTTACCGCCTTATAATACCGGAAAGAAAATCTCTCTGCCATATCTTTCCGGTGTGACCCTCTGCCATTGTGTGATTAGCATCTACATAGCAAAATTAGCTTGAGCTGTAAGATATGGTACAACTCTCATAGTAGTTCAGCACAGAAATAATTATACAGTGACAAAGCGCAGTTTGTCACAACTTACAAAAAGCAGTACAATGAATGCTCAAGTGTACCTAATGTTATTTATTAGATTAGCTCCTTTCATGGTGCAACTTTGACGAGGTGAAGGATAGTAATTCTAACAACTTCCACCGCATGCACCTCAGAAAGTCCAGCTCGCCTGAAAATTAAGAAAAATAACATTTTAGAAACAAAAAACGTCTGCATAATTTATTCAGGTTGGGCGGATGATATCCTACAATTTCCATTTTCCATAAATGGGTCCGGGCTTGATGTTTCCTGATATGTAGGTTTATCTAAAGACATTCTCTTCTCGCGGTTTGGGACCAAAACATGCAAGACTGATATGCGATCGAGTAAAGTTTGCAACAACTCTTTTACGCATCTACTCTACTTGAATTTAAGAGTACTGATATGCAATCGAGTCAGATGCAAATAACAAAAGGACTAAATGAAGCTTCAAGGTTCCCAGTACACACTAATTTAGCACTAAATGGTCAACTCTAAACATATTCATTTGAGAACTGTTTGGCAAATAGACTAATGATGACAGAAAGAGAAACCTAAGCATTTTACACATACACAGAACTGAGCAAATGACACACGGATATGTTCTCATTCCACTTAAAAATCTCTAGGAATAATTTGGGTTCAGGATTAACAAACCAAAATGGGTTCAGGATTAACAAACCAACTAAGAATTTGGAAGAAGCTTTCAGGTACCTTTCAAGTATACTGTATACTCAACTCTGGCAACATATGACACAAAAATCCTTCTAGGATTAGCAATTATCCACTTGTATTGAAGGTACAGAAGTAGAAGAAGGAATTAATGGTTCTCTTAATCTGCAAAAAAAAAAAAAAAAAAAAAAAAGCATAATAAATTTCGCAAAATTTCAGTTATTTTTTCTCTTACATTATTGGAATTATTAAGAGAGAAAAAAAGGGGTTAGAGCATCTCCAACGGGACCTCGGTCTGGTTGTCTTGGGAAGACATTCTCGTCTTATCTGGCAACAAAATTTCCTCAATAACAGGAGGTTTAAGAGTTTCATCTCCAACGGAGTCTTGGTGAAACAAACTAGTTGTGCTGCTGTATGGATACGATTGGTTAGATAATATTGAACTAAATCATCAAAAATTGATTATTCAAAAATACAGGAAAAAGGTGATGACACGTATTCTTCACAGCCTTGAAGCGAACCTCTAAATATAGAGGATGAGTTAAAGGATGTTGATCTAACCGTCTCTCCAGCTCATCTTCACATCCTAGCCCACGCTTCCGTTGGAGAATGAATTTTGTTAAAAGGAGAATATATCTGATGTGGCCATGATGATAGGAAGTTTAGAGAGTCCCATTGGAGATGCTCTTATACTTATAGAAGGGGTGTAATCCATAACAGAAGCAAAATGCGAAAATGCAAAAGATCATCGGCATGTCTTGGTGCAGTTGATTGATTTCTATCTAATTTGGGTATTTAGGTTCCAATTTGTCACCTCTTTCTTCATCTCAATTCACTCGTTGTTTCTCTCTTTTTTTGCAGTTTCAGGATTTTTTAGTCGAATTATTCCCCAAACAAACCTTAGATTTCAATGCGTCTTTCTGATGCTGCTATGAAATTGTCGATTGAGATTGTTGACGTCGTTTTTGGAAGAAGAAGAAGAAGAAAAGGGAAAAAAAAAGAGAAAATTAAAATTTGGGAGGTGGTCGGATTCGACCTTCTGACCTCTATCTTGATTTTTACTAAAACACCACTCAACAATTAAAACATTTCCAACTTCCGTGTCCTTTTTCAGTCCTCCAAATTTACATCGATACCCTTTATTTTTCATCTTATCTACGAAACTGTATAAAAGAAAAGAAAAAATAAATTACATCTACGTCCATTTTGAAGGATATTTTCGGGTTTTCATTAATGGACAGACACCAAATTCAATCTTTTTGTGTTAAATTGAAAAAAAAGTCATGTCCCATGTGACACAAAGTCACCATATATAGAGTCCTCCCTCGCTTCGCTCGGCCTAAATATCATTTTTCACAAAAATGAAATAAAGTATAATCCCCATTTCTTAAAAATAAAATAAATTACAATCCCATCAAAATCCATAGATACAACTGCTTCAACTTTTAAGCACCACCCATCATCCTGATCTTATCATCTTGATCTGGATTTTAGCACTGATTTTGAGATCAATAGATAGATTACTCATTCAAGATCTGGTTCCTCCCCAAAAAATGATAAACTTGGACCTGCAATTAGATTCAAAACAAATACAAATTTTAGATCAAACTAAAAACATAAAATCAAATTGTCAACGCTTTAACAAATAAAAACCCATCGTCAACCTACCAAAAAAAAAAAAAAATCTAAGAATTTTAGTAATTTTTTTTGAATCATTTCAATTAAAGTCTACTGGAATAAAATAAAAAGAAAGATGTACCAAGAAGAAGAAGAAAAGTACCATGGTGAGAATCTGACCCTCAATTAAATGAGATCATCTTGAAATCACGAATAGCTATTGGAAGCAAATCATTTTCTTGTTCATCTTCACCGCTAACAATCTATTCCAGCACAACTTTCTCTCATCATTAATTCTTTTTTTTTTTTTAGTGATAATCTTCAAAACATAGAAAATACAAACACCATAAGATGAGAAACACAATAAGATAAGATCATAAAGAAAAAAAATTACACCATTAATGAATAAAAAAACAATCCTCAGATGTCTAAGAAGCTATATAAGGTGGAAAACGGGTAGTAGTGTTGGTACCGGTGGTGATGATTGACCGAAAGAAGGTGTTTAGCAGAGAGAGTGAGGGAGAAAGGGAGGCGGCTAAGAGAATGGAAGAATGTTAGGGTTTTCTTCACTTTTATGAGTTAACGAGGCACTCAATCTTGAGAAGATCGGACGTCTAATAAGGTTTCTGAAGTTTAGTTACGGTGTTACATGGGTGGACAAACATTAACTCCAACGACGGGTTGACTAGTTGATTAAGAAGATCTAATGTTTGACATATTACCACGTGTAAAAGCCCAACAATATCTGGGGTTCATATGGCTAGCACATTTTCTCGGATTTTTATGCATTTTATTTTCATTTTTTATTTTCTATTTGAACTTTTAATTTGTCTATTAAGAAGAGTTTATTGAGAACGCGAAATTGGGATATAAAAAGGAATTAGGGATATAAAAAAATGACAAAAACCCGGATCCAGGATATCAATTCGGGTCACCCCTTATCTAAGTATTTTTATAAATCCTAATCTATCCCTCACTAATCAAGTTTAGTGGTTAATAATAATTAGTAAAAATCTTAAGTATTTGTTAAATGATTAGTGTGTATTTGTATTTGGGTGAATGAGGTGAGAGTAGAAAGATGGAAAAAAAAATTTGAGAGGGAACTTTTTTTTGGTGAAAGTGGAGGATGATTGTGAAGATGAATTGTTCTTCAAGAGGTTGAAAATTTGATTTTTTTCTTTGAATCCACCATTGTTGCAGCTGAAATAGCTCGGTGCCTAGGCATTGTATTCAACCTAAAAAACCATGCCGGCATTTGTTGGAAATTATCATAAATGTTTGCCACTATCAAAAAATCCAGGGCGTAGCAGAAGCACGATCACGTAACAAAATTTTACGGTTTTTGATCTTCAAAACCTATTTATTTTGGTTTTAATCAGTCCATTGTCGCACAGATCAATTAATTCTCGAGCATCTTGGGGTACCTATGCTTAAAGCAAGTATGTTGCTTAAATTTCTATCTTATGATGAAAAGTATCCGAAACTTCAATTTTTTTCACTCGACTACCGGCATTGATAGATTTCTATCGAGCATGCCGGCACTTAGTTACGGCATTGAATGTTAGTTACCAAGCATGTCGGCACCATTTTCCGGCATGGTTCATCACCAATCCTAAGCATGGTCTTCATCACTTTCGTGATGTAAAAAATATTCCGTTTTGAATTTTTTCCGGTTTTAATCATCCACTTCCGGCACAATTAGTTAATTCTTGAGCATGCCGGCGCAGGTTTCCGGCATAGTATGTTGCTTTAATTTTTATGCCGGCACATGATGTAAAGTATCCAGAAAGTTGATTTTTTTGGATATGTACCTAGGTTAGGATATACATGGTAGTTTATTATTATTTGAAGGGTAGTTTAGGTATCCATATGTTGATTATAATAGTCCAGCTATATTAGTCCGAAGAGATGTAATTATGAGTAATCAATCAATTAAGAAATGTATTAACCTTCTTCCCTAAATTCTTTTGTTCCTCAATCAAGAAATGTTCACAAATTTTTTCCGGTATGCGTACTAGTATAGATACCATTAAAACATAACAATGAGTTCCGGAGTTCACATTTTTTGGGTATGCGTGCACTGAAAACACGGCCCAAATACACCACAATCTTTTTATTTCAACCTATAAGTCTATACCAAATGTGATTGTCTATGGAAAAAGTCGAGACAATACGACAATTTAATATTCAAAAGATAAGCATTATACTTCTTAGTTTAATTCCTTAATACTATGATCATACTATTATGATCATGTCACATCACTAGAATATTATATACAATATGTACATTGTATACCGCTTCGCAGTGATGTTTTCAATGTAGCACGACTTAAAAGATACATTAGGAATGAAACAGTTCAAGTCAATATTACTAACCTCAAGTGGACGGATGATGTCGTCGTTGTAGTTAGTTACTTCTTCACGTTCTTGGTCTTCTAATAATACTTGTATGTCTCAACATTCCTAGACTTTCTATTTTAATTTAAACGAAGTTGACTCGGTATTTAATCAAGCGAGTCTAGATGAGTTTTGATACTAAAATATGACAAACAAACTTGACATACAACGCTTCACAAGTTCAATCGAGCTATGCTCTAACAATACCTGCTGTATGTATACCAAACCGATTCCACGGGACCAACGATTCTTTCGAGTATGCATACAGGTATGCGTCACGATCCCGGTTCATGAGTTCACGAGACTTTTTAAGTTGTGCATACTTGTATGCATACCAAAAGTTGTTTTCGACATATAGCTACTCCGATACGTGTCGAGTACATATATGTTGGCTTGGATATATGATTTTCCAGTTTGTAAGACTGGTATGTATACTATAACAACTCTTCATTAAAGTCAACAGTATATGCATACTAGATATGCATACATCTGATTCACGAATTCAGGCTCAAGGGGTATGTGTATCACCGCTAGCTCGTGAATGTCAGATCCAGGGGGTATGGGTACCTTCCTCTAATCCTGAACTCAAACCCAAGGGGTATGCATACTGTACCTTCCCATATTCTCGAAAGCAAACCAACTGAATGATCCTTGACAATATGTATATAGAGTTTATCCCTTTGTAGTTACTTCTATTTCTTCTAGTATCGTTTTAAAAATGGATTCCCGATTATAAATTACACCGACCTTGCCCGAAACCTACTATTTGGTTTAGACAAGTGCGTCTCAACTGATAATGTACTCAAGACACAAGTTTCCAAAAGATCAATTTTAAAGAAAATAGCTAGTGAACAAGAAATTTTTAACTTAGTTTGCTAAAGATCTATGAATATCAATTGCTTGAATATGTTTCCAGAGTTTAAACAAGACAATATTGAACTTGAAATTTGTCTTAGAATTGTGTATGAGAAATATAGCAAAAGTAAACTATAGCCATGGTCAAGGTATGCACAGAGTATGCTTAGCCTTAGGCACTTCATGTACTTTTGCCTTTGCACTTAAGATTCCTAACTAGGTTCGGTCAACAAGGTATGCATACCAAGTATGGGTACCTTTGGTCGTTGTAAAATCAAATCCAAAGGTGTGGATACCTGTACGCGCACGTGCTCCTGGAAGTTCGCAAAGTCATATCAGAAGGGTAGGCATACCATGTATGCATACCTCTGATTAGTTCACGAATTCAGGCTCAAGGGGTATGCGTATCACTCCCCGACTTGTGAAAAGTCGATCAAAGGGTATGCGTACATTCCCCTATTCCCGAACTCAAACCCAAGGGGTATGCATACCATACTTTACCCTATTGACTCAATATTCACCAAACTTACTCATATTGACTCATTATTCCCAGGTGTCATTCGATTTCGCTCACCTTTCTCCGATTTTACTCGGAGTGACTCAATATTCACCAATGGATTTAGCTATCTGATGAACTGAAGAGGTAAAATATCAGAAATTATGGTTTCTCGGTGGAATTAGCTATCAAGTACACAAACGCAGGCTACTAGGTTGCTAGCTAGAGATAAAATGTCTTATGTTTTTGATTGGTCAGAGATACATAATTCCCGAACTCAAACCCAAGTGGTATGCATACCGTACTTTCCCATATTGAGTCAGTATTCACCGAACTTTCCCCTATCGAGAAAGAAAGTGGCTCTGAGGTCGAAAAACCCTTTTATGGCGACTTCGAGAAAGAAAGTGGCTCTGAGGTCGATTTGACCATCTCAGGTTCAAAGATATATTACTAGAGTTGGACCTGAGTTTCTCATTCGGAGTGAATCAAGATGAAACTTATCAGATTTGAACATCCCATGTTCAAAGATTACTAGAGTTGGACATGAGTTTCTGATTCGGGTGAAATGAAGATGAAACTTAATATGTATACGGTTTGATTCATCGTTCTTATGAAGTTTCCGACTTATAGTAGTCCACTTACCGCCAGGTTTCGATCTCGGATCCATTTCATACCTCGACGTTGACGAAAAGGGACCTCCTTAAGGTTTGGGGGAATTACCTAAGAAAGTCCAAAACTCTTGTTTGCGTACCTAGTATGCAAACACAGTGGTTAAGTTCTAGAATCGGTATTGTATGATTCTCATACTCATGAACTAAAACATTTTTGATCTAAGGAATGCAAAGTTTGCAAACCGTGGCTATGAATGGTTGAATTTATCGTTCTTATGAAGTTTCCGAGCTTCTTGGTTCATAGTTTGTATTCAGTTATACCATATTTGAAATTCGAAACGACACTAAGCTTCATATTTATCGATTTCGATGATGTATCATGCTAAGTTTGAAGTCAGAACCTTCTCGGAACTTCTTGGTTCATAATTTGTATGCTCTTATTCCACATTTGAAGTTCGGATCGACACTGAGCTTCATATTTATCGATTTCGATGATGTATCATGCTAAGTTTGAAGTCAGACCCTCTGAGAGCTTCGTGGTTCATAGTTTATATTCCGTTATACTACATTTGAAGCTAGAATCAACACCTGAGTTTCATATTTATCGATTTCGATGATGTATTCTGTTATGTTTGAAGTTAGAACCCATCCAAAATTTCGTGGTCCATCTATAATAATCTTATAACCTGAGTCTACCAGTGTGAACTAAATCTACTTCATGACTAGTTGAAATTACTTCATGACCTATGCGAGTAGTAGAAATTCAAACCAGAGGCACAAAAAGAAAGCACAAAAACACCAAGAGAAAACACAAAGAAAACACAAAGATATAGCCATCATTTTGATGATCCGTATGATATCCATTTGGCCAATAGAAAACCACGGATGTCTAACCCACGAATATATGCAAACACAAAATGTCACACGGATTGCCACACTGGTTTTCCCTCTAAGTGAAAATGTCTTCTAAATTGATTAGCGGGAAAATCCAAATTTTGGCGCAAAGTTCCCACCAAAATTTCATCTTTTCCCTCCACTCGAAACCCCGGCCTCGGCATAAACCGGTTTCTCCACACTCAAACACTTATTCCGCCGCTTCACAGTCTATCCCCTCTCTAACTCTCTGAAACTTAACCCAAATGGCCAAATTAAAGTTAGGTCTTGTACAAATGTGTCAAAATTAGAGATTTTAGAGTGGGTTTCTACATTTCTTCCTCCCTGTTTTTAGACATATCTTCGTGGGTTTGTATACTTTGTTGCTGATGGTATCGGCATCTCCCATTTCTGATTTTGATTCATGCCCCTCTGTTTCTATTGCAAAAGCATTTGGGGTTTCAAGATCCAATACTATGAATAATTGAAAAGCTTCATTACTAACCAATTTATAAAGGTAATATTTTTCACTCGATTTTGATTCAATAGTAAAGATCCAAAAAGAGAAATTAGGGTTTCTAAATTTGTCTCTTGTATGTCAATAGAGTGTAATTTTGTTTCTTTGAAGGGCTTTCTCTTTATTCCTCGGGAATCTATGATGTTGCTATTCTCTTATAACCTGTTTGACAAAATGACTCTTAGAAGTTTCGACAAATTTCGTTAAAATGATTTTGACGAACTCGATTTTTGATTGTATTTGCGAGATGGAGGTTGGATTTTTAGTGAGATTGTTCGAAAATGGGTTAGTAGATGAACTTACGTAAAAGAGGATTAGTAGACTGTTTCATCTTTTTTGAACACCTAGATTGGCTATTTGGCCTTATTACCACTGACTACCTCCCTCCTTCCCCGTCAATCTCGTGATAAACTTAACATTGTGACTCTCATTCTTGACATTTGCCCAAACTTGACACCTGTCTCATCTTTTGAAAACCCAAACTGATAAGTCCACTTTGTGAAAGAGTCGACAATGAAAATGGGTGCTCTGTTTTCTATGGTTATCTTCTCCTTCCTATCAATCTCAAGTGAATTTATTTTTTCTCTAGAAAAATAAGATATGGGTTATGTTAAGTCCTCATAATGTGAGCTCAAGCACTCTGTTCTTAACATAGATTTACTGATTAAATTTGAGTTTCATGGTCAATTCATGTTTAAAGAAATATATTTTCGTTGATGTGTGTATGGGTATCTTTTGTTGTTTCGATGGCTAAATTAAGATGCGGATGAATTTCAAACTCGGAGTGGTCAAGCTGTGTGAAATAGTATGCTAGCGAGGCATTTAGTTGATGGATTTTGATCTATTTATTCTAATTTTGATTCTAAGTAGCTTCTATGAGTTTTTGTATTGTTAGTTCATGAAATTTTCTAAGTTTTAGATTAGGGTTCTCTAAAGTTTGGATTTTTGATGGGTTTTATTGAAATTAAATTCATATATATACTTATGATGCTTTGAGTATGTTTATAAGATTGAAAAAATTTGGTTGATTCTTAGGTTCAATTACTACCAATTTTCGGCTTATTTTGTATGTCCAGGAACATTGTTTTCTTGATCCACCCATGTTTGAGAATGGAAACCATAACATTCAGAAATGAAGTCAAGTATTTGTGTTTTGTGAATATTATGGTGGTGATTGGCCTGGAGAATAAGTACGATGGTGGGTGGAAAAAATTGCTTAGGAGGATGAGTTTTCTTAAACCACTTAATATGCATACGGTAGTCAAGTGCAATGTCTTCTGGTATATAGGTGTTGACCCTTATTTTTACTTTATATGCGAGGGATTCAATGCTCAAGGATGACATGAAAGTTCCACATATGTCACTTGGCGGTGAGAATGATGCCGGTGTGGCGTGGTTGGATAAATGTTTTACCATATGGTTTGATTCTCAAAGTTATTGCACAGACCCGTCCGAGTTTGAAAGCTCAAGTAAATGAAACATGATTACCCGTGGTCAATATACTTAAACAAAATGAATGACACTTCTCATTTCATGGTAGCAAATGCACACCAAACTGAAGCTAATATGGACTCACAGGTGAAAAATCTCGTACTAAAAGCTTGAAGTGAACAATTTATGCTTATCTCTTTATGATGGTGGATTCTTTGTATTAGCTTACTACTCCCATAATGGCTGCCTTTTTAGCATACAATTACAGTAGTTTAGGCAATATGGCCAATTATAATCATTCCCATCATAGCTCAGTATGAATTAGACTAAATGTTATTCCATTTTATCCTAAGACTAAATATCGTTCACTGATTCAGTGATTTTGAGTCAACAGAATTTGGGTTCAGTTGATTCTAAGTAAATTTTTAATTTCAATTTGACATCGTTAATATAATGTATTTTAGTAGTTTTCTATTTCGTCAAGGAAACTATACTCGATGCTTATAAGATTAATTGTTTTGTTTTTCTTGATGATGAGTTAAGGTATGGTGGTGATTATGTGTCTTGGTGGTGCATTTCTTGGGTCCGTTTTAAGTGGTTCGATAGGAGATGTTGTAGGGCGTCTTAGAGGTTTTCGGTTGAGTGCTTTGCCGATGATTCTTTGGGCTTTCTAAGGTAAAATCCTTATGTTCTAACTAAGCAATTTGATTTCTTTTTATATCAAGTTCAAATGAAGCTTATTAGAAATGATTTCTTTGACCATATGCTTGCAGCAAATGAGAACAAAAGCACGGAAGCACTGGAACACGAACGGTGTTGGTCCGTCTATTGCTTCTCTATATGGCTGAGATATGCTTTTCTCGATCCATGTTGTCCCCGGGTGATACATGTTTCCGGTTATCTGCAATTCTGCTGCAATATTGTCTTCATCAACGAGTCTGTGCGGAGTCCTCGGTGGCTTCATAAGGTCGATATGTCGACCTTTATTTTTGCCCCTCCTAAGAGAATCTTATTTTCCTTTGATATACATCTGTTCACTACTTGTTCTTTTTTTTTTAAGCTCTGGAGTGGCCTGCAAAAATGTTCCGCAATCTCTCTAATATTTTGAATGAGAATTTCCTTGTTAGAAAACTTAAAACCTTTTAATTGATAACAATATGCTTGATAACACATAAATTCTGTTACATAAAGCGATCCGCCAATTGAGGTTCTACTGGAGACATTGTGCGGCATTACTCATTCATTTTTCTTTTACGGCAGTTCTCTATTATTCATTTTTAGTCTATCATCCAAGCCTTATATAAAGATTAATACCTAATCATTGTAAGTTCTTGTAAAAGGCCTCAATACATGTAATTTAAAACTAAAGATACTTTTTGACAAATGGAACACAATTGGAGAAAGCCCTGCAAATTTCTTTTTAATGTTCTTGTTTGAGTATAGGACCATATGGTGTTTTGTTTTATCCTTGGTTTTTTATGCAAAATGCTATAGCAGTACTCGTAAACTAAATGTTGTACGAAATGAAATAGGGAAGGTTTGAAAGAGCACGTACTCTGTGCAACTTGGATTCGGAGACTGGTTATCTCATTATTTTGCACGAGTTCTTTGTATTACTATATTTCTAAATTTGAGACATTTTACACTCTATAAAATGTATTAACTCCTTTGTGTTTGCGGGAGGGTATCTTTTAATATTCTCCTCGTGCAACAAAATTAAAGAGAGAGAGGGCAAGGAGCCACGGAAGGCTGCGATGTAGTTGATGCTCATGAGAATGATCTTGACGGAACTACGCATTTCTAATTTATTAACCATTACTCACAAAGTATGAATTGAAGGCCTCTCTAAGAGTCTCAAGCAAGTTGAAATCATGTATTTTCCCCCTTTCAGTAGGATCCAATCTTCACAGAGGATTTGCTTAAAGTGTTCCTGTGATAACCAAAAACACGGAATTCTATACTACCTCAATGTACATTAGAATCCAACATTGTGATCACCCCATTTTTGGGTAATGGTTTTTGTAAAAGAATCTATATGCAAAATTATTGTAATTCTTGAAAAACGCTGGTGAGCAATTAGCTTTTTAATCGTGTAGGAAGGTCGAGTTGCCAACGATGGAGAAGGCAAGGATATGACAGAACTTGGTTTTCACTTTGAATTGTTGAACTGATTGTTTAAAAGTTTCAGATTTTGATTGGAATGATATAGGTTGTTGGATTTGTAAAAGAGTTTGGTTTAAACTTAGTCACTCGTGTTAATTTTTTTTTTGCAATTCGTGCATCCATGCATTTGATCACAGTGAATCAAAGCATTGATTTGAATGAGTTTTCATGTTTTCTGGAATAAATCCTCTTAAGACTGTTAGATTAATACTAAGATCTCAAATGCCTAATTCAAGTTGAAACACTTCTTTTTATACAGCTGGTGGCCGCTTAAACTTAGTTCTTTGAGAGAGGTCTTACCGACCTACTCATTTTTTAGTTGCTACGAGTTTGTGCCTCAAAGTGAATAGCTAGATGAGCACTTTTTAGCTGTTGTAGTTTACTTGAAAAAGTGATCCAGCGAGTAAACACATTTGATCATCGCTAAGTATTAGTGGACACAGGTTAGTAGCCGCCAAACTATCCAGCAGTTGCAACTTTGGTTGCTTAAATGCTTAAAGCGACTAAAATTTTGGGCTCTTGCTAGGATTTTGGTTGCTTAAGCCAGATTTTCTTGTAGTGACAGATGTTCCAAATTGTCAATCATAATGACTTCTCCTCTCAAATCTAAGTACTAGCCAGAGAATTAGAAAGTAGAGACAACCAGTGCAAGAGAGGCGGTGGTCAGGGAAAAACTAGTGAATAAGAAACTAGTTAGAAAGAAAGTAAGAACATGCGAAAGTTTCAGACTGGCCTCCAACAGACAAAGTCAGGGATGCAGTTACCGGTCAAATTTTTAGTGATCTCTGTTCACACAGTCTGCTCATGCAACGATATCATCTAGCTCCTTTAGATCTTAACAGAGGAAAAAGAAGCACCGCCTCTCTTGAAAAAAAAGACTGTGTCATCTTTGTCCAGATCTATGTTATAAAAGGCGCTCGCCTTTGGCGCCTAAGCGCTAAAGGCACACTAAGCGCAGCACAACGCCCGAGGAATTCAAGGCGACCCCATATTCCATTCCGGCGCCTAAGGCGAGCGAGTTTGGCGCTTTGAGCGCCTGGCGGAGTCTGTAGGCGCTGGCCTAAGCGCCAAAGGCGCCATGTTCTTCTCTATGTCGCGAAACTCCGTATCCCTATCCTTCTCTGTGTCCTTTTTCTTTACTCCTCCATTCTACTTCATCAACTCTGACTCCATTCTTGGTTTTTATATCCTAATTTAGTTACTGTAATTGATTTTTACTTAATCTAGTTATGGAAAAATCAGACAAGTCAATGACGAAACTATGGAAAGCAACGTGATTGATGTAAAACTAGTTTGTATACTTCTATATCTATATATGGAGATAAGAGTTATCTTTGTACCAAATATAAAGGAAACTATGTATATATTCTCTTAATCAAAGATATTGCAGAGATTTTGTAGCAAATTAGCTATCAAATATTCAATCAAATCTTAATTGCAGAGATTTTCTAGCAATCAACCCTAAAAAAAGGAAAGCCAAAATAACTATATACATATATTCCTTGATATTCTCAATCACTAATAAAAAGATTTACGAATTCCCCTGCGTTGTTGTCGGAGTAATGCAGCTGTATTATCTGTACCACTTGACAAGAGGCTAACACAATGGTTTTAATTAACTAAAATCTAGTAAACCGTTTCATATGGAGATCTAGCTCAAAAGTATACACAAATCATCAGAACCAATCTTCCATTAACAAGAATAAGCAATCATCAAATAACCAAATTAAGTAACGCGTCCTTGAAAACTTCATCATGGATAGTTTATCTGTTCTTTGTAGTCTCTCTGTCGATTATCCCATGTTCCTATTATGAGGATCAACTTTCTTCATCATCATCTCATAAGAAGAAGGGATACCATCATCAACTTTCTTCATCACCATCTCATAAGCGGAGGGATAACATCATCAACTTTCTTCATCATCTCAGTGTTATAGAACTCTATCATGGAAGTCTAATGGGCATAACTCGTATTAGTGATCGCCTAGGGCGCCTTAGAGGCGCGCCTAGGCGTCTAGGCGCTAGGCGATGGGACTGGCGCCTCGCCTCGCCTAGCGCCTAATTCAACATAGGTCTAAACCAAATTATGCCCTTGGACGAAAATCCTAAATGAGTCTAAGTTTTTGAGAAGATAATCATAATGGCTTGTATAAAACGCATAATAATATGAGTGCATGTTCAAGCAAAATGTTGGGGTTTTGATTACCTTTTCATCCCTGACCTCAGAGGTTTTGAGCTTCGACAAGCCTTCTTTTCCATTGCAAAAATTATTTGAGACTTACAAAGGTCGAACAACTTGATCGTCTAATGGAAGAGTTACATGGATCAGGACTACCATTCTGGAACTACAATTATGCATAGTATAATCTCTTGTTATTTTGAGTTTGGTAAATTGGTTTAGATTTTGAGGAGGCGTTATTAGAGGTGTTTTCCTGAGTATATGGTGTTGTTTTGAACCACTAAAGGCAGGGAGGCCTGGGTGCTCATACAATCCGTAAGAACAAAAGAAGGCAGAGATGCAGAATTTGACGCAGGCTAATATAATAAAAAAGAAGCAACCATTGGCTTCACATAAACACAGGCAAATAACCCACAATGGAGTTCATAGCGTTTGCCATAACATCATTCCCACTCGATAGTTGATGGTGATTCTGAAATGAATGTCTTGAAATTCTGTTTACACCGTCAACTAGAAACTTGCGCTGAAAATAACACCAGAAAAGATTTTCATCGAGATTATGAGGTATAAACCAGAAACCAAGAGTAACGTTTGCTCAAATGTCCAAAGAAAACAAATGAAGGAAAAAAGGCATCGTGGTCTAGTGGTTTTTAAGCTATTAGGTGAAGAGCAAAAAAATGCAACATTCAAGAACTGAAAGCACCAAAATATTTATGTAAATGTAATGCAACTATCATTAAATACCATCATTAACAGTTACACAAGGTCCATAAAAACAAAAACAAAAAAAATCCTAATAATTCAAATGAAAGTTACAAGTACAACATTGCCGGAATCAGAGATGTGAATATTTTTCCAACTAAAACCAAAATTACATAATTTGTCACAATCCTTGATGCTTAACTGGATATACGAATTGATAGTTATAAGAAACAAACAAAACTTAAAACATCTATTCTACGGATGTAGACATCATCAAACACAATTATTTTATGGTCTGGATACATCATCTATTTCATAATAAGACTTCTCTAGATGAAGAAAAACCAAAAATAACAAATATCAAACACAATTATTTTACGGATCTTACCGGAACAACTAATCGAAAGTATAACTGCTGCCACATATATCACGATTCTTTGAAGAAAAACATCTTAAATTTGAGAGGATAAGTCATTATATCCATTTTGATGATGTGACTCTATTTCTGATTTCCATGGTATGTGTAAAGGTTCCACCATTAAATCAACACTCCGATCACGACCCCTCATCTGATCTTGGAAACGAAAAATTCTCCCTCAGCACCGCCTCCCTCGCACTGGTAGTCTTCTCTCACTCTCACTCTGAAATGCTAGGGTTTGGTTCCTTTTATAGCATAACTAGTTTGCTTACTAAAAAGTTGCAGCCCAGGCCCCAGTATGCAAGCCAAATTTTTGTGGTGACTCGAGATATACCCCACTTTTCATCGCCGTGTACAACTATTTAGTTCCGATCAAATGCTAAAATCTAATTACCATACTAAATAATTTTTCATTCATATACGTGCAAAGAAAGGGACTAAAACAGTTGGAGCTGGTGGAACCCATTTTTGTTTAGGTGAACACTCGTATACTTCTTCTTTAGAGGAGATAGATTTTGACAAATAGAACTACTTTGGATTACTTCACTCCACACTTCTGCTGATTCACTTGTCCATAATCCCTGAACATATAAACGTATAGATGAAGAACCAGCTAGCTCTGGGGTCGAGTGGCATTGCACCCCTAACCACAACTCATCCGCTGATTCTTCAACATCAGTCGGTTCGGACCTCCACTTAGTTTCACCCAAGCTTCATCTATATACCTTAAAAATAACAATAATAACACCTCTACTGATCCATGTGGTAAATGCTTACTATTTTCTGGCTCGATATTTATTCAACCAAATCTATTAGAGTACAATTCTGGAGATGAGAAATGAATACATTTAGAAATCGGGCCTAAAGCTATCAACAACAACGACATATACTGAACCAAAGATTGGTCAGATGCATAATAAAATGCCTATATGTTCAAGCAAAAGTTCTTTCGATTACCTTTTCATCGCTGACCTCTGGGGTTTTGAGCTTCGTCGTCAACAAGGCTTCTTTTCCGTTGTATATAACTGTTTTTGTTTTGTTTGTCCTTTATAGTAACAACTCTGCAGTTCAAACAACAAAAAAAGGAACTCGTAAAACCAGAAAGTATTGGTGTATTTTAGATTGGAATATGACATATATTCTTCTAAATCAGCTGGCAACGCAAGTATATCTCTTTCTGCTGACGCTTACCATTTCAAAATGTGCATGAAGTTGTAATTTACCTATTTTGAAGATTTGAACTTTTCAGAAATGTTTTGAAGTGTTGGTGAATTGAACTTGTGTGAATACATGTTATTAACAAAGTTTTTGTTGAACGAAGTTGTAATCCTGAATCTCAAAATATAAAGGATGATATTCGAAAGAACTTTAAAGCTTTGGATACTCATCCTATCTAGCCTCTGGTGCTATAAATTGCAAGATTTCTTATATATGTAGACACCCCCATGACACCTTCATCTCTGCATGCCATTTTATCAACCAAATGAGGACATTTCCCGTGGGCAATAGCCGCAATACTAAGAGTACCCCTCCGCTATAAACACAAAAAAGAAAATCCCTCTGCCATTTGAGGCGATTTAGAGTTGTTCCGCGGTGGAGTTTCAGAATTTTGAAGTGAACGAAAATGACAAGATTTAGAATATTTCTATAGCAAACAAAGACATTTTGAGGAAAGGTGAGGCTGGTGAATCAAAGAACTACTTAAGACCTATGATGGTTGACCGACCTCACATTAACTCTCTAGAGCAATCAATCTAGTTTCCGGAATTCTCCACACAATTCATTTGATACAAAATTTCTTTTGCTTTCCTAGTCAGCCGTCTTACATGTATAAACCTCTGGTTAGTATAACATTTTACTAGACCTTTCTGCATAGTTTTCAAATATTCTTGGCATTACAAATTACGAATTGAAACTTGAACAAACAAAACAGAACTTCAAACATCCCTTCTAATCCAGAGATTACCAATACACAAGATCTTAAGATTTTCTGCTCATCCACCGTTTCCACAGTTGTAGCAACCATTGATACCCAATTTTTGTTGCTAGTTCTGAAAAACTAATCTACTTCACCTTGAGACTCTCTGTTTGAAGCAAAACTTGCAGTCCCCATTTGAAACACCATCATTCTACAGATGTTTGAAGCAAAACTTTCCACAGTTGTAGCCACTGATATATGAGTTGGTTGTAAACAAACAACTTCAATTTGAGAGGATAATTCATTATGACGGACAATTTCAAATATCTCCCTCTTTGATAATTCATTGTGACGGACAATTTGAGAGGATAATTTGAGAGGATAATTCATTATGGTGGCCGATTCATGAATAATTGACAACCTTCATTTTGAAATGGTATGTATCCCTAATTGACCCATCAGGCGAGGCTTAAATAAACCATTTTACAATCAAATTAACTAGAAGAAACATCACACATCTGCAGAGTATTATAACAATTTCTAACATTTGAAGGTAGAATTCTATCATTAAACAGAACAAGATGAAGTTCTTAAGAGAGAGAGAAAGGTACATGAAAATACATGACTAAGTGGTGTTGAATTAAACAAGAAGACTAGTCCTCACTCTTCCTGGACTCCAGCCTCCTTGTTTTTGGCATAATTGACCATCTTCTCGCTTATTTGTTCACAGTAGAATCTTAGGATCTTGGTACCGTCATCACTTGTTTCATCATTGCGCCTACTAGCAGCAACAAAAGCTTCACTTTCCATTAAAACTTCAAAATGAGTTGAAGATATTTGAAACACCATCATTCTACAGATGTTTGAAGATATATGAGACTTCAATTTGAGAGGATAATTCATTATGACGGACAATTTCAAACATCTCCTCTTTGATTCCCACATGAAACAAATACCCCGATCACAACCACTCGTGTGATCTTCGAAACAGAAATTTTTGATCAGCTGAACTCAAGTCACTAGTTTTTCCATCGGCGCCGCCTCACTTGCACTGGCATTCTCTACTCTCTTATCTCTCACCCTCTAAATATCCAGGGTTTGTGAAATTCTAAGTTTTGTGGAATGTTGAAGCCCAGCGTACAGGCCCAAATCTGTGTAGTATACTCAAGATAAAACTATCGCTTAAAATCGACGTTGCCGCCAACTCTGCCTTTGATCGAAAAATATATGTAGTTTCATCTCATAATCTTGGAAGTGACCCAAAATTTACTCTATTATCTGACTCAAAATGTATCCCATCACTCGAGATTAATACCGCGACCCAAATTTGTTGCAAAGTGACCTACGCCATGGCTCAAGATTACATAGTAATTCCAAATGAGTCGGTGATCCAGAAATTTGTTTTGTGATCCCAAACGTATCACTAAGATGCAATATTCACCTCATGTCTCAAATTTTTTATGTGACTTCAAAAATTTGTGCAAGGACCTAAAACCTAAATTGTCCCGTAACCCAAAATTTACTTTGTAGAGTATTCTGGAATCCATTTTAAAATTTCTCATGACCTGATCAGCCAAAGAGAAAAGAAACCTAAAATGGGTTTCTATAATATGACCAAAGTTGTAAAAGTTGCAGTAAATCTTGGAATATATGAAAAGTGAATACTCATGATTGGTTTGACATTGTCGCCAATATCAAATTTTTTTGGCTCCTTTGGTTCC
Source organism: Papaver armeniacum (assembly GCA_023531295.1). Classification (NCBI taxonomy): domain Eukaryota; kingdom Viridiplantae; phylum Streptophyta; class Magnoliopsida; order Ranunculales; family Papaveraceae; genus Papaver; species Papaver armeniacum. The sequence continues at coordinate 190,612 of JAJJWW010006625.1, read as the reverse complement.
GGTCAGGATCAGTTTCAGAACAAGCATATTATTGGAACTATTGAGTGCAAACATGAATACCATGCACACTGCATTACAGCCTGCAATATTGATGCGTGGATGAATAATTTGTAACGCCACACGTAGAATGAGAAGTCATTGTTACTATAGTTATGCAGAATAAGAAAATAATAGCAGCAACCGATGAGAGTCTAAGGGCTTTTTAGTAAACTAGACAGACTTTCTTATAAATTAACGAAACCCTTACAATTTTCTGTAGAAGTGTTGAACAGAGAGTGAGAGGGTAGAGACTTTCAAGTTACCAGTGCGAGGGAGGCGGCGCCGAGGGAAATAACCAGTTATTTGAGTTGTGATGGTGGTTTATGATCGAGTGTTGGTATAATTAATTTGGGAATCATTAGTCATACATATGAGATCAAAGAGACACAGATGTTCCAAATTGTCAATCATAATGACTTCTCCTCTCAAATCTAGTTTTTCTTTCAGCTTGATTTGCATGGTGTAAGATTCGTCTGGTTGCTCGTGTAATTGAAGTGGATGCTTTCATTCCTGCTGGTACGAGTGCTGGAACGGCTACGGAAATTCTTAGATTCTACACGGACAGAATACGTGAGAATATGCTTGATTGGGATAAAACAAAGGCAGGATTGTTGGATGCAGATAAGTGGAGTGATGTTTAGCTGAATTCAAGATGTTTTTTTTTAAGTACCTCTCTCTATATCTTTAATGTAAGATCTTTTGTTTAGTTCAGGAATTCTACTTGTTATGTAAGATCTTCAGTTTAAATCTATAAGTGATCTTCAATTATGAATGTTGTTAGTGGACACTGTTTGATGCATATCAGTTTGGTACGCCACCTTTCTACTTCTTCTTCTTGTTTTGATTTGAAATCTCATACAAGGGCCTTTCAGTTTTCATCTTTGCTCTGATTTGTCCAGATCTGCTGAAAAAGAAGCAACAAAATCCACAAATGGCCTCTTCTGGTTGTAAAAGTAGTTTTGTGAGGGAATCCGGTGGATGGAAGAAAATAAAAAACTCCTTTTCGAAACACACGAGTTAATACATACGAGAAATAACAAACTACAGAGACAACTTTATAATATTTCGTCGAAGGCCACTCGACTGCGAGAGAACAGATATAACCTTAAGGCCACTCGACTGCGAGAGAACAGATATAACCTTAAGGCCAAAACCTTCGGTTCCATGGTCCATCTTTTGTTTTTTTTCTTGATGAAAGCAGCTGGCGGATATCGACATGACTGAATAATCAAAAGGAGAGAGATGAGAGGTCGGAGATCTTTTTTTTTTTTCTTTTTTCGGACAAGTTAGACGGGGATCTTGGTATTATTATAGGGTTTCGCCAGAAAACAGAAGTCGGTCGGATATCGGAGGACATGTACCCGCCAATATAACTACTTCCCTTTTTAGTTGTTCTAATTTTAACCGTCCATATATCAATGTAGAAGAGATCTTTAAATCTTCACCGCCAAATAAATTTTTCAGTTTCATAAGCACTCCTTCACCAAAATCTTTCAAACTGAAAAGAAGACATTTCTATTCTTCCCTTATTGATGATGTCTAGAGTTACCAATGGCTTCTAAGAAAGCAGCAATTGGCACAACAAAAGAGCTCTGCTAATCAGGATGAATTTATCCGTGATTTCTGTATATTTGTTACACATGTTGTCAACTTCCTTCTGTTCCAGCGGTGCGTCTTTATTGCTTTATCTGAATAAATACCAGATGGGGGAGTCTCTTCCATCTTTCTCTTTCTCCCTATTTGATTTATATACGCTTAGGGTTTTCTTGAATTTCATGTCTTCGATGGTGGACTGTGATGCATTTCTTCTTGTGGCTGTTGTGTTGTTTTGCCGGTGAGTCCTTGCCTCAGTTCTGCTTCTTCATAGTTGGTGTGCCTCAGCACCTGCAACTTCTTCTAAAACCCGTCATTCCTCCGGAAACCATCAAGTATGCATTGCAACACACCTTAGGAGTAGTTTTCCGTGTACCATTTCTTCTGACCAGACATATTTACTAGAGCATACAGTGATCAGCGATCAAAAAAACTGTAAAAAGACTTGGCAAGCTCATTTTTCCTGTCCTGGGGCACAAACCTGCGCACTGAAACTTATAGGAACAGACAAAATTTATATGTGCTTTGACAACGTAGAGTAGGGTATCAAATACTGTATGTCATCGAAGAAGAGTAGGTATGAAATATAACCATTATATGGATACGTCATGTAATGGTTTTCCTCAATCCAACATCCAGAAACCAACAAACCATCAGCAAACATCAAGTGCGCAATCAGTTACACCTTATACCGAAGTGAGAGGTCGAAAACACAAAGATTAAACAAAGATCGAATTAAGTGTCACAACTATAACTAGATTAATATACATGGAGCAGGTACGTAATTAGCTTTAGCATGCAGCACAAAGCAAACTAAAATTACTGTTTGATCAGTATCCAAGAAATTCTAATGCGCGACATGACCCAAATTAGTGCCTAATTATAAAAATCGAAAATAGTCCCAACAACTTTTCAAGCGCTTTCTTCCATCTTCAAACTAGTGGTGCAGCTGCAAGGTTGATCGCGCAATATTTGTTCTGCAGCTGGCTTTTGAAGAACAGGTACAAGACTTCCGTGATGACTTTGAAATAGTGGTGCAGCTGCTAGGTTGATCGGGCAACATTTGTTCTGCAGCTGGCTTTTGAAGAACAGGTACAAGACTTCCGTGATGACTTTGAAATAGTGGTGCTGCTGCTAGGTTGATCGGGCATTTCTTCCACAGCTGGTTTTCGGAGAACAGGTACAAGACTTTCATGATACATATACATTTTAAAACAATATTTATACGGTGATACACCAGTAATGTCAATCATTTGAAAACTCTTCATAGTCCGATTATAAATATAGAGATGTATAAAAGTTCTTGGACGTGAGTTCGGTGTATGTTGGTTTATGATAATCTCATCTGTTCCTTCAACTGGATGAAGTCCAACATACCCATTACCGAATGAAGGAGGAAGTGATATGGTTTCCTTGGTCCAATTTGTTGTTGTCATCTTCTTCTCCTTGTTAGAAGTATCATCATCAGATATCCATAATTTTACGACATGGGCGTCTACTCTGTCCACTACAGCAATGCGTCCATCTATCTGTAGTAAATGTTTTGCCGGCCGAAGACCACCACCACATCCATTTAATGTCCCTGAAGAAGAACCAATGATGAATCTTGGGATCTGAATGATTCTGAATTTCTCAGTTCCAACATCAAATGCCACAATAACTTTATTTTCCGGAGTGAATGAGAAAAGATTCATGAAAGCATAATTCCTCATATAAATCGAACCATTTGCATAAACGGCAGGTCCAACTAACCTAACTGGTGGCACCTCATCTATTTTTCCCCATTGATTTTCTCCCAACGTAAAAACTTCACAAAATTGTTCAACTTCTCTCCCCCCCCCATACTCAAAACACCTAGCAGGTATCTCCCAAACACACAATATTTTGTACTTGTTAGTCAAAGGATCAAAACCAAATCCATAAATCTGAGAAATCTCGACACTAGCACCCCGTAGTGGTGTGGATGACTGTGCCCATGGAGTAGTTTGCCCAGTGTTGAGGTTGAATACGCAAGTAACTGCGTTTGAGTCGTCAACAACACAGAACAACCCATGGATGGGGTTTAACATGCTACCACGGGACCATGGAATTGTCACCCTATGAAGAAAATCCAATTCACCTTTAAAGTAGCCGTGACAGTGATCCTTGGGAGAATAGAAAGATATGGAATTACAAATCCTGATGAGAAGTTGAGGAGGACGTGCTTTTGATCGACTTAGATGTGACTGGATGAAAGCTGAATCCTCCTCGATGAATGACTTCCAACTTTTGGATACACACTTAAACCGCATAAGAGACTTGACAGGAAGGTTGACAAGTATATCTTCCACGGACTTGTCATCAAGACGGGCTGAAAGTGTTTTTCTTTGTAATTTGTTCATCTTTCACTACTGAAACTGAAATAGGGCGAAATTTAAGAACCCTAGCTAGCTAATTAAGATCAAACCTCACCGATTCAATTAATAACCTAATCTCAAAAACTCTCAAGGGCAGGTAATTATTTAGAATTACTTTAATTTATAGAATCAACTATATGAAACTCACCAGATGTATGGTATGCCAATATACCATAAATATCCAAACTTTTATGGTATATTAGCATACGATAACCCAGGTAATAAATATCCCCTCATATGAGGGGATGAAATAACTAAGTTTGGAATTACTTAAAGTTTGGATATTTATGGTATATTGGCATACGATATTTATGGTATATTGCAAATTTATTTTTCTAGTAACCAGACTGTATCGTATGCCAATATACCATAAATATCTAAACTTTTTTCATTACCTGGGTTATCCTTCTGGAATTTCTTTTTCCATCTAGACCTAAATGATCTGAGTTTTAAGGATTTCAGGACGTAACGCCTTATACCTATCACTCCCTGCATTGTATCAAGAACGGAGGAGTTGAATGAACTCAAATATTGGCCATAGCCATCTGTGCTGATCCATACGTACCCTTTACTCATCATTCCGATCATCTTTGCTTTCTCATAAATTCGGACTCCAAGAGACGTGCCCATATGACTAAGTGACCACTATGGCTAAGTCAAATCAAATCTACGAATTTGTAATGACTTAGCCACAGTGGTCACGAATTTGATTTCTCTTTTGAGTTTTCCTGGTATATTTGTAATGACTTAGCCACAGTGGTCATCAGGGGAGTGTTATAAATCAAGTTTATTTACTAACATGCCCTTTGTGTCTAAGTTTAGGGTTTACATATCTTGGGCTCCAAGTATTCTATATATATAAATAGAGGATTATACATTTTTTTTTTTTGATCGATCAAAAGGAATTGTATTAAGAGGCACAAAAGAAGTGCGCAAGCGAATACACCAAAACTAGGGGAAAACAACCCAACCAAAACAAAAATTCCAGGAATATGCAAAAAGAAACAAAGGCCTTTAGACAAACCTTAGAAACCAAGCAACCAAATTACTTGCAAACTAAATCAAGAATGCAAGCTACATTTAAGTATGATTTTCCTTAATAGAGGATTATACATTGTATTCTGTACACACATGAATAAAATTTCTCTCTAAATAAGAACGAATTTATATTTACACCCTAACTACTCAAGGCCAAACACATTTGACCAAAAGTCAGCTTTCCCCCTAAATGTTTTGGCTTTCCCTATAACAAAAATCATATTTTGAGAGACTTTGTTCTTTCTCTTTTCTTTAAGGATCAAAATATTAAAAACAATAACCAAATAAGCTATAATTAAATTCTTAAAAAATGAAAAAAAAAAAAATGTTGTCTTGCAAACCCAATAAGTTTATTAGAGATTCAAATCCCATTAATTCGACTTGATTTGATTTTATAAGCATCTCTGTTGCTTTTAATTGATGTCAAGCAATTATCAATTTCGTTCCCTATGTGGCCAAACCAGTAAAATCTCCTGGGGTTTCTGACCATCAAAACCTAAGTGTATTACTGATGGCTTGATATTTTGTGTCATTCAGAAATATGGTAGGATACTGCTCAATTGCTTTATTTTTATTAGTAGTAGACTTGTCTGGATGATGAAGTAATTTGTTCGTTTCTACATATTTATCATCTGTCTTGCTTTTAAATTCATGTTATGAATTCCTCAATTTGATTCTTGGTTTTGGATTTTCAACCCTGTACTTCAGAACATGTATGAGATGGACCGACAAATTGCACATTGCCTCATATGAGGGGGATGAAATAGCTTGCTAGCGTGGTACTTACAAAATTACCTTATGATTCCTTCTCCAGTGTTACAAAGCCAGTACAAACTTTTGGGGTTCCTGACCATCAAAACCTAAGTGTATTAGTGATGGCATGATATTTTGGGTCACTTAGAAACATGATAGATTACTGCTCCACTTGTTAATTAGTAGAGCTGTTTCTTTGTTCTTGCAAGTCCTGGTGCAGGCCTCATGACATGATTGGATAATGCTCCACTTGTTACTTAGTAGACCTTTTTGGATTATGAAGTACTTTGTGAATTTCTTCAGACTTGGCTGTTTATTTGTTCTTGTAAGTCGAGGTCTAGGCCTCAAGGCACAACCCATAGTTTTTTTATTCTTTTACTGTGCGGTTATTTAGCAGAAACCAACAGAAACAATCTTGCGCACTATTTCTGTAAGTTTATCCTTTAGATGTTGGCTCGGTTCTAGGGAACATCAAACTGATTCCCTAAATCAGTTTCTGACACCAGCTCAAGTTCGTTTAGGAATCTTATTTCTAGCAATTTTTAGCTATATTAGGAATCTTGTTTCCAGTTCTATTTCTAGGAAGATTCTTGTAATCATCTAAGCCTATAAAAAGGAGTTAAGCTTTAGCATCGTGCGAATTCCTAGAGGTCCGAGAGAAACTTTAAAGTTGTGTACAAACTTTAAATTTCCCCATTGTTTTTACTTTTTATTGTTTCTGATACTTCAAACATCTTTTGCAGGAAAAATCTGTCATAGAACAGCAGGGGAAGCCTCGTGTAAGCTTCTATTTATCATCTAGTTTATTTTATCTGTTATCTGGTATTTTATATCTAACCTTGTAACTACCTTTGCAGAAACCTAGACAGAAGAAGAAAAGTTTGGAAAGTACCATGAGTACAGATCATTGCCAAGTTCATCCAGTAAGCTCCTGCTGCATCTTTTTCTTTAGTTTTATGTGTATGGTGAGCAATAATCAAATTCAATTTCTGTTTTTGATTCATATACAATGGCAACAAATTTGCAGGAACAGCGGCAGCAGCAGCGAAAGCCTCATGTAAGCTTCCATATTTGTGAAAAATTAATTTCAATCGGTTATGTTTTTTCGATTCCTAACTATTAAGCCTCAAGCCTACTAGTTTTGGATTTTGAACCCTATACTTTACAACATGCATGAGACGGAAGGACTGCTGTTTACCTTTATAATTGCTTCTCTAGTGTTGCAAAACCAGTAAATTTTTGTGGGGTTTCTGACCATCCAAACCTAAAGGGTATTAACGATGATGGATTGATATTCCGTGTCATTCAGAAATATATGATAGTAGAGTAGACTTGTTTTGAAAATATTGATATTCCTGCTTTTGAAAATATGTTGCGAGTTCCACAATTTGATGCTTGGTGTACACCACAACTTTCATGCTTGGTTTTGAATTTTCAACCCCGTACTTCAGTACACGTATGATACGGACTAATTGTGCATTGGCTTGTACGAGGGAATGAATAAGTTTGCTCTTTGGATCAGGGTGTTAGCATCAGCCATCAGTTGTATTGAGTCCCCTATGTTACCTTACTTCAGATTTAAATAGTTTTTAGTTTTTGGGGGCTGTTGTAGTCTCTTTGTACTTATGGTTTTGTTTTAATATAATTTTGACTTGTCAAAAAATCCTTCTCCAGTGTTATGAATCCAGTACAAACTTTGGGCTTTCTGACCATCAAAACCTAAGTGCACTAGTGACGGCTTGATATTTTTTGTCATTTAGAAACATGATAGGATACTGCTCAACTGCTTAATTAGTGAACTTGTTTGGACTATGAAGTTTGTTCATTCATCTTGGGCACTGTTTCTGTAAGTTTATTCGCTAGCTAGATGTTGGCTCTGTTTTAGGAAACAGCAAACTGATTTCCTAAATCTGTATCTGGCACCAGCTCAAGTTTGTTTAGGAATCTTATTTTCTTGTTATATTTGGAAATTTGATCTCTATTAAGACTCTTCTATTTCTAGGCAGATTCTAATCATTATTGAAACCTATAAATAGGAGTCAAAGCCCATTAGTTTTCGCATCGTGTGAATTCTCAGAGGTCTGATGGGAACTTTAAAGTCGTGTACTCTGATTTTGAATAAGAAGTATTTTTTATCTGCACGTGGAATAGGAGCATTGCCGAACCACATTAGCTAATCGTAACCACAGCATTTCTGATAGTTCTTTACGTTCTTTTTCTTTTATTCGATTCTTATATATGGTAACAAATTTGCTGGATCAACAAGAGTCCACAACAGTAAGTGAGAATAAAGATCACCCTGTGCTACTGTTTATCTTTAGACTTGATGCTGTAAGAATTTCAACTTGGTGTCTAATTCCATTACTTTACCACAGCAGGAAGAATCTACCATAGAACCAAGGAAAACAAGGGAGCAACGGGTGGCTATGTTCAAAAGGTAGCTCTCTCATCATTCTCCTTTTTTACGATTTGACCTGTTTATAGTTAGTTTTCTATCAGTTCCCCATTCTCATCATTGGTATCCCTGTCATGTTTTTTTTAACAGGGAGATTAAACAAAATCGTGTCATGGTTGCCAGATTGAGGTATTGTCTCCAAACATGTTACAAACTTTTCTAGAACTACATTAAAAGAAAATATATGACGTATCCCTTGAAAATTACGTTGGCGATCAGTGATACTGAATACCTTGCCTTATTAACAAGATATATACTTCTAAAGATAGCATAAATAGGTTGTTGCTTGATCGTAATGTGTGTCGTCTCATCTTAGTTTGTTTTATGCATATAATGTCGTCTCATCTTAGTTTATTTTTCGCTGAACCTAATATAAACTAAAGTTGATTATTGCTTATAACTAGTTTATCTGTAACAGAGAGGATGGTACTGTATACTACAGTTATATTGCAACGCGGTCCTTGTGGCTGAGAATGTGTTGTGAAGAATGGGGAGCAACACATGAAGAAACTATAACGTTGGTGAACAATCGCCGTCATATGTTTGATATTGAAGTTTGTGGTACGGATTTCGGATGTGGGGTTATTCTACGTGACAGTGCGAGGTGCCCAATAATTGCTCTATCCAGGGGGGTTTTTGATGATTACATTTCACAGGTGTATTTTGAGTTGCAAGGAGTGTCGTTGGGTTTGAAGCTTGCAATGAAGTATAAAATTCGTCATTTTGATATGATTTGCACTTCTCATGGGATTGCTCAGTATGTTATGCTAACTTTGAGGAATAAATGTTATTGTCCACCACCAAGAGATGGACCAAAGAATGCTGCAAAGAATACGTACTATTGTGTTGAATGTTCAAGGACAAGATTAAATAGGATTGTTGAAAGGGAGAACACAGACAAAATAGAACGACTCATGGATGAAATTTTTCACGACGCTTTGGAGTGTGAAGACTATGTTACTTTTGATCTGCGTGCTACTGAATTGTCAAGACTTAAAGCTGTTTGTCATCTAGCAAACTCGGGAGTGGATCAGGAGCTGAGATTACCTGATATTGAAGAGGATGAAAAACTAGTAGAGATTCTTTATAAAGATGTTTACTGTCACATATCTAATGATGAGGAGATGGTGTTACAGCAACAACAGCTGATGTTGAAGAGACAACAACGAGAGATGGTAGACATTCACAATAAAGAAGTTTACAGTTACTACGAGTCTAAGAAGGCCATGAAGTTGCAGAAATAAGGCCAAGAGTTGCAGAAACAACACCGAGTTACAGAAAGTAAGGTTGCGTTGAAGGTGTGCAATTGAATATCTGTTGGAAACCAAGGTGCAAGGAAAGATTGACTTTCTTTCAATTAGTTGCTTTTTGTAATTCTGGTCGAACCTGATTGAGAAGCAGGCGTAGTCGATTTCAAAGTGAATCTCTAAATTTCAGTTTCAAACATTAGGATTGGTAACAGTATATTTGTATGTTGATTCCGTTTTTAATTTTGTTTTCTAGTCAAATTTGATATTTTCAGTATATACTTGTGTGTTTATGATGAAAGAAGCATTCTCTAATGTCTCTGGCTCTCATTTTGTGGGTCTGGAAATCTGCCCACATTTTTATTGAAATTCAGTTATTGTAAAACTGTCCAAGATTTTTGCTTTTGTAACTTGTAACCAAGAACATATGGAATCCATATTTGCGGGATACCTCCACAAATTGGGGCACATACAAAAAAAATAAAATAGAGACAATAACATTGAAATCTTGTTCTTAGATTTGGAGAAACAAATATTCTTGATGAATACATGGCAGATTTGGAAAAAATTTCTTGGTGGATAGCAAGTTACGGCGTTGAATGCATGATGAATAGAATGCCGACTGTAATGGCATTAAATTGAACGCATGATGAGTTTTAGAGTTGAATCCATAGACAACTGATACTAGCTCATACATACTACACATACCTGAAATAACAACACAGATAATTTTAAGATTTCAATAATTTAGGTTGTTTTTCGTAGCAGTTGGTTTATACATGCATCCATAGACAGGTGCTACTGGTTGCTACGTACATACGAGAAATAACAAACAAAGATAATTTCAAGATTTCAAGGGGAATTCTAGTTCCTTCTCCTAGCCCACTCGACTGTAAGAACACGACCCTTAAAAAGGGAACCATTGAGCTTCTCAATTGCCTTTTGTGCATCTTCCTTGTTCTCAAAGGCTATCGCCAAACCTAGATGTCCCTTGCCCTCATAATACAATCCAGGCTCAAAAACACAAGCAATTGGCCCAAAAGTACCGCACAGCGATGATATATCTGACCTGTCAGTCTCTCCGGCGAAGTTTCTAACACGGATAGTGTTATGGACATACTTACCTATCGGATTATAAACTACCCAAGGACAATCTTTTTCCGAGTGATCATCAATCTTCACACAACGCCTGCACCTATTTTCCTTGAGTACCTTCTCTTTCAAAGCCCACTCAACTGTGATAACATGACCCTTAAAGGTGGAACCATTGAGCTTCTGAATTGCCAATTGTGCATCTATCTTGTTCTCAAAGGCCACCAAACCTTGATCTTTCATGCCGTTCATTTCAGGACCAGCAACACGAGCAACTGGCCCGTAAGTACTGCACAGCCATCTCAAGTGATCCCTGTGGGTAGATCCTGAGAGGTTTCTGAAACGGATAGTGTTTTGGTCATACTTGCGCTGCCTGCCATATATTCAAGAACGGCAATCTGTTGTCCAGTGATCACTAATCTTCCCACAATTGTCGCAGGTGTGTCCCTCGAGGTTCTTGGTTTCCTCGCCTGTAACCAATCATAGAGAATCTCAAGATCAATAAAATTACGCCTATATTAGTTATCAATTGGGTGGATTAAGCTAACCCTAATAACATTATGAGAAAAAATCAACCATGGCAAATTTTCAGATCGATCGAATAACAAATTAGATAATCTAATTACTATAAATTGCAAAAAATATATATATATATATGAGAGAAAGAGAACGAACCAATATCCATAACTTCAGCAGCAAAACCTTCGCTTCCATGGTCCATCTTTTGAGGGTTTTTTCTTGATGAAAACTGCAGATGAGGAGCTAGACACAATAGATAAGAAGTGAAGAGATTTATCAACTACTGGGGATGTGTAAATCTAGAATTCTTTTTAGAAATCTTGTGCCTCTTCCGTATTGAGATGGTTTGGATTAGGAAAAAGTTTACTCGGTGATTAAGTTAGGAAAGCTTGTTCCTACGCTTGGGATTTATTAAGATCCTTTTATTCCCAACACAGCAAAATAGAAAGAATCATAAGCAAACAATAGAGCGGTAATAACTGGAGATAGCATTCAAAAAGATATACTCCAAGCATGTAATGCATGCGCACAGGGGCATAAGTTGGTTTATACATGCGTCCATAGAAAAGTGATACTAGAAATAACAAACACGGAGATAATTTTAAGATTTGAAGGGGAATTCTAGTTCTTTTTCTTAGCCCACTCGACTGTGATAACACGACCCTTATAAAGGAGACCATTGAGCTTCTGAATTGCCTTTTGTGCATCTTCCTTGTTCTCAAAGGCTACCGCCAAACCTTGATCTCCCTCAAAATACATTCCAGGCTCAAAAACACAGGCAACTTCCCCAAAATTACGGCACAGCCATGATATGTCTGACCTATCAGTGTCTCCTGCGAAGTTTCTAAAATGGAGAGTGCTATGAACATACTTACCTATCGTCGGGTTAAAAACTACCAAAGGACAATGTTTATCCCAGTGTTCACCAATCTTCCCACAATGCCTGCACTTATTTTCCTGGAGGTTTGGTACATTCTCTTCCTCTTTCAAAGCCCACTCCACTGTGATAACGCGACCCTTATAAGTGGAACCATTGAGCTTCTCAATCGCCATTTGTGCATCTTTCTTGTTCTCAAAGGCCACCAAACCTTGATCTTTCATGCCCTTAATTTCAGGACCAGCAGCACGAGCAACTGTCCCGTAATTACTGCACAGCCAATCCAACTGATCCCTGTGGGTATCTTCTGAGAGGTTTCTAAAGCGGATAGTGTTTTGATCATACTTTCGTGACCTACCATATATTCCAGATCGACAATCTTTTGTCCAGTGATCACCAATCTTCCCACAATTGTCGCAGTTCTTGGTCTGCTCACCTGTGTGGTCAGTTATTAATGAACCATAAATAATCTTAAGATATTAGAAACTGGTAATTAGTGTCCAAGAGCTTGGAATCTCCAAATTGAGCACATGAATTATTTATTAAATCATAAATACCCCTCGATTAGGGGGTTTAATCAGTTTACGGGGGATTGCTAATAATATTGGGGGGAAATTACCCTAACAAAATTTAGATATAAGCTAACAAAATTAAGATCAATATTAGGGTTTTTTTTTATCAATTAGGTGGAAAATAAGAATTTCAGAAGAACAAATTAGATAACGAGAGAAAAGGAAAACGAACCAAGATCCATATCTTCAGCAGCTTCGCTTCCATCGCCCATCTTTTGTTTCTTTCCGATATGAGCTTCCTTTTCTTGATGAAAACTGCTGGTGGATATCGGATTTTTTTCTTTTTTCTTTTTGTCGATAGATTGAGAGGTAGAGACGGCGTTTTTGGTTCTGTGATATGATAGGGTTTAAACTGCGTCTGTGTTGGGCTTCATCTTTGTCCTACTATAGCCCAAGCCCGACTGTTAAACCGACAAAACTCTTGGCTCTAGCTGTAACTTTGGTGGGATAATATGGGAGGTGAAAACTACTACCACACCCATTTTTCAGATTTTCTACACTAACAAACCCACACCTAGAAAAATTCAGGCGCGCACCCATTTTCTACGAAAAAATATCTCCCAAACTCATAATTTCTGAAATTATGTTTCGGTATTTTTTCATCTTCTTCTCCAATTCGTATCTAGATGAACCGATTCTCGCTATCGCTAGGGTTTTACGATTTTGAAACTTTTAAAGCTCTAATTGCAAATCAATTTCTTAATCAAATCTTTGATTACTGTGAAGATTTTTAATCATTTCCTGATCTCTCTTTAGAGATCAAAATTTCGAAAAACAATTAGCAAAATATTTTTCTCTTCATCCATCGTTACTCACTCTTCCTCATTTTTTGATCGGTTATGTCTAGCCTGAATCTAATCGGAATTTAAATCGGAGTGGAAAACCCAACTTTCTAATCTTTTGAAACTCGTATTCATTTTAATTAGCTGCTCAATTTTTTCTCCTTCACCTCTTTTTTTAGATTGATTGTGATGTCCAATATTTCTAGTGATATCAAGAACGCCATTGTAAAAGGTGGAGCTAATATGTTCGATGATTTGGCTCTAAGAGTTATAGCTTCATTTAATTTTGTTGTTGGACTCTCTTGTTAACTATGGGAGAGAGGAGAATTATTAGGATAAAAATAAAGTCCTACGAGGTCACTGTATACAGAGGCGATGGAGAGGTTACAGTTAGGATTATTGAAAGATCCAAGGGTTTCACAAATGAGTGTTGGACACCTTACCGAGTTGCTGAATGGCGACTCAATATTCTCACTGAAGCTAATTAATTTGGAGAATAAGGTTATTGATATGCATTATCGATTTCCTACATATGGCATTTGGCATTACAAAATGTTCTTGATGAGATTATGGTCTTTTTGTTCATGACAAGTCACAAATGTCATTTCTCACTTAAGCAGATTGCAATTTATGCCTGTAAACAAATAGGATGTACATGCTCTCAGTGCTAAATTGGTGTTTTGCACAAGGAAAGACAGTGTTTGCATATGACAGTGTGTAATGCTTTTTTCCACATTTTTCAAATGTATGTCGATCTTGTCCTTTATTAGTCTCGGTATTGTTGAATAATTTGTTATCCAGTCGAGAAAATATCTGCATATCCTGTTATGCATCTACAAAAATTGTTGCATAACTTGTTATGCAGTCCAGAAAACGATTGCATAACACGTTATGCATCAACTTATTTGTTAGTATTGAAACCAACAAAAAATAAGGTTTCATAACTTGTCATGCACCTACAATAATATCTGCATAACATGTTATGCAGTCGTGAAAATGGATGCATAACCTGTTATGCATCCGAAAATATGGCTGCATAATGCATTATGCATCGAGAAAATAGATGCATAACCTAAATATGCATCCATAAATATGGATGCATACTGCATTATGCATTAATTTTTTATGTACGCACTAAAATCAACCAAAATAATGGTTACATAACTTGCTATAGATGCATAACTTTGTTATGCAGATGCATAATTTGTTATGTAGTGGAGAAAATGGTTGCATAATTCGTTATGCGTCTGCAAAATGTGTTATGCATCTTTTTTGGTGGCTGGATAATGGTTATGTATTCAGTTTTCGAAACTTTGCCTAAAATAATGATCACCTCCGATTTTTTCATGAAAAACCAAAATTTGATATTGTTGTTTGTACTCGTTGCGTAGCTCTCTTAAAAAGATTTCCAACGATATAAAATTTGTAAAATTCCAAGGCGCGGATTTTTAGATATGTTATATCCAAGTTGCGTTGCCAATTATACCCCTGATGCATAACCCGTCATGCGGATGCATAATCCATCATGCGGACATTTTTAATAATTTCATATAATTATGGGTGTCACGGTACCTAAAATTAATTGTGGGCTTGACAATGAGAATATTATTATTTTTGGGCGTGCGCCTAATTTTCCCATATGGGAGTGTAAATTTGTGCACCCCTCTAAAACCGTGGTGCACGTTCCTGCTTCTGTAATTGGTCCACATCTCTTGTGTGGCTTCCTACGCTTTTTATTTTCTCTAGTTAAATTAAAATTATTATTAGATATTAGCTAATTAAAAGGTTGTTTCTCCATTAATGCTTTTTAATCTTTTCTTTCTCTCTCCGAAGAACAAAACCCGCATTTAAATACCATTTTTTTTTTTTTTGATTGGTACGAAACAGACAAAATTCATCGATACCGATATGTAATTGATCGGTTGTCAGCCGAGCAAATATAAATTCACTTTCTCACTTAACTAAAATAAATGAAGTATGTGGTAATAAAGAGTTCGTTCCCACAGAGAGGCTTTTGTTGTTATAAAAATTTCGATTTCTAAAGTAACCAAGGGGGATATTTTGTTTTAGAAAAATAATAAGATCAATTGAAAGCAATAAAATATTAGAATAATCAATAAGATATTGGTCACTGATAGTATCATTCACAAACATATATTTTCATCAACGACTAGAATTGGTATTTTAATCTCTCATTTACTAAAAGTCCTAGGATACCTTGATCGCAAGTATATCGCGCTAATTCTCTGATTTCATCACAAACACATTAAAATATGCACATGTGAATTCTACCTAAATAGCAACCTAAAGTGTAAAAGCACAATTAGAATTAACTACCCAAGAGCAATAAGTTATATGGAATAAGACTTATCAATGCAAACGAATGTGTAAAGCACTACTCCGTTTTAACAAAGGTTATGATTCATATGCAATTATAAAGATGTATCACTACAAGTAATAACCACACTATACTACTTATAATCAGGGATAAACAACTTTTACGTATTGAAAACCCTAATATAGCAATAGAAATGAAGACAAATCCGATTGATTCCGGACACAACCAAATAAGTTTTCAAATCATAAGACAATAAACAATAAAGTTGAGACAAAACTAATTCATTGAATCACATAACATGTTTGATGAAATCAACTTTTATCCCATAACCAATGATAGTATTTAGCTACTTATAGCTTTTGAGTTCATCATAATCATAATAAATAATAAAAATGAAGAAGATGAAAAATAAATGAAAGCAAACCATAGTCCGCCGCTCTCCAAAGTTCCAAGTAGAAAATACGTGATCTTAAAAGAAGTATAAACTCTTTCTTTATGTAGCTTTCTCTCTTTCCAAAACTAGGTCTTCAAAGCCCAAAGTCCAAGTGGTCCACCAAGCTCATGTGTGTAGAGAACCCATGTAAAAATCTTGCCAAAAAGTTGTCGCCGGAAAATTGGGTTTCACCGGCCGGAAATTTGCCGGAGAAGTCATCTCAGGTGACCGGCAAAGTCCACCCGGTCACCTGTCAGTCAATCAAGTAAACTGAGTTAACTCGGTCAAACTCAGACCGAGTCAGGTGACTCAACTTAGTGATGTATTGAGTCAGCGCTGAGTCAGAATCAGTTCACCGATTCAGCTGAGTAGCATTGTCCTGAGCTACTGTGCTGCACAATGATTGTGCTTCACCAACACATACCTAGACATGATGGCCATGTACAACTTCAGTTATGTCCATTCCAGAATCCTGCAACTGCAACAACTACATTCAGTTTAGCTGCACTACCTCACTGTATTCCTGAGATTTCATATGCATCACAGCCTCAGACCAACACCTTGTTCTCAACTGCAAAACACACAGCCCCATAGCATTAAAAACTCTCTTTTGTTCTTTTTCCATCTGAGCAGCATCAGATCCCATCTTCTTAGCCATGGACTGCAACATCACAGAACTGCACTGCATCTCAGTCAGGCCACCTACAATTCAAACCACCACCACGTGCCATCCGTAGTTGCGCCCACACCTGCAAGTTTCAACCACATGAATCACCTGTTCTTGCAACCACTGCCATTCATCTCCATTCCTAGCAAATTCAGACCACCAACTTATATCACTACCACCTACTCATTCTCATCTCAGCGCCACAATCACAGTCATTCTTTAACTGGCACATCAAAGCTACATCAGCTAATTCATCTAGCTCTACCAACACTATAATCCATGGCTCCAACAGCTCTATCTCCAAAAATCATCAACTCACTGCCACAACTCAGCTGCCCCAATTATTCTCATTACCACCATCACTTCCTTCTATTTACTACCAACCTCAGTTCATCCAGCTGCTTACACTTCTTCTCTGTTCAAGACCCACTCTCAGCTAACCACAAAACATAACCAGCTTCAGTTCAAGTACTGAAACAACACCATTACAGTTCAGCCCAATATCAGCTTGGCTTTTTTGGTTCCTAACATACATCTAATCTTCATACAGACATTCAATCACTCAAATATTCTCCCTAAGATGGTATTCAATCACTACAGACCCCTGTTGATGGTGGTTTTTAGCTTAGGGTTAAAATCATAATACACTAAACCCTAGCAGACAGTGATGTCACAACATTTAAAGTAACAAGCATTTACTAGGCACATTTATCAAACCTTTAATGTGTCCCTAAATAATTACCGGGTATCTTTTTCAAATTAGGGTTACGACAAGCCAAACCCTAATTCCAACGTGCGCCAATGGCAAATCATGCCAGCCACACCGACCGCGCCAAAGCATGCCAACCATGTTAGCCGCACCTCTGTGCCAATGGCAAATCAGGATCTTCGCCCTTAGCTAAGCTTTCACTGCTGCCACTGAGAGTCTGAAGAGGGATCTTCACTCTTAGCTAGGTCGTCACCGCTCTGGCTGAGAGTCTGAATCTTTACTTGGCTAGGCTCCCATTAAGGAAATGATTGGGTCCAAGGGTGTTCTCTGCAAGCAATAACAATAAGTATCATATTGCAGCACTATAACGTGACACATCCTTGTCCAAATTAATTCAACATATTATATTCCTTTTTTTTCCAACATATAAAATGAACATATCGATATTGCAGCAATTATATGATTCTACAGCAACAAAATATGATCCCAAGTTACTTGTAACAAATTTATTTCTTTAGTCCACTTCACATTACGCTAATAGGAAACCACACTTTCCAACACCACAAAGACAAGTTAATGTAAGCAAAACCCAGGGAGAACATGGATATTAGGTACTAATATGACAGAAGATAGAGTAAACGTAGTTACCAGTTCTTAACTCGGTGACAGATACCAAATCTCTTGTTTTTCTATCTAGAGAGATCATTACACTTAATATATCAACCGCATTATTTGTTTGAGATAACATTATCACTCCAGCAGTCTTCATTGTATTCACTCAACTGCCGCTTCTGATCCATTGACATATAAAACCCCATAATAATTAACCTACTTAAATTAAAGTGTACAAGGATAGCTCAAAACCATACCTATTCACGATATCACATTTTCAACTTTTTTTTGCCAAAGATAGGTACATATTTCAAGATTATTTTCCTAAAACCAAAAAAGGTACTCAACTTATGTGATACCTTGGTTATTTTGTTAAAACTTACTTTATTTTGCGATCCACTACAGTGAACTACTAACTGTTTCGCAATTCATACAAGTACAGCAGAAACTAAACCTACTACAATAATCATAACAACAAGGGAAAGAAAATCACTTCAAAACCTCACAATATCTCTGCAGATGCGGTTATATATGAACATATAAGTAGTAGAAAAACAAAGACAAACCTCAGGCTCAAATTAGTTCAGATCTAATCTTGACATACTATGGTAGCGAAAAGATACAAATATTAAAGCTCCATTTACCTTGATTAGGTTTGTTTGTTATGGAAGTGCTAAGATACATCATTGAATCTTTTGAAGCAGCAAAGAGCAAAACCTGGATACAGAAATAGCCGTATTATTGGATGCAGAAACCATACTCAAACTTTTATAAGGGAAAGCACCTAGAAGAAAAGTTTTTCAAACCCTGGAAGTTCAACCTAAGCTAATCCCAGCAAGCGGGAAGGATGCCCACAATTTCAATACAACACACTTTAGTTAAATGAAAATTTTACACCATAAGTCAAAATATAGAGAAACCCAGCAGACAAACACAAATAGCTAACAGAATAGCAAATCGCTTATACATAAGCTTCACTGAACTAGTAGCACAGAAGCATTTTCAACTTTATTCTCTTCAATGACACTAATAGTTTGTTCTACAACAGAACAAATTAGTAAGAGAACACGCTAAACGAATCAAGGTTTGTACTAACCAATGGAAGTAGTAACAGAAAAATTTTAGTGTGGACTACTCAAATCAAGAGTTGTAGTCATGAAGCAACAACTTAACAGTGGACATATTATAAACCCCAACAATTTCAGGACCTTACTCTTGTAAAACCAAAGGTACAATGAGCGAAAGACAATGAAAACAGTCCAACTACTGCTAAATTGTTTACCTTAAAAGAACAGAAGCTCCTCTAATACTAACAATTATTACAAGTCTAAAAAGTCCCATGACAACCTAGACATATAAGAAGGTTAATACAAGTAGTCAACAGAAATCGAATCTCCGAAGCAACAACTTACGCACAAATAGTCATTAATGCAAGCCGCGCACAATCATCAGATAGTAAGATTGTTTAACAAAAAGTAAATGGATATCCATTTACTAAATCAGTGAGCAAGGAGTTACCAACAAACCCTTCCTGCATTGACTTTGAACTCTTGCGGAACTACCTCCAATCGCGGTAAGAAATAGGGTAAAGATACTGAACAATTTTCTCCCTGTTCATTGGGATTTCTATTAGGATTCACCTAAGCAAGGAAATAAGCAAGGAAATACCAATACTCTTTGTTTCGAATCTTACCAGAGAAATAAGTTTGGACCAAACAGGATCCTCTGAGACATCCTGATTAGTTCCAATATTTATGCTAGTGGAAGCAAAAACCCTCAGCAGCAGTTTGAGACGACTTCTATGATGCTTGGATAACGCCTCGTTTCCAAAGGGCCTTACCTCTGCATTGCAAAAAGAGTAAGCAATCAAAACAGAAGTTCCTTATAAGAAATCACTATGCTTTAAAACATGTATTAATGCAATTCAAGAAGATCTAAAGGACTTCACAACTTGGGTATTTAAAAAACTTACTTTATCTTTGCCCATGTTCATTTCCTGCACACTTTCTATTTAATTCCAACAATAACGCCCAGTCAGTTCTTACTTCTTACAAACATTACAAAAATAGTTAACATACTATTATGAAGCAATGAAATTATACGAGAAAGGTGGCAATAAGTGACCATAAACATGCTATTTCTACTATTGCATGTCCGCGAATAAACAAGAACAGATCATATAAAAATGATAAGTTATTGCAACATAAACAATTAAAAGACTACACCACATCTCCTGCAACAACATAAAAACCCCAAATTCCCAGTGATCTTCAAACAAAGTAGAGCTGAAAATGTGAGAAACAAATGTACATTTCATTATCGTTTGTCGATGTCCAGTCTTCTGTTTTGCAATTGGACCTATATCTGGCAGAGAACTGTGCAAGGGATCCACTTGCCAATATTCAAAGCCCCAAATTCAACTTCAAATCGATAAAAAGAAAACCCCAAAATTGTTTACATGTTAAATTTAAATCCAAAAAAACCCCAAAATTGGTTACATGTTAAATTTAAATCCCTAATAAAAAACATTAGAATCAACCCCTAACATAAAAACTAGAAGAAATGTAAACTTGAAATTGAAAAGAGAAAGGTTTCTATAGAAATAGATATGAAAAAAAAAAACACTAAAACTTAAAATCGAATACACCTATAAAACTTAAAATGAAATATAGCCAAAATCAACACACATTCCATATTTTCGTACTCCAATCAAAAACACAAAAACACAGAATCCAAAACGAAAAAATTAAAGAAAAAATGTATAAAAACGAACAAATCTGGACTAGACAAAAAGAACAAGATTTGACTAAAATGCAGATGCGGCTACAAGCATAACCCGTCGCTCTTAATGCCGTCATAACTCTGAAAAATACCTCAATAAAAACCATGCATCACCTTACACACATGGAAGTAAACCAATGGAAGTAAACCATTTTGTTAATTTCACGACTAGAAAACCCTGTCAAAACTTCAAACAACTCGAATCCACCACAAACCCATCCTTCTTATTCATTTCAGGACTCAAATCTCTTCTTTAATCTCTCAGTTCATCATCTATTTTGATGTCAGCACAACTTTTATTACCTGTTTTCAAGTACATCAGAATACCGTCAAACAAAAGTCTAAAGCTTGATCTGATAACAAAATCAGCAAACAAAAATAACCCAATAGAATTTGATTTTTATTTTAAGAAAAAAACTGACCTTTAAAGATTTAAAAAGTCCGAAAATCTTACGCAGATCTGGATAATCAACAAGGAGATTGAAGATTTCAATATTTGGTCTACAAAATCATCAAAAAAAAATTGAAAAAATAAAACAAACATCCAAGCAAAAAACACTTTAAACCAAATCGTGATCTCGATCCAACAAAATCTAAAGAAGAGATATTGGGAAGAAACTCATCTTGCTAATGTTTTTATTCATCATTATCAAATCTGGATGCATCCAGATGTTCTATTATTTGTTATCACTAATGAGAAGTTGTTGGGAGTCAACTAAAGAGTAGATCTGTGATTGAAGAAGGATGAGTGAAGAGGTAGGCGCAGTTTAGAGAGAGAGGAAAAAAAGAGAAAGGGAAAGGGGAAGAGGAAAGGGGAAGAAAAATATTTTTCCTTCAAAAAAAAAAATCTTTAAAAAGAGTCATACGAATCCTGCCGAGATTGGGGTATACCCATTTTTTCCCATCCAAACTAGTACGCTAAGGGTTGTCTAAAAGGTGTTAAAAGACCAAATTGCCCATACTAAAAAACCATGCCAACTAAAACATATTTAAAAAAATTTCAAAATCTTTCTTCAAAACTCTAACCATACATGATGAGAAAAAAAAACGAAGAATCAAAACGGATCGAAAGTCTCCAAGGTTTTTTTAGCCGACCTTGCCGACTAAAATATAGTGGCAGGTATAAGGTTGAATACCGTGCCGACTTTTCATCTCGAAATCAGTAGTTACAGGGCTCGACGGTATTCAACTTTATACCCCGCCGACTATATTTTAGTCGACACGTATATTCATCCTTATACCTTGCCGACTATAGTTTAGTCAAGAAAGGTTATGAAATTAATACCTTGCCGACTAATCATGCATTTGTAACACCTCTCTGTATGTCAAAAATCCTATAGTCGGCAGGGTATTTTTTTATCGACCTTGTCGACTATAAGGCAGCCGGCAAGGTAAGAAATCAATAAGATTCCGACTAGTGAAGCATTTACAACAGTCTCTTGTGTGTCAAAAATAATAAAGTCGGCATCTTCTTCATTCGCCGACCTTGCCGGCCATAAGTTGTTTTATGTTCTTCATCCGCACCTTGCCGACCAGATATAATCGGCATGTTCTTCATCCGTCGACCCTGCCGACTTTTCATACTTTCGAACTAAAAGTGTTGATTTCTCGATTTAATTTTGAGTATGATTTCATACAACAGCTTTGTAATCCCCTTTTTAGAAGTGTTTGGGTAGTGTGCTTTCATTTCCGTTGCAAAGATTTTCTCAAAACAATTTTTTTTCCTCAAAATCTTCCCAAATAAGTTCAATCAAAAACAAAATTTCATTTCATAAGTTTTAATCTACTCAATTAATTAATCTAAACTCAATTAATTAACCTAATCGGAATTTTTAGTGTTAATTAAATAAGGGGCATATTAGCCATTTAGAAAATATAAGGTTAAGGGGTGGCTTGGTTTTACTTCATAATGACTGATTTTGTCTTATTGGGTATACCCCAATCTCGCCCGGATACTGGATATATTAGGGAAACTTTCGGACCCGTATATATTTAGTTTTTCATTTGGAGACTCACACGGTTTGAAAAGAATGTGTGCTCCTGTTGGCATTAAAACGAACTCCCGGTTTTGGTCGGTTCCCATATATGGGCATAGAAAACCGGTCAATTTTTTCACCCACTATAGAGCAGGCAAGCAAAGCCGACTCCGGCCGAGTGACAAATCTTAGCCAAGTGAGGTTGATTCCCTACCAAGCAGTGGAGTGTCGACTGGTCGGTTGAAATTAGACCGAGCGATCATGATACAACCATTATTGATGAAGACTCGGTTGCCCTGTATACCCATCCAACGATCCTCATCACCCTATAAAAATACCCAATTCCAATTTCATTTCAACTCATACATTCACTCCAATTTTCATTTTTCAACTCTAATTTTCATTCTTCCAACTCATACAACCGTCATTGATGAAGACTCGATCGCCCTGTAGAATTTGAACGAACTCGTGTATAATTGTAGAAATTGGAAATTCAATTCTTTTTTACAAATGCCTAGCTAGAAGCTTAGATATGTATATATGTTAGTCGATTTAGTTCAAGCATCCAGTGTTGTTAGAAGCCTAACTATATATGTTTATAGATTTAGTTCAATACTTATGCCTTAAACATATAGGTAAAGATAGGAATCGACATATTATGCTTTAGTTCATCAATATGTACATGTGAGTGTATCACATTTTTGAAGAAGTCGATGCTAAGGTCTCTACAAATACTTGATTAAAAAGAGAATTAGTTGATCAACCTAGGGATTTGTATGCATTTAGAAGGTGATTTTCAAATTTTAATTAGTATCTCTATATATGTTTTAATCTTGTTTCTTTAGTATAATCATCCATCTTTTTGTCATTCGATTTCCCATTCATCCAAAATTATTAGTATCAATAGAACTTAAGAATTTAGTTTCACCAATCTAACTTCATGTGGGATTGACTCGTATTTTTCGTAGGTACGTTGTAGACACCATGCACAAAAGAATAACCCTTTGCAGGCTTAATAAGCCATCAACCTTAGTAGTTGTTATATCATGGTGGCTGAAAGCTACTTACCACACCAATAAACTGGTGAGTTGGTATAAGTTTGTACCAACAATCTAACTTTGCGGCAACAAATTGTGGGTTGAAATGTTTACCATCTACTGTACTTTATGGTTGCCAAAATCTCGTCGCTGAAATCTACTACCAACGTCAAGAACTTGATATTTAGTTTAGGTGTCTACCAACATATTCTTTTAGTGGGCAAGATAAGTGACAAAAAATATATACCTTCTAGGGTACATTTTGGTTACCCAATCTTGGTGTCAGGAGGCTAATAACAACAAATACCATATTTAGGTTGTTAAACTGTTGTCACTGAAGACTTCCAACAACTGTAGTTGCTGGAAAACTGGTGGTTAGAGGTGTCTGCCATCCGGAGCTGTTTTTAGTTACAAACAATTGTTGCTGAAGAGTTTCACTCACTGCAGTTGGTAAGAAAATAGTCGTTAAAGCCAAGTTTTCTTGTAGTGTGGGTAAAAAGTTAGTAAATAACATGAGCAAGTTAGGTGTCCTTCCTGAATTTTCTGAAAATGAATTTGAAAAATGTGAATACTGCAGTCAAGCAAAAATAACTAAGACTTCACATAAATCTGTTGTAAGAGAATCCCAACCACTAGACTTAATACATTCTGATTTGTGTGAATATGAAGGTATCCTAACTAGAAATGGGAAGAGATATATTATGACGTTCATTGATGATTGTTCTAATTATACGTATGTTTATTTGCTGAGCCATAAGAATGAAGCTATTGAAAAGTTTAAAATTTTTATTGCTGAAATTGAAAATCAATTTGGTAGAAAAATTAAGAGGTTTCGTAGTGATAGAGGCACTGAATATGATTCGCTCCTTTTACTTAAATTTATCAAACTAATGGCATAATACATGAAAGAACGGCTCCATATAATCCTCAAATGAATGGAAAAGATGAAAGAAAGAATCGTACACCGACTAGAACTTCTGTTGCTTGTTTGCTTAGTTACAGTCTTTGCTTCGCATTGGTGGGGTGAATGTTTGTTGACTGTTTGCCATGTTTTGAATCGCATTCCCAATAATAAAACCATGATATCTCCTTATGAACTTTGGAGAAATAGAAAACCTAATGTATCTTATTTTAGAGTTTGGGGCTGTTTGGCTTTTGTTAGGAAACCTGATCCTAAAAGACATAAGTTAGAAAGTAGAGCTTATGAATGTGTTTTTATTGGTTATGCTCAAAACAATAAAGCTTATAGGTTCTTTGATATTAATAATAATTAAGGTTATTATTGAATCAAGTGATGTTGACTTCTTTGAAGATAGATTTCCTTTTAAATCTAGAATTAGTGGGGGTAATAGTGGGGTTCAACACCTAGCACTTTACCTAGTGTTGATTCCGAGTCTAGATTAGAAGAACCTAGAAGTGAAGAAACTAGGATCACTGAATTTGAACCTAGATGCAGTAAAAGAGCTAGGACTGAGACAAAAGATAAAAATCCTGATTTTGAATTTTACGCTATAGAAGAAGAACCTTCTAATTTACAAGAGGCGTTTAGTTCTGCAGAGTCTAGTTTCTGGCAAGAAGCTGTAGATAATGAATGGGATTCTCACATGTCTAATGGAACTTGGAGTTATGTAGAGTTACCTCTGTTTGTAAGCCAATAGGTTGTAAATGGGTCTTGAAAAGGAAACTCAAACCTGATGGAACAATAGATAAGCATAAGGCTAGGCCCCGGTTGCCAAAGGTTATAGGCGGCGAGAGAACGTAGACTTTTTTGATACTTATTCTCTGTTACTAGATTAACATCTATACGTGTTTTGATTGTTGTTGCTTTACTCATAATCTTGTTATTCATCAAATGGATGTTAAAACTGCTTTTTTGAATGGTGAACTCGAAGAGGAAATTTACATGGAACAACACAAGGTTTTGTAATTCCTGGACAAGAACATAAAGTATGTAAGCTAGAAAAATCTCTTTATGGTTTGAAACAAGCTCCTAAACAATGGCATGAGAAATTTGATAATTTAATGATTTCAAGTAACTTCAGAATAAATGAGGGTGACAAATGCATCTACTATAAATCTGAGAATGATGTATGTGTGATTGTTTGCTTGTATGTGGATGATTTGCTAATATTTGGTTCCAGTTTATCTGTTGTCAATGAAACTAAAAGCATGCTTAGTTCGAATTTTGACATGAAAGATTTGGGTGAAGCTAGTGTAATCTTGGGAATCAAAATAACTAGAACTAATAGTGGTATTTGTTTGGATCAATCTCACTACATTGAAAAAATCCTAAAGAAGTATGAATATTTTGATTATAAACTTGTTTGTACTCCTTTTGATCCTCTTTGTGAAATTGTTAAGGAACACTGGAGAAAGTGTTAGACAATCTGAATATGCTAGTATAATAGGCGAGTCTGCGTTATGCGGTGATTGTACTAGACCCGGACATTGCGTATGCGGTGGGAGTTAAATGCGGGTTTACCGGTAATCCTAGTTTGAAACACTGGGATCTTGTTGAGAGGGTTATGCGGTATGCGAAAAGAACCACAAACCTAGGATTACACTATCAAAGGTATCCAGCGGTCCTTGAAGGATTTAACGATGCTAATTGGAACATTCTTTCGGATGATTCCAAGTCCACCAAAGGATATGTTTTTACTATTCTTTGGGGGGCTGTATCTTGGAGATCAAAGAACAGACAATTATAGCCCAATCTACGATGGAGGTGAATTGATAGCGATAGAAGCACTAGTGAAGAGGCGGGGATGGCTGAAATGTCTATTGTCGAGACATTCCGGTATGGGAAAAACCAATACCAGCCACTTTGATCTCTTTGCGATAGTACCGCGCTATCGGAGTAGTAGATAATTGTTATAATAACAATAAGAATCGACATATACGTCGAAAGCACGACACGGTTAGAGAATTTCTCACAATCTGGTGTTGTAAGAATAGATCATGTAAGATCTGAAGGAAATATAAATGACACTTTGTGAAAAGGGTTAGTTAGAGAAAAGGTATGGAAATTTTCTAGAAGTATGGGACTTAGGCACGTGAAAAGTTGAGTCATTTGTAATGGATACCCAACCTAGATAGGTTCAAAGGGACTAGGCAAAGTTACAAATGATATGATAGAGTCATGCACTCCCATAGCATGATATCCTGGAAGTGGGAAACAGGTTGAGTGTTTAAACTCTTAATGATGTATATAGCTCTTAAGTTAGAGTGGGATACACGGGGAGTATTCTTGATAGACTCACCTATACGAATGTGAAGGTGTGGCCACCTTCTATGAGAACTTGGGCACTTTTCTAGATCGTTCGTTAAGAAAGGGATAAGCACATGGCCTTAATGTGCGAACTTAAGAACTTTACTCTAGATATAGTTGTGTGTGTTGAATAATCTAGTATTAGTTAGAGTTCAAGACGCGAGTCACTCTAGTTACCTAATACTTAAAAAGTTTAACACGATGTAGAGGTTCAAGTCGAAAGGCACCTTTGCTTACGCACAACTGTATAGTACTTGCTCAATGTTTTTGAAATATAAGTGGGGGATTGTTAGGATATATATTTAAAAACATTGTTTTGTAATATTATACAAAACTTAGAGAGATAGTGTGGTGGTATTATTTTGGGCTCCCACACTATAGACTTGGGTTCAAGTCTCACCCCATGCATTTGAATAGGTATATTTATATATTTATATATACTTAATAAAATCCGGGAGAAGGGGCCTTGGGAAGTCTTGGGAGGTCTGCTTTGATTTCAAAATGTTTTTTTTTTTTTTTTGCAGATTTAACCACGATTTCAAAACGTTTTTGTCAACTTAATATTCTTAATTAATTTCATTAATTTAGGCAATTATATTTTGCCTGTTTTCTAACTGTTACGGAAGGTTAATTGAGTGTATTTACTCAAAATTTATTTTCATTAAAGTTGATTGATTCTCTTGAGTTTTATAAGACTGGTTTTTTACAGAGGATGAAAAATAGATTGTTTTTACATCTATTGAGTTCTGAGCAAGATAAGAAAGAAAGAGTTATAGTTGGTTCGATTTCTCAAGGTGCATAGAAATCGAACAAGAGAGTGAATCAGGAAGTATTTTATCCCATAGGTGTTCGACAATTTTTTGACTGCTAGCACAATCAAGAGGCGAGTCGCGAAATACCTTAAAGATAGCGACCTAGTCCGCGACTCGAGTTGTTTGAGATCCGATTTCATTATTTCTTCATTGTTTCTAACGAAAAGCGTATCACTCATTTTACAAAGTCTTCGGTAAAATAGGATCGAGACCATCCTAAGATGCAAAAATTCCATATTACAAAGAAAACAAGGTGAACTTTAGAATAATATTCATACGAGAATGCGGACCATTAAAGTAGTAATGTATCTCGAGTGAATGTTTTGACATTTTGGACTAGTTATAGTTCCCAAGAAATTTGCGTTTGAAAACTCCTAGCACATATTACACAATGCAAAGTGCAAAGGCTAACCACCCTTGTTAATGCTAGAGAATTTACATCAAAAGGACTTGATGAATATTGCATGTTTAATAGGATCAATATAGAGCATCTTATACCAAATGGTCTCGCAGAGGCTACCATCAAAGGTTACAGATGGTGTCTAAGGCATAGGTTATGCGTACCAACCTACCTTTTATTGCTTTGGGGATATGCAATATTACGCGCATCTTTACTTAATTCGTTTTAGAACCCAATATTAGTCAACCTTTTCTGCGTACCAGTTGGTAACTGAATTTAAGCCTGACATTTGTGTTCTTACGCAATTTTGGTTGCACTATATATATGCCATTACGAGTCCACATCGTACTATGATGGGTCACGAAAATGATTAAGTAATTTTTTTAGATATTTATTCTCAACAATTATCCGCATTTTAAAACCTTTGGCAGGAGATCTCTTACCGCTAGAATTGCAGGTTATCACTTTAATGAGACAGTCTTCCCGTCGTTAGGGGGAGATAAGAAAAAGTATTTTCTAAGGAACCTGCATGAATTGTCATGGTGTGTTCCCACTGTGTTTCATATTGATTCTTGTACTCCATAAATGTAAATGTGAAGTGACAAAGAGTAATCAATTTTCAAAATGTACATTGATGTCGCTAAGGTGACAAGATCACACATACCAGCAGCAAATATTCCTGCAAGGTTAGAAATCCTCGGTATGGGGTACGCCATAGACTAAGGTGTTGCAACTACACTTGGTGGAAGTGTAATTGAGGCCGTGACTCCATAAAGGAAGATGGAGAGACCACCAGGTTCGATCAATGCTCACCTAGAAAGGAAGTAGGTGATTAAGGCACAACCTAATTTGTATCATTAATGAAATTATCTCATTTGATTGTCTCTGACTATGTCCATGAATCAATACTGGAGGGCGCTCCGAAGTTTTAAATGATTCTAGAGAACAATGAAATCCTCATGGATTATGAGAATGCACATGAGTCAATGAAAGAACCATGCGTGCATAGTGATGATATAATCCATAAATAGTTCTCCAGAAGTAGAGCACAATGAGATCGAACCATGCTTTATTTTGATTAATTTCAAATAAATAGCATATTTGTCCTACACAATCCCAGGTAGAACTTAGTTCTTTGGCAAATATCTGTATTTGGTGTGGTAGTGCTAACCAACCAAGTGTAAAGCCTATTAAAATACATAATTAATTTGTCATAAATCATAATGAGAAGAAAGTAGTCTTAAAGTACAAAGACTCGCCTTGTGGCGCGAGTTTCTCACAAATCCACTGGAATTGTTTTCTTTACATAATGAACGTTATAGAGTTCCGCTACTTAGTTAGCTTGGTAATTTCAAAAGGACTTGAAATGCAGATATGTATGTGGTTGTTACGTATCTCTGAAAGAATCAAAAGATAGAAGATATTTACAAAAGTACTTGATAGACTTTTGTTTCCCAAATCAAATGACTCTAAATCACAGAGTACGTTTACAGTTAGATAAAACGCTCACTTATAGATTCAAGCAATCAGGCGGATGTGGTATACCCGTCTAAGTGGCTATTTGATTTGGAGGGGATAGACAAGTAAGTTATTTTTCCTTGCGTGTTCATAAGAAAGTTCCTGATTTGGACTTGTAGCTATTTATGTTTATGTTACAGACATGATGTGTACTCTTGATGTAATAAGAGACCTTAAAAGCTATTTAAAATCCGATTTGAGATGAAAAATCTAGGAAAGCTCGATCGAATACTGAGCTTGTGGTATATTATTACACCAGTTTGCATATGTCTAAAGTTGTCAGGCAATTTAACAAAGACATGCATCCTGATAGCACTTCCATGATTATTCGAGGTTCAAATGTAAGTAAGTAACCATTTCGCCCAAAAGAATATGACGAAGATGTGTTGGGAGATGAAATTCTCATATCTAAGTATAATAGACGCATTGTTGTACTTAGTATAATAATGTACTCGATTAAATTTTACATCCTCAGGAACTTGTTAGCTAGATATAGCTTCACAAAAACGTAACGTCAGTTGGAATGGTATAGTGAATGTAATCATGTACTTAAAAGTAACCATTGACATAAATTTGTTTTATCCATGCAAAGACATAAAAAGGAATGCTAATGAAAGTGTAATCCAAAAGTTGTTGATTATGAAGAAACAATAATCTCTTCTCCAAAAAAGTAATCAGGGGGAGACATGGTAGACTATTTTCTAAGTCATTACCAATATTCAGTTTCGAAAAATACATGACTAAAGGAACTGTCTGGAACAACTCTGAAAGTAATCGGGGGAGATGCCGACATCAGGGGGAGGATCCAAGGATATGATGTCGACATAATTTACTTCGAAATTGAAGTGTATTGTACTCTTTTCCCTTGATCAAGAATAGTTTTTTTCCCAAAGGGTTTTTTACTCGACAAGGTTTTTAGCGAGATAATACTAAAAGCATCAAGTATGTTGAACATTGAAGACATAAACATCGCGTTGATATTATTGAAAATATCTGAATCAAAGAAATGAAACACGATAGTCCGTTAAGCAACGTAACTTCTAGAATCAACAACATGGTTTTATAAACATCCAAGTCACCAAAGTAAAGTGTGGTAAACTCCTTTTGATTGCATTAGACTAATGAAAATTGTCTTACATCAGGGGGAGAATCTAATGGTGTGTTGAACTCATTTCCTTTACCGAGGTTACTTTTTCCCGCAGGGTTTTGTTGCTCGGCAAGGTTTTTAATGAGACAACAACAAACATAAGAAATGTAATTTCCCAGCTAAGGCTATTGTCTTTCCCACGAAGATTTTCTGCCTTAGGAGTTGTGAAGCAACTAGTCAACTTCAACGGAGCAAAGTGACCATCTGCAACAGATCACCTTTACCTGCATCTGTCACGTTGTACTCTTTTCCCTTCGTCAAGGTTTTATCCTAGTGGGTTTTCCTTGTCAAGGTTTTAATGAGGCAACGTATACGCATCCAACTATGTTCTAAGGTTAATTAATATTGTACTCTTTTTCTTTAGTTTAGGTTTTATCCCTCTGGGTTTTCCTGACGAAGTTTTAACGAGGCAATTAACTTAGACTCGTCGATCTTTGAAAATCTTATTACATGTGATGAACTACATGTAAAGTAAGAGACAACATGTGAAGTACTACATGTGAAGAGTTGTAGCAAGGTTTTATCCCGCTGGGGTTTTCCTTGTCAAAGTTTTAGTAAGGCGATTGATTTCGGCACAAGTCATCAAGGAGAGGACGACATTTGAAGAACTACATTCAAAGACTATGTATAAAGTTTTGTTATTGAACCGCACAAGGGGGAGTGTTACGGGGCTACAGCCCATAGATGTGCGGCCCAAAATAGATGTCTTTTGGTTTTCCCATCTCCATGTATATACATATATTATATCCATGTAACCTAAGTACTCTCTTATCAATTGCATCTTCTCTTTTCCCAGCCTCTTCTCTTTCCTTAATATTATACTGCAACAAAATAAGTATTTTTCTTAGAGCATCTCCAATAGAGGGTGAGGGTTTTATTTTTTTTATGCCACATAGGATTTTAGACCCTCATTTACATTAAATTCATCTCCAACAGTGGGTCCTATTAAGTAGGAAGGGTGTCAAAATAATTGTGAAGGTCTTGGAGAAAGTCTTATTTAGACCTTGGGAAATGACCTCCACG
Source organism: Papaver armeniacum (assembly GCA_023531295.1). Taxonomy (NCBI): domain Eukaryota; kingdom Viridiplantae; phylum Streptophyta; class Magnoliopsida; order Ranunculales; family Papaveraceae; genus Papaver; species Papaver armeniacum. Next base: position 158,528 of record JAJJWW010006625.1, on the reverse strand, counting down.
TCATCTTTTTAACCATATTTTAAATTTTTACTTTAAATAATATTTTCTAAACCACTAGGAAAAGGAAAAACAAATCCTCAAAATAAGACCCCCACTTTATTGGAGATAGTCCATGAGAAAAAAAGCGTTGTTATTTTTGCCACTTACATTATGACCCCATAAATAAGGATCTAAATAAAAATTCCACATTAAATTTTTAGCACCCACATTGGAGATGCTCTTACATGCTCCATATACTCCTTTCAATTTTAGTAATAACATAGTATTTAATAGGGATAGTTTTGTACACTCCTCCAGTCTCCTTAATATCTTGACTTAGTCAAACCGAACTAATAATTTAGGACGGAGGGAGTAATAATTACAATTATCACAAAATATTGTAAATTATAATCTTCACCATTTATTGATAACTATAGTTATCCAACAACCTGAAAATTATAACTTTCACAATTTATTGATAATCATAATTTTTGCCGGCCAAAAGCTCGGAATTATCACGTTATATTTTTCAAATTTAGTGATAATTGTAATTTCCAGATTTATGATTTATTGATCATCGTTTTTTCACCCATGGAATCAATTGTGTCTTGCCACAATAGGAATTATCACCTGCTCACTCAAGAAGAGATTCTGATTAAAACTAGCATATTGTAAAAATTCCAATTTTTGAAGTCGCAGAAAATTATAGTTTTCACTTAGAGTAATCCCTGTATCTCGTGATGATTAAAGTTTTTATCTCAAGTCTGTCAAAATAGTACCACATCGCCTAGGGCAACCTAGGTTCCATGCTTAATAAGCCTTGGGCAATATCCTAACCTTGCAAGCCGGTTTTCGAGGTTAGTTAGGCCCGGGGATTTCTAACATGGTATCAGAGCCAGGACCCTCTCAACGCTATCCATGTCCATCAGTGTTCCCGTGGTTTCCGTACCACTCATCAGTCAGTGTAGCCCAGTCAGCGGCGTGTCATACCCATCAGCTCAGTGTAGCCCTAGTCGTTGAGGGGGGGTGTCAAAATAGTACCACATCGCCTAGGGCAACCTAGGTTCCATGCTTAATAAGCCTTGGGTAATATCCTAACCTTGCAAGCCGGTTTTCGAGGTTAGTTAGGCCCGGGGATTTCTAACAAAGTCAAGCTACAAACAGGACAAACAAAAAAAACATGCAAAGATCTAATGATCAAAATGCAAGTAAAACGTATAGAAAATCCAATAACATAGGAAGGCACTGACCAGTGCTTAACATGAGATTAACGAATCATCGCGATAAAAAGATTATAACAGATAGGTGATTCGAAACCACACGTGACACGACTTATGTTCACTAATCAAATGACAACGTCAAGTGTTGGGTAGTAATTCTCGATCGCATAAACAACTTCAAATACCACATGTAGCCATATCGAAATCTAACATAGTTGATCTATTAGGCGGTTTTTTATTGTTTTTATGTCATGGATGAAGATGAATGGGATAGCTCGTAGAAAGGAAACAGAAGAACAAAAAGATTACCCTAATAAAAGAGAATAATCGCCAATTATGGAAACAAATTAATTAAGGTCGCATGAATATTGGAAAAATTATTAACGATTTTATAGAAATAAAAAAGAGAAAAAAAGGAAACAACCCACAAAAAACGCCCATGAATGTGTTGACCGATTATAAGTGGAAATATTTTTATTATTTTTGTCAATAATACTTAATTTATAAAGGTTAATTTAGTCTTACATAAATTATAAAAAAAATAAATTTAATCTAATATTATTAATCTAAGCCGTAGATCTCATGCTTTGGGCTACACATATATAGAATCTTAATAATGGGTTCGTGAAAGAGAGACCCAAACTTGGGTTCCTTAAAAATTTCCACCTATGGGGAACCGGTCTAAGGGACAAACTGTCAGTAATCAATAAGAGCCCTCAAAATTCCCACCAATTCGGGGAAGTCTTTCATTGACATAGCTTACACGGATAGACCTTCCACCAAGATCCTGTACAAACAATAATGTCCTTTTAGTATCATTATATATATATATATGAACCACAACTAATTGAATTCTTTGCAAATATACTAATTCCATTCACTTTTATACCTGACCGTCCATAGAAGATAGAGCTCAACTACTCCCTCCGTTCTAAATTAACAGTCCGATTTGACTTTGTCAAGATATTAAAGAAATCCTATGAAATGTCATGACTAGCCTATTAATGTTATGTTATTACCAAAATTAATTATTAGTGTTAAATTTTTTAAATTGGATATTATTATTATTTTAGGAAATACTTTAAGAAATAAAAGAAAACTTATACTGCTTTTATTATGAAATCCACAATTTAAGAATATTTTTTTTCCTCCATTTGATTTTGTTTTCCTGCACTAAAACTTTGGACCCTTTGGAATTTTTATTTGAGAGGGGAAAAAAATTGAAATTGTAGATTATTTCCTCTTTAGATATACTCGACCATGAATTTGAGATTTTGTCATAGATTTTTTTGATACATAAAAATTTAATTCAGATGAAAAGGTTATGTAAGAATAAGTAAAGTTTTATTAGGAATTTTATAACTATCCATAAATGTTTTTATTTAAAAAAAGGAATGACAATTAATACAAAGATATTGAGTAACTTTTTTTTCCTTATATATGATTATTAAAAATAAAGGGTATATTTGATAGTTTAAGGGAGAAGTATGTCTATAAACGAGAGAATGAGATAAAAGGAATGAGACCAAAGTAGAAATTAGGACAGATAAAAAAGGACAGAGGGAGTAGCATTTTTCTCAGAAAGTGTAGCTGACAAATCCAAAGCCCCTTGACCTCCCAGTTTCTGTCCATGATAACTCTAATTGCACATTAAATGAACCAATAAGTATTGAACATCTTATGTAAGAAAACACGAGTGTAATTTTCCTTATATCTAGAATATTTTACATTTAAATCTCAGGATCTCACAATGTAGTGGTGCATATTTACTTTCTTGTGCCAAAAGAGCAAGCAAAATATAATCTCCAATATCCTAAGAAAAGGTCGGTGCTCTTAAAAACAAGAATGGGAAAAACCATCAGCAGCCAATATACAAGATGTAAAATGAACAAAAATAGTCACTAACTCATAGTAATTTTACGAGAAGGCTCCGAATGCTTCCTCATCTCAACAATATTTACAACAACATGATCACGAGGCTTGAGACAATCTTGCGAGTGCATGAACTATAGTGAAACATGGAGAAGCCTTCACCGGTTCCAAATCCCTACACAAAAATACTTGTGTAATTAGTTTGAATCTAATTACAAACATACTTGGTTCACTTCCTAAAACCAAATGACCCTAAGTATACCAGAACCATCAAGAACAGTGAGTGATAAGCCAGAAATGTTCAGCATGATTCATGAAAGCCCAATAATTTAATAATCGCGTCCAACAAATACCAAAATTCTTTATGTCACATATGTTATGAAAACTAAACTTCAGAATTCTTTTGGAATATGTATCACACATCGAACAAAAGTAAACAGTCAAGTAAACAATAAAAATATGCATTTTTTTCTTATGGGCACAAACTTTAATCTCCGAGAAGAGAAAGGAAAACATTAATGTTCGATAAGCCAATACGGTTAAAGCATGATATTCAAAAAAATGTAGTGTAAACCGTTATCAACTTCGGACAAACCATACTGGCCATTAAAGAGTTTATATACTCTCAAATCTGGTATTGGCTCGTTAACCAATGGTATTTAAACCTGATCAGGTGTAACTCATATGAAAGAATGCTATCTTTTTTCACATTTCATTAAAAGAAAATAACGCATACCAAGTCTAATTAGCTCAAAGCCTTGAACTATCAAAAAATTGAAACCAAATTCATGCCAAGATACGGAAAAACGTTACATGAGAGCCCGGACCAGTAAAAATAAAATTAACACGTTTAATCACATTTTTTGCACAACAAATCTTCTGAATTAAACTATCCCATCATTTTTGAAGAAAACCTGGATTGTTTCTTCTTATTCGGTTTCAAATGTCTAGATGTTAGTTCTAAACATTTTTGAGACTTCCTTTTATGAAGTTCTTCTGTATCCTTGACCAGTCCTCTATCAATCATGATATTACTGATATCTTCAGCATATGACCGGTTCTGTTCAACATTTTCTTCTAACATCTTGACAAGTACCGAGTAATACCCTTCAGTATTTTCTAGAAGAGTATTTAAAATCTTTGAGACGTTAACTGAATCACCCATTGGATTCAATTCTTATAGGATGGACCTCACCAAAAACAAATTGTTAGATCTTTTCGCGTTTTCCTGCTCTGATACCAATTGAAAAGACGAGGGTACCCAAATACACCACAATATTTAAATTATCCACCTATAAGTTCTCTTACCGAAAGTGATTGTCTATGGACTAAGTTGAGAAAATACGACAAATTGCTATTCACACTTTGTATGGTCGTCTATGGATAACAGATCGTGACAGTAAAACAATCAAAGTGTGATTACTTGATAATAGGTTCGGACTTAACTAAACTCTATAGGATGATCACTATCAAGTAATATAGGATTAACGTTTGTGTATTTTACTTCTAATTATAATAAACAATTATAATTAGAATATGATGATGTGCATCGAGAATTAGTTTGCACATTGTTCCATATATGAAACGTACAAAGATGATGAAGTGCATTGGGAAAAACACGTTATATCAACCACATCAATGATTGCTCCTTATCCGTGATCAATACCTTAGGATTATAACCTTCTTGGTACAATAATTTTACCTTTCCTAATGCCCACAAACAACTCTTCTTCGCCTCGTCTCTCAATAAACAAAACCGACACTAAATGGTGCCTTTGTAGACGTTTTCCACACAAAGTTCAACATTGGCATATTGTAATTATTTTTTTATAGGTGCAATCCATGACAAGGATTTGATGAAAGCATGTTGGAACAATTGCTGAATTATGCCTGCAAAATAATCACAAAAACAAACAAAACATTGTTATGGGCCGAGTCGCGGACTAGTCGCTTTCTTTAAGACGTTTCGCGGCTCTGTGATAGGTGTCTAAAACACCGTATTATTTATCTATTGTTTATGCTTTCTCTGCTAGTTTTCTTGTAAATTATGTATCTTATGTTTTGTTTTTTGAGTATTTAGGTACTTTGGAGTCACTTGGAACAAAAGGAGAAAAAAGCGCCAAAAACGAGTGCACGCGGTTAAAGCTCATGTCAATAAATTTGAGAATTCTAATTTTAATTCTCTTTGTTGCTGTCAGAGAAATGCAAAGGCATGGACTGGGAATGGCGCACAAAAGTGCGGTGGCATAGCGGATGGAAGGTGTTGGCCATAAGTCGTGGGCCTGACACTAACAGTGGCTCGACAGTTTCTACACTCTGTAGAGAAAAGCATTAGTGGAGTTCACCCAAGGCAACACACATGTGCAAAGAGGAAATGAAACTTAAGGTTTTGTTTGAAACCAAATTTGTTCCCCAGCAGAGTACACATTCTTTCTAGGTCATGATATCGGTTCTCAAACCTAGTTTCCTGTTGTTGCCTGAGGGACCCACTATGGGTCCCCGGTGGATTTCACGAAGGTCGGATCGAGTCCATCATCGGCTCAACTAGCCGCTGAGCAACAAAATAACAACCACAGCCAAGGATGAGATCTAAGGGGAGTCTGTTAAGTAAACGAGTTTTGGTGGCCGTCTGACTGGGATTTGGGGCTGAGTACGAGTTGTTTGGTACTTAGTTCATATGGGTTCTATTGGCCCGAGTTTGAGGTTAAATTGGGTTAATAATACTGAGCAATTGATGGAGTTTCAAGGCTAATTGAACCAGGGGAAGATGATAACGGTGTTCTTTTAGGTATTTGAGTAATAAATGGATAAGAACCGAACTGTTTGGTGCTTTTGATTGTTATATCTGAATGGGTTTACTGTGAACTGAATTTACAGGAATCTGGATGAGTTTGGAAGCTGTAAAAGTCTCAAAGCTATAGCAAGAGGAGAATTGCGCATCAGCTGTTCGAATAAAGTCCTGAATCACCATCTTATTGACAACTAAAAGTCTGTCTACAATGGGCTATTCTTTGCAATGGTTTGTATTAATATTTAACAGGTTTTGGCATCTGTAATTGGTAGATTGAGATGAACTCAGAGAAGTTTTGGTGGTGGTTTTTGTAGCGCCCCCTAAGCTAGCAGCTGACTAATCCAAGAGATTAACTAAATAAAGAGGCACTAAGAATCTAAATTAACACTTAAACTTTCAATTTAGAAATCTGCTACAAAAACTTAACTCAAAGCTAACCCCGCTCAGAAATATATATACAAGAACTCCTCTCCAATGATACATATAAAATAGTCATTTGGTTTACAAATAGAATATACAAAAATAATAAACATATCAGAATATAATCAACTGGCGAAGTTAACTTCTCGGAGCTTTCGCTGCGCAACTCTGATCTGTCACTGAAACTGAAATGGGGAATAATTAACATTTAACTTCTAAGTAATCATATGCAGATTTGGAAAACAGATTTGGAAAACATTACATGTTTTCCCAAACATTAGAAGACAACAAAACCACTGAAATAAACAATCATGTATATGGACCTAAACTCCTCCTTTAGTTTTCTGCGGTGACATTTACACACCTTATAATTTTTGTGGTGACATTTACACACCGAAAAATAAAGACAAGTTAGTCTGTGGGTGAAAGTTACACACCCGTAATATTGATGCCAATTCCACACCGATTAAGTAATATTGCGGTGTATCGCCCTAGCCATAAATTATGAAGGAGCGTATCCAATATACCATAGATGGAAATTCTCATTTCCCAAAGACAATCATAAAGATAAACAAAGCATGGAATAAGCGAATAGACAATGCATGAGTTTATTAAACAAAGACTTTCGTAAAAGAAATAATAATGATTACAAAAATGTTAAATGCATTCCCACACCTTTTGATGACAAGCCTCGCCTACCTCGAGATCCACGATCCACTGGTTCATCCTTGAGGCGATCGTTGTTAATAACTAACTGTTAATCACACAAGAACTCTAAGAATCTAGCCAAGATGGCTCACACAAGAATCATATAAATCTAACTAATAGTCCTAAGCCCATTTACGTTTCTCATTCTCTAACTTTACATATCTAAGAGTTTACTAATCCAATTAGGTTGGTTCTATTAGGTTGGTTCTATAGTCCATTAGCTAGTTCTTACGAACATCTACAACTTTGTAGAAGAAACCAAAGTCTAATTCAGACCATAAGGGTCCAAAGCATCTAATTAAGAAAATTGGCCTTAAGCCCAACTCTACTATTCTGGCCCATTAATCTAAGGCCTGGTCCAACTGGGCAACTAACGGTCAACGTCCAGTCTAACAAGGTTACTAATGGTCAACGTCAATAGTCAAGTCAGGGTCAAAGGGTTAACTCGGTCAACTGAGTCAAACTAGAATCGGTCAATAGTCCAACTCGGGTCAATTAGACTGAGTCAAGTGAGTCGACTCAGTCAGATATGTGAGTCAGGGACAAGCTAAGTCAGTCAGGTTCTGACTTGAACTGCAAACACACTGGCCTGAGCCATTGCTCAGGCCAAAACCCTGCTGCACCTAAGATGGTGTACACTAAACTCTTAACTCTACAACACTAATTCAAGCTCAACTTCAAACTAAAATACATAAATTGAATCATTCAATTAAAATTTAAATTCCAATTACAATGCAAACCAAGATTACCTGCCATTGCAGTAGTAGCAGGATTTCAGAGAGAGACTACCCAACTCTGATTCTATACATCAATCCTAAACAACTTCTACTCTTTCTCATTCTAAGTTATGCAGCAAACCAATCCCCATCTTACTCAGTTTAACATCACCACTACCAACATAACTCAACATATACTCAGATCACAATGACAGTTCAAGCACAAGGCCACATATCCATTTCAATTCAAATCTTCACTGAGTAATACTGGCAGCTTCATCACTACCCTGCAATACTTCAATCATTTCCCGCACATTCAAACTCATCTCCATCTGTAAATATCAATCACTCACACCATCACCACTGAATTCAATCAGTAAAAGCCTATCATTCATCTAAACTTCAACTCAGACACCTCCAACTTCTAACACAAACAATTACAGAACCGCCCGCACTATACACAACAAACTCCATATCAATCCCAGCAACAATTATGACCAATCCTTCTCAATAGACTGTAGGTCTACATAGTTCTACTATCACATTCATCACCAGCACATTTTCAAGACCTCCACCTGAAGTAGCACTTGATTAACTTGTTGAATCCACTGCATCTGTTGCACGCCCTCACTTCTCGAGTTCAGTTCAAGTTCATTATTGTCATCTCAACAGCTCATGAACTACTATCTAACTTGACCACCTAGCTAAACATCCTCACCTGCAGTTCAACCCAGAAATTCACAACTAATTCAATATCCAACCATACTTGAATAACAACAGCATCACTTGCAACTCAGCTGGAATTGAAATTCATACCACCACTGTGTATATCAATAGCACCGCAACCTCCATGAACTACTACCACTTAAACCAACCAACAACAACAAACTTTGTCAACAACTTCAGTACTAGTCACCAGTTCCATTTCTGTATTCATATCACCAGCATCTTAACTTCAAAAATTCCAGTTACAAACAATCTTCATGTCTTCAATCCCATCATCTGTAGCTCAACAGCAACTCTCATCACAATAACTTCACCCTCTTTCAGTTAGGCTCATTCTATATCATATCCACAAACATTCAAAGTCACCAACACCATAACAAACTACAGCTTCACTGGTAGCTACTTCATCCACCTGAGATACAACTCACAATTCACAAACTCCATGTAATCTCAACCTCCAATTATCACCTCCACCAGTTCAACACAACTATCATGCCATGTCCTGCATCAGCAACCCACCTAGTATCAACACCATTTCTAAAATTCATGTGCTTTATTAAACCACCAACATCCTCTTCTTCACTCATATGAGTTACTTACACCCTAGAATCAGGTTCATCTAAAACTCAGTTACAACACCATCTTCTCTTCTTCCATGTGATCTAATATAATCCTAACTAACAACCACAGTTCCAGACTATGCTCAACTTAATAACAGATTCATTCACAATCACATAAAATCAATAATCTAAACAATTGAACAACAGAACTAAACTCAAAACTAAATTAGAATCTTACCCAAGAGTCGGCATTCTTTGAATTGATAATTTCCCGTTTCAATTCCACTGAAACCCTAACTTCAATTTGGGGAAGAACATTTGAACCCTGATTATCTTCAATCTCGATTTCGAACCCAAACATCAATTAAACTCCTCAATTAAGCAAACCCATCTTCTAGCTCCGTCTATAGCTTCTTAATTCTTACTCAAATCGAATTCCAACTCAACATGCAGAAACCCTAGTTCTTTGATTCTTCAATCCATTTTCAGAACAACTTCATAACTTCAGTTCAACCCTAACCCTTTTGTTCTTTGTCAAATTACAGCTCAGTTACTTATTAATTTCCTCATGAACTCATCAACAAACACAAAACCCTAACTTGGTTATCTCTGTTCTAACTCATCAATCTGTAATTGATTTCCTTCATGTGTTACCACCACATCATCTCATTCATCATTCAAACATCTTCAACTTAATATTCTCTCAAGTCATGTCTCAAAATCATCTCTCGGTTTCGAACAGAGGAAGAACAGGGAAGAAGTGAAAAGAAGAAGAAGAAGAAGAAGAAAGAAAGATAAAAACAGATGAGAGGTTATCCTCTCGAGTTGGGAAGATAAGGCCGACCCAATTACTAAAGGCACCCGACCAAAATATAAGGGCAGCCAAGGCGGTTTTTCTGCAAATATGATGATTTCTTCTTCGTCCGGTATCCGAATGGCATGTGCGAGTAATCCATTCTGCATAACTTTTCAAGACCTATTCGATGATACTAGTTTCGTATCTATCTCGTTGTTAGATTAATTTATACTAATTAATGTTCGTCTCTAATTAATCGAGTAATTATCGGCTAATTCATACTTGATCATCGCTAGACCGGTCAAATAGCGTTGACGAGCTTGAGGCTCGTTACAGTTTTGATGATGGAAATAACTGTATCCTGGGAAGTGGTTTGGCAGCTGTATATGTGTGTTGAGAAGAGAAGGAGAATGGTTCTGAGTAAGCTACAAAATGAATGCTTTGATTAATGTTAGGACATGAACAAATCGCAGGTGCAAGACAACAAGATTAATAGCTACAAAATGGATTTATGGAGCTGAGAAGTGTGCAAATGGTACAACTAGAGATGTGACAGTGGATATGAGGACAGAGAATGGGAATATTGCTATGTTGTTGTTGCAGTGAAGCTACAGAAGATGGAGAAGAATAGTGAAAGGAGTTATCACTGCCGTTGTTTATCATCGTTGTGTAAATGGTTACCGTGTGTTCGCAGAGTCAAGGCAGAGATTGATATGTATGTGTTGGGGGCTACTGAATGTTAGACTCAGCTGAACTGAAGCTCAAGACAAGAGTCCGGTGGTGTTCTCGTCTGGTATAAGAAGGAAGTGGAAGTGATGCGAGAGAAAAGCGATGTTGCGATTCGGATGGCTTGAGTTGTGAGCACGCTTTGGTGTTGATTTTTCTATGGACTTGAAGCTACAAGAGATGCGGGGAGTTAAGAAGATTGGTGGTCTGCAATTGGGGTACGTTAAGTTATTACCGTGGTTGGATGCGATCTAAAGCTGAGTTGTAGTCATTGATTTAGCGAGATGAGCGAATGGTGGTCGTGTGTGTGAGACTCGGAGAAGGAAGATTCAAGGCTGACAGAGATGGCTGAGTCTTTGTTGAGAGATTACGAGGTATTGAAACGAAGGAGATGCGATTCAATGATGCCTTTATGTTCCACGAAGAGAAGCGAGAATGAATGCGGTGGTGGTTGCAGTCATGAGAAGTTGATAAAATTTCAGGTGCATGCTAGTATATGCTAGTGATGTTCAGATGGGGAGTTGAAGACTCTTGCAGCTGTTGCAGAAGCCAAGGAAGGAGTTAAGAGCATGTTTGAGCTGCAACAATAGATGGCCTGGCAATGGCTCAGGTTTTTTCCAACTAGACCAAATCAGCTGTTAGCACTGTGACTCGGTCTGACTATCCAGTTGACCCGAGTTGAATCGTTTGACCTTTGGGGTTTGACTTCTCCAGTCACCTGAGTTATTTGCCGGCCAATATCCGACCACTCCTCCGGCCGATTTCCGGCCACAACACCAGTTTTCCGGCGACGACTTTTTGGACGTATTTTCTACACGGGTTTCTCTCTCTTATGGGCTTGGTGGATTTTTATCTATTGGACTTTGAAGGCTTGACCTAATTTTGGAAGGGAGGAAAGGCCATAAAAAGAGGAATTCTACAACTTTTGGAAATCATCTTATCTCATATCTTATTCTTGGAACTTGGGAGAGCCGGTTTTTGGTGGCACAACTAGGGTTTGCTTTTGTTCATCTTCTTCTTTATTCAACTTATATTTTTGTGATGAACTCCATAGCTATGAGTAGCTAAATTCTCTATTATTGGTTAAGGATGTAGTCCGATTTCTAAAACGTGTGTTTTGCTTTATGTATTAGTTTTCTCTCTTGATTATCGTTCAATTCTCTCTTTGTTTTTATGATCACATGATTGAAGTATTGTGATAGGATTATGGTGTTTGATTAGTTAAGTGGCCATTAATTGAACTTGCATCTTAGTCCATAGCTATTTTAGGGTTTTTCATCAAGCGATAACCTTGAATACAAGTAGCATGATATATTTACGGTTTGTAGTGATACACTCTCGTAATCATATGTAGAGTTTGACCATTGTCCGAATTGTTATGTGCAACGCATGACAATTGCATTGATTAGCCTATTTCTAAAACTTAATGCTCCTAGGAATTGAACTTGATTAGCGCAAGGCGTTAGGTTATTCTTTAGGTAGGATTCACATACGCAGCCCTAATGTGTGTGTTGATGAACTTGAGAAATTAATAGATTATCTTGCTTTCTTGATTCTCTAGGCTTTTGATAACACAAGAGATTAAATCGTAATTCTAATCATATATGCAAGCACATGTCTAAGATTGAAGATAAATTCCTTGACCAATATCTCTCTCCATTGATTATTTTCTACAATCTACTTTGCTTTTAATTTACTTATTTTGCTTACATAAAATTCAGAAATTCCCCCAATTGGTTACTTTAAGAAATTGATTACTAAATAACTACAATCGCCTCCCTGTGGATACAAACTCTTTCTTATCATATACTTTAGGAAAGTGAAATTATTTTTGACGCATACGACAGCGATCAAATTTTGGCGCCATTCTTGGGAGGCATACGGCTTGTTATTGAGTTTTTAGTTTCTTTTTACAATTTCTGCTTTTATCTTTGCTTTTTGTTTGTCGTCTTGTTTCTCACTTGGTTGCTAGAATTGTTTTCAGGTATCAATCCCTGGCTACTAAAGATTGGAATTATCCAAGGTGCGGGATAGCTACTCGAAGAGGCACAATACTCCAACCAAGTCAAGGCGCAACGGACGAGCAAGGGTTAGAAGTGGACGAAGAGTTACACTTAGAAGGAGAACAAGAGGTTCCAATCGTAGACGTACCACAATTTGAATTAACAATGGGTGATGCAAATCGTACACTCAAGGACTTGGCTTCTCACAAGCTTGATACACAACGGGGATGTATTCAAACTAACTCTACTTTTGAGATCAAGCCGGGGTTGCTTAGAGAATTACCAAAGTTCCATGGCATGGTGAATGAAGACCCAAACAAACATCTTATGGACTTCCACACCATTGTCACGGCGATGCTTCCAGCGGAGGTTGAGGCGGATGGTGCAATGTTGAAAGTGTTAGTTTCTCTTTAATGGATTGTGCTAAGGATTGGTTGTACTATTTACCCGCCGGAAGTGTCACAACATGGAATGGGATGAAGAAACTCTTTTTGGAGAGATATTTTCCTGCATCAAAGGCTACTCAAATTCGCAAGGAGATTTGTGAGATGAAGCAAAACGTGGGGGAATCCTTATATGAATGTTGGGAACGGTACAAGAGATTGGTTGGAAGCTGTCCTCACCACCAATTCAGTGACGCTATGATCATCCAATACTTCTACGAAGGAATCCAATCAAGTGATATGAATCTTCTTGACGCTGCGGGTGGTGGTGCACTAGTTAATAAGACGGTGGCACAAGCTAGAGAGTTGATTGAAAACATGGCAGCGAACTCACAATAATTTTTGAGCCGTGGTTCGGATGTGATTCTAAGAAGGGTGAGTGAGGTGAGCGAGGTTGAGGAACTTCGTCAACAAATGGGTAACATGAACGCAATGCTTCAACAAGTTGCAGCCGCGGTGATACCAAGTTCCTCTCAATCTTATGAAGACGAGCAAGCTAATGCGATCTTTCCGAATCAACAAAGACGGTATGATCCCTATTCCAACACTTACAATCCTGGATGGAGAGATCACCCCAACTTTAGCTATGCCAATAAGCAAGGAGCGACTCAACAATCTAGTTTCAACAACCCGAGTGGATTTCAACCTCAACAACAACAATTCCAACCGAGACAACAATTTCAACAACAACAACAACCTCAAACTATGGGGTCTAATATGGAAGAGTTGCTGAAATCTTTTATGCAAAGAACGGAGAGTTCGGTTAAGGAGTTGCAAACTCAAGTTGGTTCTATGGCTATGGAGTTGAATCAATTGAAGGCACAAAATGGTGGGAAACTCCCTTCTCAACCTATCAACCCAAAAGAGGGTTTTAATGCAATTACATTGAGAAGTGGTACACAACTTGTGCAACCCGAAGTTGTTGATTCGGGCACGGTGGAAACACCAAAGGAACCTGTTTTGGAGGAGAAAACCGAGGATTCTCCCCAAACTTCTGAGTACCTATTCCTAACTCTAAAACTCCGGTTTCTACTTATGTTCCTCCTCTACCTTTCCCTCGCAGATTTGCAAGTTCTAAAAAGAAGGCGGAACTAGCAAAGGAGATTTTAGACGTTCTAAAGAAGATCCATGTGAACATACCACTCATAGATGCAATCAAGCAAGTTCCAAAGTATGCAAAGGTGTTGAAGGACTTGTGTACCAATAAGCAAAGGCTCAAAGGTAATGAAGTGCTTAGTGTGGGGAGAATGCTTCGGCAATCTTACAACACAAACTCCCACTTAAGTGCAAGGACCCGGGTAGCTTTGACATTCCCGTCACAATTGGTAACACTACATTTAATAACGCACTGTGTTGGACTTAGGTGCTTAGATTAATGTCATGCACTGCGTCTATGTATAATTCACTTGATCTTGGTCCTCTCAAAAAGGCTGGAAATTGTGTTGCAATTGGCGATCGTTCTAATGTCTACCCAATGGGTATTGTTGAGGATGTTCTTGTGCGGGTTAATCAACTTGTATTTCCGATGGACTTTTGCGTGTTAGAGATGGATGAAGGTTCACCGGACTCGTCTCTTCCATTGCTACTTGGGCGTCCTTCATGAAAACGGCGAAAACTATTATTGATGTTGACAAGGGAACGCTAACTATGGAGTTTGATGGAGAAATAATACGTTTCAACATTTTCGAGACGATGAGATATCCTAGTGATGTCCACTCTTGTTTCTCCATTGATATGATGGACACATTGGCGCAACAAATGTTTGAGTTGAATGGTGTTGATGCTTTGGAAACCGTGCTCACTATACCTATTGACAATGGTTATGCGCATAGTGATGAGATGAAAGAAACCATTGGTTCTCTTAACTCATTACCGGAAAAATCAGCAACTAAGAATGTTTCATATGCGTCTTTACCTTGCAATAATGAAAAACTTGTGCCATCTATTGTTAAACCCAGTTTAGAATTGAAACCTCTTCCAAGTCACTTAAAGTACTTGTACTTGGGTGACAACGAAGATTTACCGTGATTGTTTCTAACGAGCTTAATGAATTACAGGGAGCAAAAACTTCTAAGGGTGCTAAGGACGTACAAGACGGCCATAGGATGGATAATCGCCGATATCAAGGGTATTAGCCCTGCCGTTTGTATGCATAAGATCCGTGTGGAGGATGATTCAAAGCCTACAAGGGAAGCGCAACGACGTTTGAATCCTCCCATGATGGAAGTTGTGAAAAGGAGATACTCAAGCTTTTGGACGTGGGTGTTATCTACCCCATATCCGATAGCAAGTGGGTAAGCCGGTACAAGTGGTACCAAAGAAATCGGAGTGTGACGGTGGTGGAGAATGATAAGAATGAACTTGTCCCAACTCGTATGCAAACCGGTTGGAGGGTTTGTATTGATTATAGGAAATTGAATGCCACCACTAGAAAAGATCACTTTCCTTTACCTTTTATTGATCAAATGCTTGAACGTTTTAGGCGGACACTCTTACTATTGCTTTCTTGATGGCTATTCGAGGTTATAATCAGATTGTGATAGCAGGAGGACCAGAGAAAACCACTTTCACTTGTCCTTTCGGTACTTTTGCTTATAGAAGGATGCCTTTTGGCTTGTGCAATGCTCCAGCTACCTTTCAAAGGTGTATGGTAAGTATCTTTTCGGAATATGTTGAAAACATAATCAAGTGTTCATGGATGACTTAAGTGTCTTTGGAGATTCATTTGACCTTTGCTTGAATAATTTGTCTCTAATCCTTGAACGATGTGTTGAAACAAATCTTGTGCTAAATTGGGAGAAGTGCCATTTCATGGTAACTCATGGCATAGTTTTAGGCCATATAATATCTTCTAAAGGCTTGGAAGTCGATAAATCTAAGATAGACCTTATTCGTGCTCTAACCCCTCCCACTACGGTGAGGAGATACGTTCTTTTCTTGGTCATGCGGGTTTTTTATCGTAGGTTCATCAAGGACTTTTCCAAGATAGCATCACCACTTTGTACCCTATTGCAAAAAGATGTGGTTTTTAACTTTGATGAGAAGTGTGTGGCGGCATTCAATCGTTTGAAAGAACTTTTGATTTCAGCCCCTATCATTAAACCACCGGATTGGAGTAAGCCGTTTGAACTCATGTGTGATGCAAGTGACTATGCGGTTGGTGCGGTGCTTGGGCGAGCGTGTGGGGAAGATACCTCATGCCATTTATTATGCTTCTAGAACGTTAAATGAGGCTGACAAAACTACACAACCACTGAAAAGGAGTTATTAGCCATTGTTTTTCTTTAGAAAAGTTTCGCTCTTATCTAATTGGTACAAAAGTTGTTGTCTTTTCTGATCATGCAGCACTTAGATACTTGCTTACAAAGAAAGAGCGAAACCGAGGCTCATACGATGGATATTACTCTTGCAAGAGTTTGATATTGAAATCAAAGACAAGAAAGGAATTGAGAACACCGTTGCGGATCATTTGAGCCGACTTGCTGTGGACAAGGAGACTATCCCGTTGCGTGAAAGTTTCCCTGGATGAGCAACTATTCTCAATTTCCTTTGGAGAACCATGGTACGCTGATATTGTTAATTACTTAGTCTCTAAACAAATCCCAAAGAACTTGTCTCGTCTTTGAGAGGGACAAACTTAAGAAGTTAGGAAACCAATACATATGGGATGATCCATACTTATGGAAGCATTGTAGTGACCAAGTAATACGTAGGCGTGTTCCCAAATTGAATTTAACTCTATCTTGTCTTTTTGCCACTCATATGCTTGTGGAGGACACTTTGGGAGTAAGAGAACCGCTCTTAAGGTATTAGAATGTGGTTTCTTTTGGCCAACTTTGTTTAAGGATGCACATGCATTTTGTATCACATGTGATAGGTGTCAAAGAACCGGCAATCTAGGTGCTCGAAATCAAATGCCGCAAACTATTATTCAATTTGTGGAGGTTTTGATGTATGGGGAATTGATTTTATGGGCCCTTTTGTCAATTATAATGGGAATTATTATATTTTTGCTTCTTTGTGGATTTTGTCTCGAAATGGGTGGAAGCTAAGGCCGCCCAAACTAATGATTCTAAAGTTGTTTCAGATTTTGTGCAAGCTAATATATTTGCAAGGTTTGGAATTCCAAGGGCTATAATTAGCGATGGAGGTTCACACTTCAAAAACGGGTTCTTGCAAAGCTTGTTAAGGAAGTACAATGTGTCGCATAGGATTGCAACTCCCTACCATCCGCAAACTAATGGACAAGCCGAAGTTTCCAACCGAGAGGTGAAATCTATTCTTGAAAAGACGGTGAATCCAACAAGGAAGGATTGGAGCATGCGACTCAACGATGCTTTGTGGGCGTATAGAACCGCATATAAAACACCTATTGGGATGTCTCCTTTTAGGCTTGTTTATGGTAAACCTTGTCACTTACCCGTGGAAATTGAGCATAAGGAGTTTTGGGCTATTAAACGTACAACATGGAGTTGGATGGTCTTTGGAAAGCAAAGGAAGTTACAACTTCAAGAGTTAGAGGAGATTCGCAATGATGCATTTGAAAGCTCACGGATTTACAAGGAAAAGACAAAAGCTTTTCATGATAATATGATTTCTAATAAACAATTTTGCATTGGTGTCAGAAAGTGCTTTTGTTTAATTCTCGCTTGCAATTATTTCCGGTAAATTAAGGTCACGTTGGATTGGACCTTTTATTGTGACTAATGTGTTTTCTCATGGTGCGGTGGAAATTTGTAGTTTAGCTACAGGTAATGAACTTAAAGTGAATGGGCACCGTTGAAACCGTATTATGAGAACTTCTCTTCGGAAATCGTGGAAGGAGTTAACCTTGTGGAAGTGCTCCTCTGGAGGAGTCTTAGCAAACAAGGAGTACGTCGGGCCGTCGACTTTAAAAACAAGCGCTAAGTGGGAGGAAACCCACCGGTTTTGTATCTTTACCTTTATCTTTTTATTTTTATGCATTTGCTTTTTCTTTATTTTCTTTATTTTTGCATATCATTTGCGGAATTTCCCACCTTGAACTTTCTTTGGACGATTCAATTTTACATTGAGGACAATGTAAAGTTTAAGTGTGGGAGCATTTATATGTTTTAGTTAGTTTTATGCATAAAAAAAAAAAAAAAAAACCAAGAAAAAATTTGTGTTTTTTTGAACTCCGAAATCTAGAAACTTGTGCCTTTAGGATGACACCATTAGTGGATGGACCATTTTGAATGCGGAGTTGAGGAACCACTTAACTAAAAGGAAGAATATAGCTCGAAATCACAAGTTAACATGATAGTTGTTACCATATCTCGGAATATCACCATATCACATTCTATTTTTATTTTTCCATATTTATCTATTGTTCTCTAAGTGCTTTGGTGGGTCACTAAACATCGACGTGTTATTACTGCTAGGATGAAATAGAGTGATTGAGTTACTAGAAAAAAAAATGGAAAAAATATAAAAAATATAAAAAAAAAAAAAAAAAAAAAAAAAGACCGACCAATTAGACCAAAACGGAATAAAAAGACACTTGGGAATAGCAGTATGTGTGAAACGTAGTCCCTGTCTCCGTCGCCTAAACAAGCGTGGAATGCAGGATCCAAGGCAACTATCATGTACTTGCTGACAAGAAGCATGCGCTTGGATTTAAAAGATCTAATCATGCCGTCTTTAAAAAAAAAAAAGAGAAATTGGATCCAGTTTGATCCAATCAAATAAAAAAAAAGAGAGAAGAAATTATTATTGTGTTGAATAAAGTCACTCTTGGTTCCCTTGTATGCCAATTGATTTGATGTAGCATTCACACCAACAGCTCAATCCAATAGGATTAGGTTCATCTTAGCATGACCTTCAGACATATGGGAAACATCGAACACTTGTGAACATTCGCCAACATCTACATCTATATCCATCTTCTTAATCTTTTCATTGTGATTGTGGTTTGTTAATTAGTTTCCGAGTATTGTGGCTTGTTCGACTATCTAATTAGAGTTTATTTACTAATATATGAATTGAATTTGCAAGGTACCTCCTCCTGTAGTCATTGTGGATTCGTTCATTGATTTGTCACAGATAGACGAAGTTTGAAATATAGGTTTTGTAGAGCGGACCTCTTGTAAACCTTCACGAGACTAAAACTCGTCCACTAGGGACACCTAGGGGGTTTAAAGGCTTGTTATTTATGCTTAAAGTGACCGTAGCCTCGACGAGACGGAGTTGTATGTATTCTTTATAATTATTTTTGTTTGATTTGCTCGAGGACTAGCAAAGTCTAAGTGTGGGGGAATTTGATAGGTGTCTAAAACACCGTATTATTTATCTATTGTTTATGCTTTCTCTGCTAGTTTTCTTGTAAATTATGTATCTTATGTTTTGTTTTTGAGTATTTAGGTACTTTGGAGTCATTTGGAACAAAAGGAGAAAAAGCGCCAAAACGAGTGCACGCGGTTAAAGCTCATGTCAATAAATTTGAGAATTATAATTCTAATTCTCTTTGTTGCTGTCAGAGAAATGCAAAGGCATGGACCGGGAATGGCGCACAGGTGCGGTGGCATAGCGGATGGAAGGTGCTGGCCATAAGTCGTGGGCCTGACACTAACAGTGGCTCGACAGTTTCTACACTCTGTAGAGAAAATCATTAGTGGAGTTCACCCAAGGCAGTCACACATGTGCAAAGAGGAAATGAAACTTAAGGTTTTGTTTGAAACCAAATTTGTTCCCAGCAGAGTACACATTCTTTCTCTAGGTCATGATATCAGTTTCTCAAACCTAGTTTCCTGTTGTTGCCGGAGGGACCAGCTATGGGTCTGGTGGATTTCACGAAGGTCAGATCGAGTCCATCATCAGCTCAACTAGCTGCTGCGAGCAACAGGTAACAACCACAGCCAAGGATGAGATCTAAGGCTGTTAAGTAAACGAGTTTTGGTGGCCGTACCGGTGGGATTTTGGGGCTGAGTACGAGTTGTTTGGTACTTAGTTCATATGGGTTCTATTGGCCTGAGTTTGAGGTTGAATTGGGTTAATAATACTGAGCAATTGATGGAGTTTCAAGGCTAGTTGTACCAGGGAAGATGATAATGGTGTTGCTGCTGGTATTTGAGTAATAAATGGATGAGAAACTGAACTGTTTGGTGCTTTTGATTGTTATATCTGAATGGGTTTACTGTGAACTGAATTTACAGCTATCTGGATGAGTTTGGAAGCTGTAAAAGTCTCAAAGCTATAGCAAGAGGAGAATTGCACATCAGCTGTTCGAATAAAGTCCTGAATCACCATCTTATTGACAACTAAAAGTCTGTCTACAATGGGCTGTTGCTGCAATGGTTTGTATTAATATTTAACAGGTTTTGGCATCTGTAATTGGTAGATTGAGATGAACTCAGGGAAGTTTTGGTGGTGGTTCTGATGATGGAAATAACTGTATCCTGGGAAGTGGTTTGGCAGCTGTATATGTGTGTTGAGAAGAGAAGGAGAATGGTTCTGAGTAAGCTACAAAATGAATGCTTTGATTAATGTTAGGACATGAACAAATCGCAGGTGCAAGACAACAAGATTAATAGCTACAAAATGGATTTATGGAGGAGTAAGAAGTGTGCAAATGGTACAACTAGAGATGTGACAGGTGGATATGAGGACAGAGAATGGGAATATTGCTATGTTGTTGTTGCGGTGAAGCTACGAGAAGATGGAGAAGAATAGTGAAAGGAGTTATCACTTTAGTTGTTTATCATCGTTGTGTAAATGGTTACCGTGTGTTCCGCAGTCAAGGCGAGAGATTGATATGTATGTGTTGGGGGCTACTGAATGTTAGACTCAGTGAACTGAAGCTCAAGACAAGAGTCCGGTGGTGTTCTGTCTGCTATAAGAAGGAAGTGGAAGTGATGCAGAGAAAAGCTGATGTTGCAGTTCAGATGGCTTGAGTTGTGAGCCTGCTTTGGTGTTGATTTTTCTATGGACTTGAAGCTACAAGAGATGCAGGAGTTAAGAAGATTGGTGGTCTGCAATTGGGCTGTTAAGTTATTGCCAGGGTTGGATGCAGTCTAAACTGGAGTTGTAGTCATTGATTTAGCAGATGAGCGAATGGTGGTCGTGTGTGTGAGACTCAGAGAAGGAAGATTCAAGCTGAACAGATGGCTGGTGCTGTTGAGAGATTACGAGGTATTGAAACGAAGGAGATGCAGTTAGAACTGATGCCTTTATGTTCACAGAGAAGCCTTTAATGAATGCGGTGGTGGTTGCGGTCATGAGAAGTTGATAAAATTTCGGGTGCGGGCTAGTATATGCTAGTGATGTTCGGATGGGGAGTCAAGACTCTTGCAAATGCTGCGAGAAGCGAAGGAAGGAGTTAAGAGCATGTTTGAGCTGTAACACTAGATGGCTCGGCAATGGCTCGGGTTTTTGCCAACTAGACCGGTCGACCTGGGTTAAGACCGTGACTCGGTCGACTATCCAGTTGACCCGAGTTGAATCGTTTGACCGTTGGGGTTTGACATCTCCAGTCACCTGAGTTATTTGCCGGCCAATTTCCGACCACTCCTCCGGCCGATTTCCCGGCCACAACACCAGTTTTCCGGCGACGACTTTTTTGGACGTATTTTCTACACGGGTTTCTCTCTCTTATGGGCTTGGTGGATTTTTATCTATTGGACTTTGAAGGCTTGACCTAATTTTGGAAAGGAGGAAAGGCTATAAAAATAGGAATACTACAACTTTTGGAAATCATCTTATCTCATATCTTATTCTTGGAATTTGGGGAGCTAGGTTTTTGGTGGCACAACTAGGGTTTTCTTTTGTTCATCTTCTTCTTTATTCAACTTATATTTTTGTGATTAACTCCATAGCTATGAGTAGCTAAATTCTCTATTATTGGTTAAGGATGTAGTCCGATTTCTAAAACGTGTGTTTTGCTTTATGTATTAGTTTTTCTCTCTTGATTATCGTTCAATTCTCTACTGTTTTTATGATCACATGATTGAAGTATTGTGATAGGATTATGGTGTTTGATTAGTTAAGTGGCCAATTAATTGAACTTGCATCTTAGTCCATAGCTATTTTAGGGTTTTCATCAAGCGATAACCTTGAATACGAGTAGCATAATATGTTTACGGTTTGTAGTGATACACTCTCGTAATCATATGTAGAGTTTGACCATTGTCCGAATTGTTATGTGCAACGCATGACAATTGAATTGATTAGCTATTTCTAAAACTTAATGCTCCTAGGAATTGAAATTGATTAGCGCAAGGCGTTAGGTTATTCTTTAGGTAGGATTCACATACGCACCCTAATGTGTGTTGATGAACTTGAGAAATTAATAGATTATCTTGCTTTCTTGATTCTCTAGGCTTTTGATAACACAAGAGATTAAATCGTAATTCTAATCATATATGCAAGCACATGTCTAAGATTGAAGATAAATTCCTTGACCAATATCTCTCTCCATTGATTATTTTCTACAATCTACTTTGCTTTTAATTTACTTATTTTGCTTACATAAAATTAAAAATTCCCCCAATTGGTTACTTTAAGAAATTGATTACTAAATAACTACAATCGCCTCCCGTGGATACGAACTCTTTCTTATCATATACTTTAGGAAAGTGAAATTATTTTTGACGCATACGACAGCGATCACTCTGCCCAAGATTGTGCAAGCGGTTCTTCAATGTCGCGTAAATCCTCGGGATAAACAAATAAAGTTCAATCTCTTACACAATCACTCTTGCACGATAAGAGGATGTGAAACTTCTACACTTCATTCTTGCTCGAAATACTTTTTAGAAAAATCAAGGATGATCACACACTTGTTTTTCTTTCTCACAAAAATTCATTTTCTAACTAGAAAATTGTCACATAAAAAAAAGGCTTTTACATCTCTACCAATTCTTTACATCAAAAAACTAAAATATTAAAGAACATTCATCTCTCTTTTTTTGTTTTTCCAACCAAAATTCTGATTTATAGCCAAGAGTTTCAAAACATTTAAAATGTTATTAAAAGTGTTATTATGGTGGAGTTAACACCATTAAAAACCAGAAATATGTAACGGTCAAAATTAATGTTAACAAGATTAATTTTTTTCATTTAAGAAACTTAAATGCTATTAAAAACTTTCTTTTTATTTATTGGGAAATAATTTTATGTTTTAAATATATATTCCCAACAATCCCCCACTTATATTTTTAAAACATTGAGCAAGAACGTACAGAGTTGTGCATAAGCAAAGGTGTCTCCCGACTTGAACCTTTACGTAGTGTTAAATAAGCTCTCTTAAAATCTGACCATAGAGTGAACATAAGTCTTGAACTCTAGGAGATAAAAAGATTACTCAACACACACGACTATACTAGTGTAATGAATGATCTAAAGCCAGCACATTACGGCCCTGCGCTTGTATCCCAGTTTAATGAATGATCTAGAGAACGCCCATATTCTCATAGAAAGCGGCCACACTTTCACATTCATATAGGTGAGTCTATCAAGAGTACTCTGAATGTACCCCACTCTAAATAGAGATATAAACATCATTAAGAGTTTAAAATTTTAAAATAAAAAATTAAACTCAACCTTTACTCGTTTCAGGATGTCATGTCGTGGGATGAATTCTTCAAAAGCATGATTCTCGCATCTCCATATCACCTATGACTTCGTCTAGTCCCTTTGAACCTATTTCTAGGTTGGGTATCCATCATAGATGACTCAATCTCAATGGGCATCAACCTCATCCCTAAGATGTATTCACATCTTCTTATCAATCCTTTCGTCCAAGGACTAATGGAAACTCGTTTCGAGACACTATATAATCCATATTCTCATAAAATCAACTCTTATAGTTGTCGTTACATTCTCAATTCATGCAATAGCCATGGTACTATCACATTGGATTAATACGTCATGTTCCTCTATTTATTAGAGGATCGAATCGGCTCCATCCCTTAAAGGATTCAACCGAAAGGATGTCCAATCGACTTCGCAATATCCTTAAAGGATTGCGGTAACTATTTAGATAGTGTATTTCTAGGCGTAAGATGTGTTTGAAACACCTCATAACCTTCTCAATATTTTACCAATTTTCCATACTAGGATTGGTAAATCGAATATAAACCCCACTATGGAAGCAATATATTATACACCCACTACAAAAAATGCTTATATATATAGTCAATCACGTAGCAAAGAAGCATACTGAGCTACCATACTCATGTCTAGTGCAATCACACACAATCTCAAAATCATTAGCACTAAACCAAATGAATGAAAACTTATTTACAATCGGACTATATATATTTCTGTCTCTTTTAAAAATTCTATTTTCATTGAAGTGAAAATTGATCCAAAGAAAGAAAAAAATACGTTTCAAAAATATACACCATCTTCACTCAAGTCTTTCATGTCAAATATCAAACTAAGCATGTTCTCAATTTCATTTTCATCCTATAAGTTAGAATAAAAATTCAACAAATCACTTATGCATGCAAAACAAATAGTATTGTGCATTTCACTTTCATCAATTAAGAAATCATTCGAATGAATCAAGTAAACAATTTATATTTTATAAATTGTTTTAAAGTTGTTTTCAGAATATAAAGGATAACTTATCTAACTTATATGATTTCTTTTATTGTAGAAACTACACGTTTTCCATGCTTGGTTTACATAGATTCTCATCCTTAACTTACACAAAAGTATATATTTCCACTTATGACTATAACAAATCATACATTGTAGAAACAACATCAACAAAACAAGCATGTAAGTTATTTAGCGACATGAATGTAAGAGTCAACAATTTTCTGTTTGCTTGTCTAAAAACAATAGGCTCATAAAAGCTTTTTGCCAAAGATTTAATAGTTTAAAGAACAATATTACTTTCTATAAGAAGTTATCTTTCAAATTATAAGCAACAAAATATTCATGACTAAAATTTAGTCTCACGATATATGCTTTTCTAGGTTCATTCTTAGTGAATTACTTGTCACCTTCATTTTTCTAGTTCCTCTAATTTAAATCAAATTTGTTAAAGCATAGGATATGGAACCCCCACTATTTTCTGACTCAAACATGAATTTCAAAACAATATCCAAAGATCCCAAAAATTGTGAAAAACTAATAAACCAATGATCTAAACCCAAAACGTTTTGCACAATATAGAAAAATTCAAACAATTTTCTTGAAAGCAACATTGCCTAATATTCACTACTCAAAAATCATATTTGATATCAAGACAAGTTACTCAAGCATCTTTATAAAATTCTCAAAGACTTTATTTCATCCAATACCATTGCAAATTACGTAAGATTTGAAAATGTACATGCTTTTATGAGTTAGGTAAGATTATTACATACATGTTACTCAAAAATTCACCAAGTTCATAAGAAAATATAACATGCTCATATTCATCACTAACTCATTGATTTCTTAAAAGCATGACAAAATCTCATAAATTCAAATATTCAAAATTTAATTCATGTTATGATAAAATTGCAATATTATGCTCAAACATTTTATCCATAACATATCATTTGTAGTAGTGCAATGATCAAATTCAACAAATTTCTTATCTCACTCTTGTTTATGATAAGATATGAGCATCTTATTATTAACAAGATGAACATCTTGGAACCTAGATACATCTTTAACATGATTGTTCTACCCAAAGTAAACTTTTAGGCTATACCAATACCGAAAATCCTAGTGATGTGAGTATATCTCAACTCCACTTTCTTTCAAAACGATTTGGTTCAACTTTTGAACCATAACCTATCAAAACAACTATGGTGTAAAACACCAATCTATATCAACCTCTCACCGTCCACATTAACTAAGCTTGAAAAGAGTTGTTAATAACATTTGATATCCTTGCAATGCCGTGCAAGAATAACAAATAATCTCATAATCAATATTATGTTCATTTCTTGGTGAGAGTTGATATTCACATTTGTTTTGACTAGGTTTCTAATTATTTCGGTTTTGGGTTCGTATAAAATTCCATCTCATAAGTTCAAAACTTATATGAGTCTCATGTTTTTTGTCATACACAATAATTCTCAATATCTTGTTTTAAAGTAAAATTTATTCTAAGATTGAACAATCAACTTATTCAATTTAGAATGCCATTATTTGATCACTGCAATAACTATAAATAGTTCATCAAACATACCTCAATTGCTTTTAAAACTAAATTGGTTATAAACCATTGTCCATTCTTTGCGCACCAACAAAGAAATCAGCAACCCCATTGCTCCTCACATCCATTAATCTCCCGCAATTTTTATTTCATTAGAAAATAAAAACTTGCTCAAGTAAGTGAATTTTCACCTGTCACAATCACATTCGAGTGAGCATTTGAAACCAAAAAAAAAAAAAAAGTAAGTATGCACTTACATAATTACTTGAAAATTAAATAATATAGTACTCCAAGTTTCTTTTAATTTTCAAACAAAGATTCAAAATTATATAGTTATAATATCATATATTTATAACTCTCTATCAAGCATTTTATCAAACATATGTGGTGCACTAGTTTGATTGCTAACAATAATCTTCTTTTTCATTACCAAAACAAGAGCACGAAGTACTATAATCAAAACATGATCTTTAAAGTAAATTTCTTACATCTCTAATCTCTAATCTCAAGTATCATGTCTCATATTTTGGACAAACATACACAACGATTCTGAAATTACCAAATCTCTCAACCTAAATATTCAAATAGGAAATTTCAAAATGGCTTTTCAAGATAAGTTTCTGATCTACAAGTTTCATGTTATACACAAATCCAAAATATCAACACACAGATCAGAAAAACGAATTCAACAAGGACTAAATTTACTGCTCGTCAGAAATTTTTCGAGACACATTGTGCAGTTTTCTAAAATACTTTAAAAATACTTTCCGGACTCCAAAAATTCTGAAATTTGACATGGATGATTCTCATGATGTTTAATACACCCGGTTAACAAGACCCAATTCAATTTCATTTAGGAGATAAAAATAAGACTCTACAGCATGTTAAAAATATTCGTTTAACATCAACAATATTTGTCTATGTCAACTGTTCACAAAGAAAAAAATATATTTAACCATGTTATTCCTAGTCCATCAATATTAGACATAAAATTAACTCTAGGTATCAGGTTACCTAAAATCTCAAGCATCATGTTCAATCGTTAAAGAAAAAATATTATGGTTATAATTCTATCAAAATAAAACAATGATACTTATCGCGTTTGAGCAATTGTTTTCTTTTGGTATCTATGGAGAATAAACCGTCTTAAAATTGTTGGAACAATTGCTGAATTATGCCTGCAAAATAATGACAAAAACAAACAAAACATGGTTATGGGCCGAGTCGCGGACTAGGTCGCTTTCTTTAAGACGTTTCACGGCTACTTGCCCAAGATTGTGCAAGCGGTTCTTCAATGTCGCATCGTCCCAGGTAAAACAGCCGAGTTCAATCTCTTACACAATCACTCTTGCACGATGAGAGGATGTGAAACTTCTACACTTCATTCTTGCTCAGAAATACTTTTTAGAAAAATCAAGGATGATCACACACTTGTTTTTCTTTCTCACAAAAATTCATTTTCTAATAGAAAACTGTCACATAAAAAAAAAGGCTTCTACAACTCTCCCGATTCTTTACATCAAAAAACTAAAATATTAAAGAACATTCATCTCTTTTTTTCTTTTTTTTTCCAACCAAAATTCTGATTTATAGCCAAGAGTTTCAAAACATTTAAAATGTTATTAAAAGTGTTATTATGGTGGAGTTAACACCATTAAAAACCAAGATAATATGTAACGGTCAAAATTAATGTTAACAAGATTAATTTTTTTCATTTAAGAAACTTAAATGCTATTAAAAACTTTCTTTTTTATTTATTGGGAAATAAATTTATGTTTTAAATATATATTCCATACAAAGCATCTCTCCAACCTTACAAATTCCGGATGTGAAAAGGTGTATCACCTCCTTTTTCCCATTTACGTCATAGGTTACCGAATACTTCGCCTTTTCCTTGAATACAATAGTTGTTGCATAAGTAGTCTATATTGCCATTCCTCATTCCTAAATTTTTCTCTTTCATTGTAGATGGTAGACAAGATAGATGTGTTATTTTCATTTAATACCTTGACACTAGCTACAATATCAATAGATCTTGTTCGTTGTTTGGTCATCACTTTTACTAGCTTATTTTTTTCGGGGTTGAGCTTTAACGAATAAGGATTATTAAGCAAACTCTCTCGGATATGATGGTTGTGATAACATGATTTGACTTTACTCATATACCACAATTCCTTTTCTTCGTTGAAATTAATTGAAGTTTAAAATGGCACCCACACTTTTTTTTATGAATAACTTTCTTTTTCCTCGCGGTCTTTGGTTGATACTCATAACCTTTTCTCTGATGACTCTCATATTTCCCACTAGACTCGCAAACCATTTAAAAGTTGAATATTTTAACTTGTTAATTTTGGACTACGATACACTTCTTGTTCAACCCTTGTTCTCGATCCCACTTTTTTGCATCGTTTAACTCTTTGCATTCAAAGTTGTTGGCATAGTGAGCACTTGTATCCTCGGACAAAACTTCCATAGATTCGGCTTGATCTTCCATTGGTTCACGTGGAAAATCGACCTATAAATATAAAAAATATTGCAAAGGATTAGAAAAATATGCATATGAAAATAGACACCCACGGCATGGAAAAGAAACCATAAGAAAACATACGGTAAGGAATTGCAAACCGTAAGTTTCCCTGAGAAACACTATAACAAAGAAAACAAACCATAGGATAACCTTCGGTAGGGTTTCCAAGCCGTATGTTTCCCTGGGATTAAGTACGGTGTGGATTTTGCACCGTAAAATTATGAATAACATTTAATGCTTTCATGTTCCACACCGTAGGTTGACCTACGGTTTGGAGTTCATATTTACAAACCGTATGTTCTGGGTTAAAAATGTTTACGAATTGGAAAGATGAATGTTCCAGCACGTATATTTGACAAACGGTGTGGTCGATTAATTATCCGCACCGTATGCTGCTTACGGTTCGAATTTGGGGGTTTTCAAAAAACAAAAAAATCAACTTTCTACGCACTTCATGTGATTAAAAGCAAAGAAATTGTTATTGGAGGTATACCCACTCTGTTGAGAATTAGGTTCTTGATATTCATTTTCTTTTGGTTTTTAAGATTCATAATAATGTTCATATTCTTCATGTATAGATTGAGTTTGTGTTTGGGTTTTAAATTCTTAATTATCTATAGGAGTTGGAGGATTGTGTTTGAATGGTATATGAGAATTCACCTACTAGAGCCACTCATTTGGATTGAGAAAACCTAAATTTCTAGGTTTCTCAAACTTTTTCTTCTTCCTTCACTACTCTTGATTTTTTAATTTTAGACTAACAATAAATCAAATAATTCATAGATGGCATTTTAGCCATTACATAATATAGTTGGATAAGGGGATTTGTTATTCACTATTTGGATGCCAGATTTTGTCATTTTTGCCCCTCAAAACTTTTTCCTTGGAGCCCCTATAATAGGTTTCAATAAAAATCGAATCATCAATGGCTTATGAGAATGGATTTTTTGTGGGCATGGATGGTTAGACCATCAATGTGATTTTGTGAAGAACAAGAAGCAGTAGTAGTACAAGATAAGGATGTAAGAGTCTTACTAACGATAATGGTGTAACGATGAGGAAACAAAAGAGATTAGAGAAAAGATGTTAGCCTAGAAATAGAAAAAAAAAAATTTGTTTCAGATTTTTCTGGTGACATGGAAAACATCAAAAACCACTTTTTTCGCCACATTACTTGCCACCTCAAATCAACAATGTTCAACTGTTGGTCATAGAAAAGCTTTTTAGTTGGCTTCACCCGAAAACGATTCATATGTATGCACCATTTCATTTACAGTTTCAGTGGATATTTGTATGCAAATGGTATAAAATTGTTTCCCCAAACATCACTTATTTTGGAAACAGATATCAATTTGAAGTTGACTTGAACTGATTCATTCCTAACGTATTTTTCAAGTTGGGCTATATTGAAAACATAATTAGATGAGGGTATATTTGCTATACATAAAATAGTTAAATTAGAGGATTTGTTGATTACTATTTAGAACCAAAATTTTGTTATTTTTTGAGCCTTCAAAACTTTTTCCTCGGAGCCCTGTAATAGTTTCCTCGTATCTTTCAACAAATTTATTCATGTAATTTGCAACAGCTTAGCAGCGACAGATCTCGGATGCGAATAAAAAAATTCGCAACGGCATGTGACGCTGCGAATCCCCATTGCTGATCGAGAGTCGCAATAGAGCTTATGCCGTTGCGAAAAAATGCAACATGGTGTTTTGTAACAAAGATCTGCCGTTGCTACCCTAGTCAGTAACATCCGGGGCCCGTTGATAATCCCTAAAATTGGTGTAGTGCAAAATTGGAAAACTAAAATCAGGTATGGGAAACCAATTAATAACCACAACACAACCTCTCACAGGGTTGGATATCAAAAGTTCAAGCAATCTAGGATGGACGAAACTAAAAAAAAAAAAAAAGTTGTAAACCGAAAATTGAATCTAGGGAAAGAATACTCACACTTTCTACTGGAAATGATGTTCATTTCGATTCAGATTATCCATTTTATAGACCTGAACCAATTAATGCAAGGATGAACGTTTTTTTTTTTAATAATTTTGAGATGCAGGCCAAATTAATACGAAGAAAACCTTAATTGGGAATTCATACGAACAGATAATGGAGTCTAGGGCTTATGATACATTATGGAATCAAGAAGTTAAAGACAAAAGATCCCAGCAACATGAAGAGAGGTGAATCAGAACCGAAAAAATTCTAACATAAGAGCACCCTAGCTGGCGTGCGTTACTTACAATGAAGGATGTTTTTTATGATCCGCTTTTAATTCAGTGAATGAAAACATCTATCGTAGGATTGAGCATAGAGCAGCCATTGGATCAACCGATCCAATACGTTACTCTAGGAAGGGAGGGAAGATCTTAGCCAGTAATTAGAATTTCCTATGTATCCTGACCGCTGGGTGACACACCAAACCCTCCAGTTGTATAAGCATAGAAGATACTCTCCACCCAAAGATCTTTTCACAGTATATATACATACATACTACTCTTTGATGTGTGTAACTATATGTAATTCTATTATCTAAGCCTAAATACTCATCTAGCAAAAAGTATGTGTAACTATATGTAATTCTATTATCTAAGCCTAAATACTCATCCAGCAAAAAGTGGTCGCCTAGGCGCTAAGGCGTGAGGGGACAGGTTTGGCGCCTCGCCTCACCTAACGCCTGATACAACATAGGTAGAAGATAAGGACGTAAGAGTCCTAAAAAATGTTAGCCTATTACAATAATAAAAAAATAAGTAAATTGTTATATAAGGTCGGTAATTGTGGATGACCACATTTTTTGTGGGACCCACTAAGTTACCAAGTGAAAGACACTTTTGCATTTACGTGTCTCATGTACAGGGTTAATTATCCCTTTGGTTTGTCGGCAAAGCCCATCCCTCATTGTAATTCACCTGTGTATATATATTCATGTTACGACTTTGAGTAATGGTAATGAAATGTGTTTGTACCATAATATTCGGGTAACGATATGACCCTAACTACATCACTATTAGCGGGAAATATTTTTCGGCCCAAGCCTAGTAACCGATAAAGATCGATCCAGTTTTTGGCCAATTTCAGAGGCCCGTTTTCTACCTGAAACCCTAGAAGAAAGTTCTAGAACATCCAGATTATTGTATAAATACAGGGGACCTTAACCCTAATAGGGGAGGGAAAAACCCGAAAAGAAGGTCTAGAAATCATTTTGTAATCCAATCAATAAAATTACTCTCCTTAGGGAGATTCATCCGTGGACGTAGGCACAATGCCGAACCACGTAAAATTTTTTGTCTTCTTTGTTTTCCTCAATTTGTTTTTAACCTAATTTTACCTAAATCTTTAATAATCATCATCGAATCAACGTGTTTATGCCTAAAAGTAATTTTAGGTGCAAACAAAATGAAACAGAAACAGTTTCATTTCTCCCACTTATTTTCTTTGTATTAAGCCGTACATAATTAGAATACTTAGTTGGTATACAACTACAGTACCACCCTTAGTATACTGGTGTACTTGATATATATATTCTCTTATATCTGCTGGCAGTCGTGAATTGGTAATTATATAAAACGTTATCAGCACGAATTGCTCGGTGGTATTCGGTGGGGCTGACGATGTGGAAAAGGATAATTCTCTTCAACCTTGCATATTTGCTTTAACTATTGTTGAGTAGTTTTAAGCATAAATTTTTGTAGTATCTAACTATTTTCCTATTTTGACTAGGACTTGTTAAAACTGAAGTTAGGCATCTTGCCGTTTCTTGTTTGTGCTATTTGGAGCACAGAAATTATACGGTATATGAAGAGATATCTGAAATAGGTACGTATTAACAATGACTCATATTTGTGATTTTATCCGGTTTCAGAATTTAACCAAATATTTGAGTTTTGTACCATTATTGTGTTTTTCCTCTTTAGCCGATCAACCGAAGATTTTTTCGCGTCCTTTTTGGATAGCGTAGAGAGTAAAATTACCTTTGTTGGTACACCAATGATTCTGTGGTGTTAACGGTTTTAATATCGGGAGAGCGAGGAATTGTTGCATCCTGAAGGATAGCAAAATTTTAATATTCCTTTGCTATAAGAATCTCCGAAATTCAAAGTCGTTACCTATGGTCGGAATGCGATGAAAAATGAACACCGGGTTAACATAGTTAACCAGTCTCTATCGTCGGTCCTTGGAGTGACCTTTAATTGATATTGAGACAATTTCTTTTAAGATATAAAGAATGTGTTCATATTTCAACTTTGATAAATTAATATTTCGTCGACCTTGTGTTTATGGGTAAAAATCGTTTCTGCCGATTTTGGTAAATTCGGTAGGTGAGTGAGAAACTAGTTCAAACCCTAAACAAATGTGCTGCACGTGAGCACTTTATAGATTCGAGAGATAAATCTGTACAAGTCCGGCCTAAACCAAGAAATGGCCGTTCCAGACTTGCTTCGGTCACAAAGTGGAGGAGAAGGGTTGATTTGGGGAGAAGCCAAGAAAGGTGTTGAGACCAGAATAGTTCTGGGAGAGTAGTGTCTTGACTTGTATCAGAAAGTGGAAGCTTCGGAAGCTTGCAAGAGATGAAAGCTTTTAGAGAGCTTGCAAAGTTGCCTTTTCTGAGAGTGTAGTATTTTTCTCCTGACCGAGACTTGTTGTCTGGTGGAAATATGTAAAACCTATTTATACAAGTCGAGATTGAAACGTACCCTGGCCTCATGAAGGAAGAGAGTAAAGGGTGAAATAATGGGAGGAGGTGGTAACCGCATGGTGTTAATGGGTGAAAAACGTTTTCACCATTATTTCCTCATTTATTTGACCGCTTTATACCTTTTCACGCTTTCTTAATGTGAGCGTAGTGTACGCCGTAAGCTGTGACCGCCAAACCAAGACCCTGGAAAGCATCCCCGGTTTGTGTTGATGTCTCGAGCGTTGGTTGCATCTTGAGTGCAAATGGTGCTTGCTAGGGCGCATGTGGCATGTGCCAATGGCATGTGCGGAATGCCTTTGTTGCGAGTTGCACCTCGAGCGCAAGTGGCAATGCCAGAGCTGCTAGTGGCGTGTGTGGCATGTGCCAATGGCGTGTGTGGAATGCCTTGGTGGTAGGTTTCACGGTTTGCAAGTTAGGCTACCAGCGTGTGTGTTTGGCATGTGCGGAATGCCTTGGTGGTAGGTTGCACGGTTTGCAAGTTAGGCTACCAGGCGTGTGTGTTTGGCATGTGCCAATGGCATGTGCGACTCCTTGGTGGTAGGTTGCACGGTTTGCAAGTTAGGCTACCGGCGTGTGTGTTTGGCATGTGCCAATGGCATGTGCGGAATGCCTTGGTGGTAGGTTGCACGGTTTGCAAGTTAGGCTACCGGCGAGCATGTTGGCATGTGCCAATGGCATGCGTGGCCGTTAGGGCCGTGGCCTTGGTAAGAAAAGCTACCACAAATGAGCATGTTGGCATGTTGGCATGTGCCAATGGCATGCGTGGGTCAGTTAGGGCCGTGGCCTTGGTATGAAAAGCTACCAACGAGCATGTTGGCATGTGCCAATGGCATGCGTGGCCGTTAGGGCCGTGGCCTTGGTAAGAAAAGCTACCCAGCGAGCATGTTGGCATGTGCCAATGGCACGCGTGGCCGTTAGGGCCGTGGCCTTGGTACGAAAAGCTACCAGCGAGCATGTTGGCATGTGCCAATGGCATGCGTGGCCGTTAGGGCCGTGACCTTGGTAGGAAAAGCTACCGCTAAAGCATGTTGGCATGTGCCAATGGCATGCGTGGCCGTTAGGGCCGTGGCCTTGGTATGAAAGCTACCAGCGAGCATGTTGGCATGTGCCAATGGCATGCGTGGCCGTTAGGGCCGTGGCCTTGGTAGGAAAATCTACCAAATGAGCATGTTGGCATGTGCCAATGGCATGCGTGGCCATTAGGTCCATGGCCTTGGTAAGAAAAGCTACCAGCGAGCATGTTGGCATGTGCCAATGGCATGCGTGGACGACTTGGCCGTGGCCTTGGTAAGAAAAGCTACAAGCGAGCATGTTGGCATGTGCCAATGGCATGCGTGATCGACTTGGCCTAGGTTGCATGGTTTGTAAGCCTAGGCGCGGCGCCATTTTGGCATGGCGTGGCTAGGGCCAAGCCGAGTGCTTGGCTTGGCGTGACGTGACTAGCGTAGAATGGGACCAAGGCAGAGTGCGTTTGGCATGGTTTGCCATTGGCATGGAGGTGAATTAGGGTTTTGTTCGTTGTAACCCTAATTTGAAAAAATACCCCTATTAAATACTGACTACCTGCCTTAAATGTCCTAATAAATGTGTCACTGGTGAAATTAGGTTATTTTTAGGGTTTTACGAGTTTACCCTTTGTTTAAAAACCACCATCAACACCTTGATAGACGAAATTGGAGATTTGTCGGTGTTATGTTAGAACCGTGTACATTGCATTTTGAATGTTTTCTTTCTTGTTTTACCGTTGATTTGCGTGGTAATTAGTTCGGCTTGATTTTAGAGAAGGTATATGCATAGTATACAATATTGTGGCGAGCAATAAGGAGAGTCGCATATTTTGCGCCCTTATGTGTTCCTGCTAGTTTTGTGGCGTGCATAATATGCGCCTATTATTTGCATCAATGAG
Organism: Papaver armeniacum; assembly: GCA_023531295.1. Lineage (NCBI taxonomy): Eukaryota > Viridiplantae > Streptophyta > Magnoliopsida > Ranunculales > Papaveraceae > Papaver > Papaver armeniacum. Next base: position 123,313 of record JAJJWW010006625.1, on the reverse strand, counting down.
CTTTAAAGAGCTAGTGCTTAACTTGCACTTTTTATATGTTGTTATAGTAACAACGAGAGCTGCATGTTTTAAATGCGCCTCGTAGATATACAAACGTCGAGCAATAATGAGTGTCGCATTTTTTTTAAATGATATTTAGAGTTAATATCATGCCTTCTCGTCGCCTGAGCCATTACCTAAATCACAAATTTGGTGAATTAAATTTGCAGCAGTGCCTATGCAAATAAGTCTATCTTTGGCAAAGAAGAAAATACAATTGTGGTAGGCATATTTGAATATGGGAACCACAATAGTTTCCGGTTTAAGAACCCGATGAGCACCGTACCACTAGAAGGTGGAATAATACGGGACGGTGGCATAATGATTGGGTAAATAACCATCTATAAGCCTGGTAAAGCTCTGCTATCGCTGTGACAGACACGATGCGTGCATCTAAAATGTCGTTCATTATTATTGATCTCTATCGGTCGTCTTGGCATGACTGGTATTGATATTGAGATAGTGTCTAGGGTCACAAAATTGGTTTACAGTTTACTGTTAAGTTTGCATGACAATGTAAATTCTTTAAAATATTCCAGCTGGGCAGTAAACGAGAGAGGAAACCTGATCAGTTACCTCTCCTGGGTTGCGTGTTATTATTGTTTTCTGCACCCAGTTGCTCCCTTGATAGGTTGAGTCATGCGAAGCGAATGTTCTGTTGAAGAGACATTCCGCCTAAGGATCGGGGGAGAATTGTCGACGATATTGGTTAACTCCAATTGTGTCTCATCCAGATTCTCACCGAGAAATGCCCGAGGTGTTGGAGATTACTCTATTGCTATATTTAGCAAGAGTACGCTAGATAGATTCGGGATAAACTAAAGTCCTTGCAAGGCATGCCATGGAATCACAACGATTGTTTCATCTCGAAAACATGCTTAGTAGCATAGACGAAAAACCTCTTGTATGAGGTATGCCAATCTAATCAGATAACAACCATATTCTGTTTGAGTGATGAGTTGATAACTCCTGACGAGGAGCATATCCATATAATTTGCATAGATATCTCTCGGAGATGAATATCCGCATATTGAATTTTGGTACCAATTGATTAGAATATCCTCGTACTCTAGAGAATGATGTGAGATTGTTAACTAACTGATTAATAACTTGGTTGTCGATAATGTTCCGAGTAGCTACTGAAATTTTTGTGGATTGATATCCCCTTTGCAAAGAATTATCGACAAAGTTTATATAATTGGAAGACATGGACCTTAGTTCATATTGAAGTGTTTTCTCCCTTGTGTATGCTCTTGAAACTTAGTCTTAGCATCGGTCCCAAATTTGATGCTTGTGTGAAAGCGTAGAGAGAAAAACTAATTGAGGTCGCTTGTTATGCGGCGCCACCCCTTGAAAGTGAGTTTCCCACGGACACTAACCCGGTTGATGCAAGTATGGTCTGGTAGTCATAAATGACTCGACATCTCACCCGGTGGTAACCGTGTATCTATACTCATATAGATTTTAAATGAAACTCTTGTTTGTCATCCGTTGATGTTGTATTATCCTAGTAATACTTTGGGCGTTGATGGTGAGCACATTTGATGTTCTTGTGCACTTTGAACTTATTACTCATATAACCATTGTCATGTTTTTCTCGTTTGAGACGTGCTATATTCCACTGCTGTTACTACTCTATTACAAGATTTGCAAATTTGATGAGAAAATCTTCCCACCGTTTGGGGGAGGAAAGGATATCGCCTAAAAAACGACGTGAAGTATCCTGATTTGCACAAAGATAAACCAGGATGTATCTCATCTTGATGTTTTCATCACTGAAAGACATGTCGAAGATTTGACATCTTCAGATATTGCAAATCAAATTTCTTCCTTGGGAAGCTTTAAATGTAGTAGCAAGTGTGTCACTTAGAACACACCTTGAGCGTGGATGACTAGTTGACTTGAAATATTCTGCACCTCTTAAAAGAAAAGAATCAATCACAATCATTGAAAGATAGTGCTCTCAAAGATACTATCAGTGGAAGATATAATTTCTCTGAGTATAGTTCTCCTAATAATAAAATGTCTCTGCAAAGGCTGTGAAACCTCAAAATGAGAGGATTTCCGTAAGGCATGCATGCAATAGAGAAATTTACGATCGTAATCCAATGATTGTTGATGACATAGTCAAAGTATCCATTGATACTACCGTAGGTGTTGTTGGTTTAAACCACTCTCTATGGGAATGCCATCAAAGGTATGATTGGTTAAACCGGGAGAGATCAAAGCGAGAATAACGATTTCTCAAAAATGCATAAATTTGGTATTGCAGCCCGAACACTCGATAATGTGAGCTACCCTTGGCCACAAACGGTGTTTGCGGTTCCGACATCCGATAATGTAACCCCTAGTGGCTACGGGTGTATGTATGTGCATAATGAGCAAAGTAAAGTCAACTAATGGAACAAAGTCTTTTACAGGAACCTGAGATGGATTTCTTTGTAACATATTCCATATTATGGATGCAGCTACCTTTATGGTATTTGTCTAGCAGTCTTTAAGGGCTCGATGTGCATCTAGTTGATGTGGTTACTGCGGATCTTTATGAAAGACTAGATACAGAAAACAGCATGTAAATTCCTGAAGTTTTTTTCAATTGAATTACCATGTCATAGCATTTACTCAATGAGGACGAAAGTGATCAATCGTCTAAGTGAATGCTTATATTACCCAGGGATATGTGAACCATTTTATATGCTCATAAACTGTGCATTTACTAGATTTGAAATATACAACATCTATTTGATTGGAACTCCTGAAGAATTCTCCAAAGCACAAAATGCTTAAAATAGGAGTTCGAGATGGAAAATCTCGGTAAAACAAGGGCTCAATTTGATTGACCATTGTATCTAGAAGTCCTTTAATTTTGTCAACCATAAAGGTTTAGACATGTTTAAATGGATAAGCTAATCATTCGATCTCTTATTTTTTAAGATTGATCGGCTTACATCTCAACCAAGGAGATATATCACTCTATGGTTTGTATTACACAAAAGATGTGTAAACTAATGGTACATTAACTGAGATATGTTATAGGTACCTAATATTAGGTCTGTAGTAAACATGTAAGTCTGGTTCTACCCAGCACCAATATCGAGACATTGGTCCGAGAAAGTCCCCATCATCTTCGTGATAGCATTAAGCTGGATCTTTTGCATAAAAGATCGATATATGTCTCCCAAAGAGAAAAGATAATCAAACTGTTTAAGTTTTGATTTTTGGAAGGTTTGTTAAAGCAGCTAAAACATTTTCCTAGCTAAAGTCTGGTAGTAGAGGATACTTGTTTATCCTCCGATCGATTATGATTGTTCAGACAAAGCTAGTGGAGAATAAAAAGCTGATACAACCAGATGATCATTAGAAATTGTACTGAAGAAGATCAGACCAAGTTTTACCAACTAAAGGAAGCTGAAGCTGTTGAAGTCATTAGAAGATGGCTCGTGATCTCTATGCAATATTGTCGAACAAAATGATCAACTAAGATGCCTACTCATCGGGGGAGTAAAGCCATAATAGACTATGGATATTGGGAATGTTGGACATTACGCCGTGTACTATTTTTATTTTCTTCCTTAGTCAAGGTTTTCGTCCCACTGGGTTTTCCTTGTTAAGGTTTTAATGAGGCATGCGAGTCCACTATTATCTGCAGTTCAAAATGTTGTACTCTTTTTCCTTCATCCTGGTTTTTGTCCCTCTGGGATTTTCCGGGCAAGGTTTTAACGAGGCAACATATGCGGATGTATCATTGTTCTGAGTACTCATGTTTTCCTATGCTCAGGTTTTGTCCCTCTGGGTTTTCCTGGCGAGGTTTTTAATGACATATCAACTTAGAACGATGATCCTCATCTATAGAGATGTACATATCCATAGAGTTTCTTAAAGTACAGTTATCAAGGAATTGCTGGTATAACTCTGTGAAGGCTTTTATAACACGCGGTTTTTCCTAGCACAAACATTTCAGGTTTTATCCTAAATGGTTTTCGACATAGCTTCATCAAGGAGATAATTCATGACGGCCAACATAAACTTAAAGGTCCAGACACTGTCTTCTTTTTCCTTCGACCAGTTTATATCCATCGGATTTTTATGGCAAGGTTTGTAGCGTGACAAGAATAGTTAGAATGATGGTCATCCAAGGGGAGTGTTACATAAGGTCGGTAATTGTGGATGACCACATTTTTTGTGGGACCCACTAAGTTACCAAGTGAAAGACACATTTGCATTTACGTGTCTCATGTACAGGGTTAATTATCCCTTTGGTTTGTCGGCAAAGCCCATCCCTCCTTGTAATTCACCTGTGTATATATATTCATGTTACGACTTTGAGTAATGGTAATGAAATGAAATAGAAACAGTTCCATTTCTCCCACTTATTTTCTTTGTATTAAGCCGTACATAATTAGAATACTTAGTTGGTATACAACTACAGTACCACCCTTAGTATACTGGTGTACTTGATATATATATTCTCTTATATCTGCTGGCAGTCGTGAATTGGTAATTATATAAAATAAATAATATTGTCGCACAATGGAAAACATCAAAAACCACTTTTTTCGCACATTGCTTGCCACCTCAAATCAGATGTGTTAAACCGCTGGTCCAAGAAAAGCTTTTTAGTTGGCTTCACTCAAATTTGATTCATATGCATGCACCATCATTTACAATCTCAGTGGATATTTGTGTGAGATATTGTTCATTTTCATATTGTTTCCCCAAACAGCAGACTCATTATGCAAACAGATAGGAATTTCGAATCGGCTTAGTAGTCTAAATTTCCTTTCATGGTAACCTCTTAAAAATTAAAATCATGTTAATGGTTTCCCGTAATACTGAATCTTGATTGTGTGGATCTCATTCAAACCGTCCCTTTAATCATCCAGGGCCTCTATTCTTCTTGATACTCTCTGGATTGGAGACAGACGAGTTGAAGCAGTAGAGTGGTTCCCCTTCTTCCTTGTCAACAACTAAATTATTATTCTAACCTTTTAACTTCAAAAAACAAAAAACTAAATTATTAGAGCTAGCACTATGGTGCACCATATCCCTTCCCTATCCCTCATATGTAGGGAAGGGATGGACACAAGGAAGCCAATCTTGCTATGGGCGCTCGTTGTCCCTTCCCTACACCACACGGTTACTGAGTATCCAGCCAACAGTGCCAAACGGCTACTGAGTAGCCAGCCGTATGATTCAACTCGTTTACTTGATCAATACGGCTACTCAGTAGCCGTTTTGTAGGTTTTAGTTATCAGAAGCAGGGTCACGCTCCCCACTTCTTCTTCTTCCTTCTTCTTCTCTATTTTTCTCCTCTCCACACCCCTTTCGATTTGAAAACCCTCTAGTGCGATTCAGGATCTAAGATTCAATGGGTTTGGACCTTACTATACGGTGAATCATTTGCGTTTTCCAATTTCGTGTTTCATCAACAAAATCGTCCAAGGTTAGTGTTTCAAATTTTAGGGTTTAAATTAGATTTGAGTTTGATTATGATTAAATTGGAGATGTTAGGTTAATTAAAATGTGTCCTTGTATGTTGTTTGATCTGATACCTTGTTGATTGAATTTATGGTATATTGTTGATTGAATCAAAGTGGTTGTTGTTTATGAATGATTGTTGATATGGATATGGTATTGTTATTGATAATTTTGGATTGATGCATGATTAAATGAATATGTATTATGTTTAGGGCAGATTGTTGGCGGAGATATTGTATTTGGATGGATAATTTGAGATTGATTGATTATTTTGTTCTAGTTTGATAGATTATTTTGTACAAGAGAGTTGCATTGTAGAATTTTGTATAAAATGGCTTGTTTTGTGATGATTTTGTGTACATGTGTGTTGTAGATGTACTCCGATTCTTTTCAACGAATTATGAAAGATACAATTCCTAGTTTCTTCTAGATAACATAGTGATCATAAACCGAAAATCCCAATCTCAACATCTCGATAGGCGAGAAAGCTACGAAACATCGAAGTAGTGTAAGCCAACTTCATGAATTGTATACCGCAGTTTCTAGATTTCCACATGCTAGAAAACTTGTAGAAGATTGTGTGTTTAGTTCAATTTTCAAGGTATATTATCCAAAACTACAAGACAACTGCCTAACTACTGTTATATTTGAAAGGTGGTGGCATACCACCAATACATTTCACTTCCCTAGTTTTGAAATAGGGTTTACCCCATTAGGATTTACTCAAATTACCGGAATTCCAATTGGCCGAGGAAATCGCATATCATTGGTTGATATGAGTATGGACCAACTGCATGAGATTTCTCCCAAAACCATAGATTGTTTGGTCCCATATCTTAAGGCAAAATCTACAACAAGAAGAAGGAAAGGAGGTGAAACTATGGTTTTTGTTGGAATAGAAGAAGTTAGGCAAGAAAACTTAGTCGAAAAGAGAGTTGAAGTTGTGGATATATGCAAGGGGATCAAGAAGAGTTTGATTAAAGTGTTTCTCGACCATAGACTCGGGCTAGAAAATAATGTTCTTGAACAGGAGCAAATTCCAAGATGGTTTATGATTTGGTGTTTTGGGAATGTCCTTTTCCCAAACAAGAACAATGTTGTTGAGATTAAATGGCTTAGTATAATGAGGGATTTAAATGTGTTGAGGCATTATGATTGGGGTTCGGCTTTGTACGGTAGTATGCTATGGGGCTTGAACACTGGAGTAACGTGCAATAAGCTTGAGTTGCAGTTCTTTTCGTATCCATTGATGGTAAGAATTCATACCCACTTGTAATCTTACTTTCTTTACTTGTTTTTTTGTTGGTGACCGTGTAATTCAATTAGTTGTTAATAATAACTAATATTGTTGCAGCCTTGGTTTTGGGTATATTTCCGATGTTTATTTCCTTACACAAAGGCGGAGAATGAAAATATGGATCCGTGGCCAGCGGGTAGGTTATATGATGGAGACCAAAGAGACTTGAAAAAAGGCGCACAAAGTGATACAGGTACCCATTCAGTGACTCTTGTGCGTTACCAGATTGATAACTTCCCATTCGATTCTGTAGTTTGGTCGCCATGGGAGGATAGTGAATGGAAGACTAACCCATAGGTGGTAAAGGCTAGAGACATGTCTATAACAAGGAGGGTCTTTTACGATCCATTTGGTCGCAACGCCTTGTACCAGGGCAAACGGTGTCTCAAACAACTTATTGGTATGATAGTAATACCGTGCAATCCTCCTGATTCCATTGTAGAAATCAACAATGCATATTTGTACGATAACACTCAACTTAATTCCTTGCATTATGTTGAAGTACCCGATCATGAGTATAAGCCGTGGTGGAAGGAGAGGTCAGTTGGTAAGTACTCAGGTGTAATTGTACATGAAGGAAACAGGGATTTGTATGGTACGCAGGATAACAATGCTTATGTACGCAAACCAACACCACAACGGAGAAGCACATACACAGGAGAGTTGGTGCCCGTTGATCGTCATCTCTTCCCATATCCAACAAAAAATCTGACATCTCGAGTATGCGACCCCGATTTTGAAGCGAGAACATATGCCTATTGGAATGGAGTATTTGTGAAAGTATCCACAACCAAATTATAATGTCAATGGGTACACATGTGTGTATCACATGTCCATTATTTCTTATATATTCTATTTGTGAAAAAATATAAACTCATGTCGGTGTTTACTGTATACAGGAGATGTCGTGTCGTGCATATCGGTGTCAAGGCATGCCAACCATGCTAGTCGCGCCACTGTGCCAATGACAAACCATGCCAACCACGTCTACCGCGCCAAGGCATGCCAACCATGCTAGCCGCACCACTCAACTGCCAATGGCGAACCATGCCAGCCACATCTACCACGCCAAGGCATGCCAATCATGCTAGCCAAGCCAACCGCACCTTTCCTTGGCCCTAACCATGCTAGCCGCACCATGCGCCTACGTCATGCCAAACCCTTGGCCCCACCATGCTAAGCCAACCACACCTTGGCCCAATCATGCCTAACCGTCCATGCCAAACCCTTGGCCACACATGTGCCAATGGCATGCCAGCCACCTTGTTGCACCATACCGTGTTGGACTTCCCCATGCGGCTACCAAAATAAAGGCGTGCAACAATCAACGGCCATCTTCCCATCTAAGATGCAAATCTTAGCTGTCCAAGGTCACCAACCAACGCATGGTAACCTTTGGCCCAACGCCTAAACCCTAGTTTTGGCCACGCGAAACCGCGCCAGGCATGCCGACCATGCCACATGTGCCAATGGCATGCCAGGCCACCTTGTCGCGCCCATACCGTGTTGGCCTTCCTTATGCGGCTACCAAAACGAAGGCGTGCGACGATCAACAACCACCCTTCCATCCTATGTGCAAATCCTAGCCGTCCAAGGTTGCCAAAAAACTCATGGTAACCTTTGGCCCAAAACACGCTAGCTTCCCAAAACTTGCTAGCTTCCCAAAACATGCTAGCTTCCCAAAAATGCATCAAACATGCCACTGTTCCTCTTGAATTCTTCATGAGTTTTACTTTCGGGCTGTTTTCACCTTCCGAGCGAGCTCAAAACCTAAATATTCTAGCGATATGAGATAGGAAATTCTTTTCCGTGCAGAATGGAGTGGCAGACCATCAAAATCCGAGTCCGTATAAGAATTCTACATCGATTCTAGTAAAGGGCGCTAATTAGGGTTTCAGCATACTAAACCCTAATTTAGACAAAGCTGCAAGCGTTTCCCTTCCAAGCTGCACACTGCCAGTGGCTCCACTCCATATCAAAGCCATGCCAGTCATGCTTTCATGTCGTTGGCTACCAAACGAAGGCCTACAACAATCAACGGCCATCTTTCCATCTAAGATGCAAATCTTAGCCGTCCAAGGTCGCCAACCAACGCATGGTAACCTTTGGCCCAACGCCAAAATCCTAGTTTTGGCCACGCCTAAACCGCGCCAAGGCATGCCGCGCCAGCCACCTTGCCGCGCCTAACCCATACCATGCCGGCCTTCCCTTTACAGTTGCCAAAACGGAGGCCTGCAACAATCAACAACCACTTTTCATCTAAGGTGCAGATCTTAGCCGTCCAAGGTTACCAGCTAACGCATGGCAACGTTTGGCCCTAGTTTGGTCGCGCCTAAACAAAGCCAAAACCCTAACTTTGGGCGCGCCTAAACTAGGCCATATTAAAGCCATACTGATCATGCAATAATCAACGGTTACCTGTCCTCTTAAGGTGCAAAATCTCGACCGTCGAAGGTCACCACGCAAGTCTCCCAAGCTCAACTTGCCAGACAACAACAAACGTGCTACATGTTTTCCACAAAAACATTCGAGACATAAACGCATGTCACAAACTGGGGATGCTCATTGGGTATTGGTTTGGCGCTTTACAGTGCAGACGTACACTACGCGCCGTTATAAGAGAGTGTCATAAGGATGAAGCGGTTAGTAAATACAGGGAGTAATAGTGAAACGCCTTCTCTAACGGAACATCAATTCCAGGCGTTACCTGTGACTACCTCCTCCCATTTACTCACTCGTTTTCCATTTCTTAATGAGACCAGAGTACGTTTCATTTCGACTTATATAAATGGGTCTTACCTATTTCCACCGATCAACAAGTTCAGGTCAGGGAGCATACAACACTCGAGAAAATATTTGCTAGCTCTCCATCTCGATAGCTTCCCACTTTCGATACAAGTCGTAAAACAACTACTCTTCCAGGAACCAACTATTCTGGTCTCAACACTCTCTTCGCTTCCCTCCCGAAACCAACCCTTTTCCTTCACTTTGTCACCGGAAGCAACTGGAACGGCCATTTCTTGGTTTAGGCCGGATTTGTACAGATTGATCTCTCGAATCTAAAGTACTCTTTTGCAAAGACATTGTTTAGGGTTTAGACTCGTTTCTCACCCACACACCCGAAATTACCAAAATCAGCGAAACCGTTTTCAATAAAGCAATAGGTTGGTGTCTATGTGGAAACAACATACGAAATTTCAGAATAATTTATTTTCACCTACATGTCCTCGCAGCTCGTCATGTGTTGTGGGGCGTAACCATGAGTCTTTCTTTGTATTCTAACATACTTGCGAACCTGTATTTGAATTTGACAAATCCGTTGTTGAAGTTGTCGTCTGGTTCGGTTATTAACATTTCCAAACACTTGTACAAAGCTGTCAAACACCAACGTCCATTTTTCATAGGCGTTGAGTTATTGAACATCTTCAGTAGGAAGAGTAGCAGATTTACAAAAAAATCGTGGTGAGTGCAACATCTTCTTCTACTAAGTATACCCAACCATTACCATGTTAGCTATTAAAACCAAAAAATGAGACACAAATGATACTAATGCCAATTATTTTGGATTGTTTGTGTTAACGAACTTTTTTCAATTTATAATATGCATTGAAAGTGGCCGTTGGAAACTAGCCGTTACTAAATATCTGTTGGTATAACAAAATATAATTCAAATTATCGTAATTAGAAATATATAAATTAATATTACTAAAAAGGAAACTACATTACCGGAACTGAAACACTAGTTGACTTAAAAGAAAAAAATATTTAAACTAAGCTACGTTGTTCCCTTGCCTCTCCATCTGCCTGGCCAATATGGCATTCTGTTTTATTTCAAAGTACTTTTTTTGCAGTTGGAGCCATCTTTTCGAGATCCAATTGCATTATTTCCCTTTCTTCTTTCTCTCGAGCAGCTTCAATTTGTTGTTGTGTTGTCTCTAGCAACTTTTCCATAATTTGGTTTTGTTGTTCCTGACGAGGTGCGACTGTCATTCGGGATTCTTTTAGAAAATCAACAAGTTTACTGCCCGCGTCACTCATCTGGGAGTCTTGGGAGGAAGGTGTGGCGGGTTTGCTTGACCCAGCGACCTTTTTATTAATAAGGGCTTTTTTCGCTGCTCTAGAAATGCGTTTATCTCCTGTAAATCCACCTGACGACGTTCCAGGTAATGTACTTGGACCAGGGGTATATCCTAATGGAATAAGGATACCGCTTTTGGGACATTATAAGAGTTTTGAAACATAGTTAAATAACATACCCGGTTAATAGAGTCCAAGCCCGGATTACTTATATTAGCTCTTGCAACACAATCGGAATACTTATCCACTTCAGTCTTGATTTTGCTATACCGATTACGAATGCTTTTTATAGTACGTTCTTGTCTATTCCCACCACAAGCTTCCACATACTTTTGAAAAAGTATTTCCCAAAACTCTTCCTTATCTGGATAACTGCTATAATCGAGACCAATGTACTGAGTAAGAATGTGATGATCATCCAAAGTACTAAATCTCGTTATTTGTTTCCTTTTCGGCATCTTACTCTCCGACATTATTGAGCAAAGCAAAATTTAAATCTATTACTTAAACAAAAAATAAATTGGAGAGATTTTAGTGAAAAAATCAATTGATGTAAGAAGAAGAAATTGATTTGGTGTGGTTTGAGTAGAGAATTAGAGTGGTATTTATAGAGGATTCTGAAAAAATGACCGTTGCGATCCGACGGTGGAGAAGATAGAGCCGTTATTAATGATGGATGGTTAGGATAGGGTGTGAGAGAGGTGTAAACGAGAAAAGGTCAAACAAATATTTTTTCGAAACGGCTCATCGAGTAGCCGTATCAATGATAATACGACTGCTTGTGAGTAACCGTAAGCGTAAAAAATACGGCTCTGAGTAGTCGTGTGGTTTCCCTTCCTACAAAGTGGATCGGATGTGATCTTCCATATAGGGAAGAGGGTTAATATCCCTACATGAGTAGGGATTTGAGAGACCATAGGACTTGAGAATTTGCAATTTTGAGGAGAACCCCTCAATAGTGCTAGCTCTTAAGACCAATTGGGGATTTTTTGGATTTGTGAAAAGAAAATGAATTGGGGAAGCGAAGAAAGGAAGAATAACAATCTGTAGTTCAGTACCCCATTTCGGGCATTATCCATCCCAATTTATACGGGTAAAACCCAACCCGAGTACCCACCGGTTATTTATATATAGAACTTTGAGGTTTAGAAAAGGAATTGGGAAATAAATAGAATCGGAAAGAGTTTTTCGAATATATAAAGTTTGTGAATTTTGGACAAGCGGTTCAAAAGATAAATTATTTTTATATTATTTAAAATTGCCCATATCATCATGAGTCACTTTAGATTAAACTATAAATATTTGGACTAAATTGTAAATCAGGAGACTATATATGTATTTTTCATATTTTAGACTAAACTGTACCTAGTTAACTCGGGATGGACTAATCCGTACTTTTTGACGCGTCTTTGGATTAAACCGTTTTTTTTCCCATTATCCATCCCAATTTATACGGGTAAAACCTAACCCGAGTACCCACCGGTTATTTATATATAGGACTTTGAGGTTTAGAAAAGGAATTGGGAAATAAATATAATCGGCAGCCAGCGTAAGGAAGGAGCAGTGTCCATCAAAAGTAATTTTCTTTGGATCTTTTGCACAGGTAAGTTTCTTATGTATCTCAGTCTCAGTTGATTTTATTTTCCTGTATTTCAATTTGAATTAAAGCAATTCTAAATCACAATTTTCTACCTGCCCTTTTATAGTTTTTTTTTTTTTTTTTTTTTTTTTTTTTTTTTTTGAGAGAATAGGTGTGTATCTTTTTAATTGAATCAGGCGTAAGTTTTTCTCGATTTGCATAGGTTGGTGTTGATTCTATAAATTAAAGTAATTCTAAATAATTACCTGCCCTTGAGAGTTTTTGAGATTAGGTTATTAATTGAATCGGTGAGGTTTGATCTTAATTAGCTAGCTAGGGTTCTTAATTGGTTAAATTTTGCCCTATTTCAGTTTCAGTAGTGAAAGATGAACAAATTACAAAGAAAAACACTTTCAGCCCGTCTTGATGACAAGTCCGTGGAAGATATACTTGTCAACCTTCCTGTCAAGTCTCTTATGCGGTTTAAGTGTGTATCCAAAAGTTGGAAGTCATTCATCGAGGAGGATTCAGCTTTCATCCAGTCACATCTAAGTCGATCAATAGCACGCCCTCCTCAACTTCTCATCAGGATTTGTAATTCCATATCTTTCTATTCTCCCAAGGATCACTGTCACGGCTACTTTAAAGGTGAATTGGATTTTCTTCATAGGGTGACAATTCCATGGTCCCGTGGTACCATGTTAAACCCCATCCATGGGTTGTTCTGTGTTGTTGACGACTCAAACGCAGTTACTTGCGTATTCAACCTCAACACTGGGCAAACTACTCCATGGGCACAGTCATCCACACCACTACGGGGTGCTAGTGTCGAGATTTCTCAGATTTATGGATTTGGTTTTGATCCTTTGACTAACAAGTACAAAATATTGTGTGTTTGGGAGATACCTGCTAGGTGTTTTGAGTATGGAGGGAGGAGAGAAGTTGACCAATTTTGTGAAGTTTTTACGTTGGGAGAAAATCAATGGGGAAAAATAGATGAGGTGCCACCAGTTAGGTTAGTTGGACCTGCCGTTTATGCAAATGGTTCGATTTATATGAGGAATTATGCTTTCATGAATCTTTTCTCATTCACTCCGGAAAATAAAGTTATTGTGGCATTTGATGTTGGAACTGAGAAATTCAGAATCATTCAGATCCCAAGATTCATCATTGGTTCTTCTTCAGGGACATTAAATGGATGTGGTGGTGGTCTTCGGCCGGCAAAATATTTACTACAGATAGATGGACGCATTGCTGTAGTGGACAGAGTAGACGCCATGTCGTAAAATTATGGATATCTGATGATGATACTTCTAACAAGGAGAAGAAGATGACAACAACAAATTGGACCAAGGAAACCATATCACTTCCTCCTTCATTCGGTAATGGGTATGTTGGACTTCATCCAGTTGAAGGAACAGATGAGATTATCATAAACCAACATACACCGAACTCACGTCCAAGAACTTTTATACATATCTATATTTATAATCGGACTATGAAGAGTTTTCAAATGATTGACATTACTGGTGTATCACCGTATAAATATTGTTTTAAAATGTATATGTATCATGAAAGTCTTGTACCTGTTCTCCGAAAACCAGCTGTGGAAGAAATGCCCGATCAACCTAGCAGCAGCACCACTATTTCAAAGTCATCACGGAAGTCTTGTACCTGTTCTTCAAAAGCCAGCTGCAGAACAAATGTTGCCCGATCAACCTAGCAGCTGCACCACTATTTCAAAGTCATCACGGAAGTCTTGTACCTGTTCTTCAAAAGCCAGCTGCAGAACAAATATTGTGCGATCAACCTTGCAGCTGCACCACTAGTTTGAAGATGGAAGAAAGCGCTTGAAAAGTTGTTGGGACTATTTTCGATTTTTATAATTAGGCACTAATTTGGGTCATGTCGCGCATTAGAATTTCTTGGATACTGATCAAACAGTAATTTTAGTTTGCTTTGTGCTGCATGCTAAAGCTAATTACGTACCTGCTCCATGTATATTAATCTAGTTATAGTTGTGACACTTAATTCGATCTTTGTTTAATCTTTTGTGTTTTCGACCTCTCACTTTGGTATAAGGTGTAACTGATTGCGCACTTGATGTTTGCTGATGGTTTGTTGGTTTCTGGATGTTCTTCGATGACATACAGTATTTGATACCTACTCTACGTTGTCAAAGCACATATAAATTGTCTGTTCCTATAAGTTTCAGTGCGCAGGTTTGTGCCCCAGGACAGGAAAAATGAGCTTGCCAAGTCTTTTTACAGTTTTTTTGATCGCTGATCACTGTATGCTCTAGTAAATATGTCTGGTTAGAAGAAATGGTACAGGGAAAACTACTCCTAAGGTGTGTTGCAATGCATACTTGATGGTTTTCCGGAGGAATGACGGGTTTTAGAAGAAGTTGCAGGTGCTGAGGCACACCAACTATGAAGAAGCAGAACTGAGGCAAGGACTCACCGGGAAAACAACACAACAGCCGCAAGAAGAAATGCACCACAGTCCACCATCGAAGACATGAAATTTAAGAAAACCCTAAGCGTATAAATCAAATAGGGAGAAAGAAAAGATGAAAGAAACTCCCCCCTCTGGTATTTATTCAGATAAAGCAATAAAGACGCACCGCTGGAACAGAAGGAAGTTGACAACATGTGTAACAAATATACAGAAATCACGGAAATACATTGAATAAAGATATGACAAGAAGATTGACCAAGGATTCTCGCATTACGCCACTTACAGAAGAACAACGCGAGAAGAGGCAAAATGTAGGGGCGAAATATCACACAAGACAAATCCACAGTCTCGCCCCAACTAAGACAATCATCAAAACGAAGAAGAGGATAATTAGGCAAAGAATAATCACACGATAATATGGAAGAAGGTACGAAAAACAAATCACACGACAAGAGCAATGCGACATCAACTAGAAGAAGCACGAAGCGTCGATGCGACAGATAAGGACAGTTCTCGAAAGCCTGGCAAATAATAAAGACAAACTGATATCAAATCCATCTTCAGAGATCTTGCACGTGAACATGGTTGTCTTCTACTAATATATTTGCCTATATAAGGATTCAAATAACAAGGAGAGAAGGGCAGTTGATGGGAGAGAAATCAGTGTAGAATAGAGCTAAGAACCATTTCCAAAGAAGAGAAAGAAGCCATTAGAGTTGTGCTTTTATCTTCATTGTTATTCACTTGTGTCTTTGTGATATTTGTAAGATCATCATATTCTCAATATAAAGCTTGTGTGAAGATAATATTAGTATCAAGTGGTGTATAATATCATTAACGTTTAAGTTTATCTCCATGACTTAAACTTGGTGTTTTTATCATCTCATCGGGTGTAGTTGTGGGATTTTCCGCAACAACAGATATGATTGGTAAAGCTCGTTTATTGGTTCAACCTTTCTTGCATAAATTCATCCTGATTAGCAGAGCTCTTTTGTTGTGCCAATTGGTGCTTTTTTAGAAGCCATTGGTAACTGTAGACATCATCAATAAGTACACAGTCGCAGTTTTTTAGGGAAGAATAGAAATGCCTAGAGTATGTATTGAGCAAAAATATTTATGTTGGGATTCTGCGTCTTCTTTTCAGTTTGTGATTTCTCTTTCTTTGACAATATCAACAATTTTTGTCTGGTAATTTTGGTCAAATTTTTGTTTTACTGTTTTTGATATGGTTGTGTCATCTCCTTGGAATTTTTATGTGGACTGAATTGTGCTGAATTTGTTTGTCTGACATTGTTGGATAATTGGGTTCACTTAAATGTACTTATCATTTCTAAATGTTGGAACATAACACATGAGTTTATTGCTTTTTGTCGTGTACCGTTAAGGGTTTACATCTCATGCATGTACTCACTTACATTTTTGTGATAAACACTAAATTCAAGATAACTAATTATTATTTTTTAATAAACAAGGAACCTTTTCATTAATAGGATTTTAAGGTTACAATGAGTTTAAGATTAAAAATAATCCAGAATTGCCATTAAAACGAAGATAAACCTCAAAAGAGTAGATAAAACCACCAAAATGGTATAGATAACTAATCACTTTTTAATAAGCACTAAATTCTGCAGAAAATCATCTGACGCTTAAGTTGAGATACATTTTTCAAAGGAGTTCATAGGTTAGATTGCGTTTTGTTCACAGTTTTGTGATAAGCACTAGTTTCAAGATAAGATGCTGGCCTGTGTACCAAGCTTGACTTGGGTCAAGGAAAATGGGCCGGCTAAATGCGCATGCGGAAATGAGTCCGGCAGAATGGACCTGTACAATGGGCGAATGAGTCTGTGGAAACTGAGGAAATTACCCGAGCATCATATTGGTGTTGGGCCAGCAAACTGTCTCCGGCAGCAATTTCCTGCATACTTCTCCATGGACACATTCATGTGGAAGTTGCTGGCGAGATTTGTCTAGCAGCAATCATCGGCGGAATTGAACATGTATTGGCACCATTTTCTGGGGAGACTAGACTG
This sequence comes from Papaver armeniacum, assembly GCA_023531295.1. Classification (NCBI taxonomy): domain Eukaryota; kingdom Viridiplantae; phylum Streptophyta; class Magnoliopsida; order Ranunculales; family Papaveraceae; genus Papaver; species Papaver armeniacum. Next base: position 106,353 of record JAJJWW010006625.1, on the reverse strand, counting down.
GCAGCAGTTGCCAATGAGACAGGATCGCGGTTGTCTCCGCGAGACTGGCCTGGCAGTAGTTGCTGGTGCAAGACTGGACTGGGAACGGTTGCCAACGAGATTGGACTGGCGGATAATGTCGGCAAAAATGCATTGGCGGCAGTTGCTGGCGAAACTTGTCTGACAGCTACTGCTGCCTAACTCAGGCGGACCTGGAGCAGATTTTGTCAGTTTTTTTTTTTTTTTTTATGTAATGTAAACTTAGGTAAATGTTTTCGTTGTCATTTTACTGCTTGGTTTCATAATAGCCGATACTGGAGTCAAAATACTAGGGTGCATACAGTAAGCGAGCAAAAATTTACCCGAAAGTTAGGATGTGCTGTGATACTTATGATTAAACGTGGAGGAGAGTTTAACTTCCACTAAAGTGTAGAATTTAAATTGTTGGAATCTTGCAACAATGAACAGCACGTTAGATGTATCAAAAATAATATGTAAAGAACTAATGCGAAACAATTCTACCGAAATAACTTGACGAGGGCAGAATCACGGGTTCAACAAGTTGTCCTTAACACATTAGTTCGCGGGTATACTCGAGTTGAGTAATGCTAAACCCCTCACAAATGAAGATGTGTCCAGGATAAGACTGCCCGATATAACTTGAGTTAGCACAACGCAAGTTACCCTTTCTTCGAACTCAGCAACAGGGATGGAGGTAAAAAACGTATGGAGAAACCCTAGAATGAAAGAAGAATTTTTCTATGTATATATAAAACAGATTTTCGAGTTGTATTTATAGGATGAACTACTTGCAAATCAAGTTAGGTTTTGGTTTTCTTCAAAACAAGTAAAACACCTAAAAGGAATTTACCTAAAAATAAAACTCTTAAGAAATAATTTTGGAATTAATTTCCTAAAGAAAAAATTCGCCCAAAAATAAATCCGTGTAGAAAAAGGACTTGGTGCATGGCATATCGCATGGGTAAAAATATGTATTTTTGATTATATAGTGGAGCTCCACCCACGTTTTACAATTCATACATAAGTGTATGATTATATAGTGGAGCTCCTCTTTAGTTTTCCACAATGTGGGACTAAAGGTTCTACTTCATTCACCCAAAAATGAGTGAGTGTCCTTAGACCCTTAGGTCCTTAGATCAAACCACACCAAGACCATAAAACCTTTTATTTAAAACTCATTTTCTCCAACAATCCCCCACATGAGAATCAAATTATAGGGCCGGGTTACTTGTTTGGATTTCAAGATATGCGACTCCAACAACACCATGAATTTAAGACGGAGTTATGATGCAGTGTGAAATTCTTTTGGTGTATAATGTGCAATCTCCAGTATCATAATTAATGACGATATCGAAACTACCTAAAAAGGGAGTCTGGGACTGGCCGGGGTATTATAGGCAACTCCAAGTCTCCAATATCATAATGGAGTTTGAATTCAAAACCAAGAAGCGAGTCCCATGGTATATAATCCTTTCGTAAACAAAAATTAAACGTAGTGCACAAGATTTATAAAGTATGCCTCACCCATAGCCCACAATGGAGTTCATACGGTCCATCATTCCCACTCGATACTGCCATCAGTCACGTCTATTATAACTCTGTTTACACCACTGACTTTATTGCAAATCTCCGTGCTCACGTCAACTAGAAAGTTGCGTGATACCTGGAAAGATTTTCCTTGAGATTATTATGAGATATAAAAACAAAAAAACTTAATCTAACAGAAAAAAAAACTAACCTGTCTGCCGTTACTCCGTCCTGGCTAGTAAAACAACAACATGGGAATGTGTTCTCTTATCACCCTGAACACCAACTGATTTTGTGGGCAAAAATACTGCGAATAGAATCATAAAGTCCAGCGACTTAACGAAGATCTCATCAACCTGGAAATACATTAAGCAAATGTAAGAGCTAGGCATTCCGCAAGGAACCCTATCATAATACACAAATCAACAGTCAGCAGACCTGTCGGAGAATATCTAAAGCATTTCCTTGTGTGACATCATCACCTAAGATTCGTACAGCAAGACCGTGAGCAGGTAAGGGTTGACGCTTAAGAAACTCCTCGGGTACGTTTAAGATCTTTCCAAGGTCGCGCACCTGAGAAAGAAGCACTGAGAAACACAAAGAGAAATGGTTAACACTAAGAAAATTCTAGATTTTTCTTAGAATTTGGAGATGGGGTTGGGGTTTCCATTGTGAGTTTCTAGGGTTTTCTTTTGGTGGTGGAGAGGAGGAGGAAATTAGTTGTCTGGTTTAGATTTAATCGGCTCATTAATTGTCGAGATATTTTAAGATGACATTGCTCTCTGTATGGCACGGCCTATATAAAACGTACAAGGCGAAGCAGTAAGAAGAGGGTTCATATGCTCCTAGCAAAATACATTCGACGAGAATATCGGAAGCTTTCTCTGACAGCAATTTTTTTATGGAGGTTATCCAAAGTGAGGGATAGCAACTTCCTAAGCATGTGTGTTGTCCAGACTTGTTGCCTAACCAGTCAAGAGTAAACACGACTGAATCTAATTAGCAAGGTAACAAGACGTGCAATTTCCTGGTTCAAAGATTGCCATAATTTCTCTAAGAGGGAGATGTTTAAGAAGGTAGTAAATAAAGAATAACTCATTGAGGTGTTTCATAATTCCTCATTTCAGCAATGAAACGACATGCTTCAAATATACTATCTGGACCCCTCTTTGCCTAGGCAAACCAAACACCGAGATGAACTAGATTAGCCACACCCACTATCTCTACCGTCTTTCGTTTTTGTGTCCGACTCTTGGATGGAAGCACCCTGGTCCTTCCGCAAAATCACAGGTGCCAGAATTTGACAGACTAATAGGCGTCCTATAAATATGTGGATAGTTCATACCGTTCACCAGAAACTCATTCCCACTCAGTTGATGGTGATTCTTACATGAAGTCTTCAACAGCTCTGTTTACACCCTCTGACCTCATTGCAAATCCCGTTACTCACTTCAACCATAAATTTGTGCTCAAAATGATACCTGGAATGATTATCGCCGAGAGTAATGTTTGCTCAAAAGTCAAACGGCAAATGGGTCATTTGTCCAAAAAAAATTTAAAACACGGTTCAAATGGACGAGTAAAAAATTTTATGGGTGAAATGGACAAAAAAAAAAAATAGCAAGGATGAAACTGGATTCATCCTGGCTTAAACTTAAAAAATAGCAAGGATGAAACTGGATGCATCCTGTGTAAAATAAAAATAAGAAAAAATATTTGAAAATGTACATGATGAAACTGGTTACATCCTGCCTATTTTTAAATTTTTGTCCATTTAAACAGTATCTAAATCTGACTGTCCTTTTCACCCAGGAAATGTTGATTTCGGTCTTTTTAACCAATTTTGTGAAAGTCAAAAGCTAACAAATGATGGAACAAGGCATTTGTGACTCTGGTGGCTATTTGCATACGTTTAATCTTCATACAATGATGAAAGAGGCCATACACATTAAATCATTTGTAAAAGTTTATTATTGGCATTCATCATGACAACTCCACAATAAAAAAAGAAAAAAAGAGTAATATGACTGAGCATTGAACTTCAGTTGAACCTCAAAATTATGCTACATTCATGTCTACCTAACATACAGTACGACGTTCTGACAAATGATACAGCTCCAAATTCAATTTTGGTTATATCCTCGCGATGCTATCGTATTTTAAAGGTCTGTAATGAATCTCAATATTCACCCTTGAAGATGTTGCGCCATCAAGTAATTGTGATTCCATGCCCTCGGGACGGCATTCATAAATTTACCAATTACAAACATTTAAAGGGGAAAAAAGGAAAAGTAAAAAAGCTTATCCAACAGAATTTTTTTTACCTGTCGGTCATCATTCCACATCCTGGCTAGTAATAGCTCTAAGACAAACAACACGGGAATGTGTTCTATTATGTTGGAAAAAACTGGGTTGCAATAGAAGATGAAAGAACACAGGAAGAGATTGTTGTACTCCAAACTTTCAAGGCTCATACGATTTCTTTTGGACAGTTATTTCTACCCTCCCAATAAATTGGCGATTACAACGGTGTATGTAAAATAATGCCTTGAGGATACAATGAAAGCCCTACAACGGATATTGAATTCAAGGTTTGTACCCTTGATCCAATCAAGAACACATGTAAACAAAAGTTTTGATGATGCTTTTGAAAAGAGAAAACGAGAAAAGGTTTTTCGATGTGTTTTCAACGAGTTACGGGAGATGCCATTTATAGGGGTTTTCGCATCTGTTGGGAATAGACATCTTTTCACCAACGAGTTTCTCTTCACGAAACGACGAGTCTCTTCATCATCGACATCAATGGCGTCTCGTTGGATTTGAATATTCTGATATGTTTATAACGGTCAAAAGTAGTTACCACCAAAAATTCTTCCTAAGTCGACCACAGCCTGGGGGGCTACGCCCTCCAGGACCCCCTTGGATAGCGCAGTTGAAAATATTCCAACATATTATCACCCTGAAGCATAATGATTTCGATGACGTTGGAAAAGATAGTTACCATCATACATTTTTTGAAATCTTGGCAACTGGTCCTTCGGATTACTTCAAAACTGAAGCTATTTCGTGGGCATGGGAGCTTATCGCCCAGGTGTATTACCCAATATATGCTACCTTTTTTGTTGGTGACCAGTGCTGGATATATATCTTCGTTACCGATTCTCCAATAATACAACTCATGCATTATCCACCGATTCGTTACAACTTTTTGTAACACGGTTTTCACTTATGTATTACATCTCGTAATTCCAACAACAAAACAAGAAAAGAATGATAGAAAAGAGATGGTCAATCACAAAACTTAAACATACTTACTTGGGTGTATTGAGGCGAGTAATCTCTTTGCTTAAGACATTTGATGCCCTGTATATAATGTTGTTACAGATTTAGCGGCACATGTCTCCAACATTCAACAATACCTCGATGTTTTTCGCAGCACTTCGATAACACCGAACAGCGAACGCGAATGGATGTAGCACAAACTCTTCTTTAACTCTTGAAGACACATGCAAACTCTTAAATTCTAGTACTAGTTTTATGACTCTAAAACATACTTGCAATGGAGAATAAGTGGGGTTTATATAGGCTAGAGGTGACTCTTGGATAAGTTCTTTCATGAAGAGTCACAACCCTTAATGGAGAGTCACATCCCTTGGGATAAGACACTAATGTTGAAAAAACTCAAGTGAGTTGACACACCTATTCATATTTCTATTCAAAAATTCCAACAATCCCCCACATTGAATAGAAATTCATGCAAGTTTAATGCAGACACTAGAAAGAGTTTGTGCACGGAACATCACTGCATCGGGAGAGATAGCTTTTGGCTTTGAATCTTCCGTAGTGAATACCTACCGGGTTTACTAGTTGTTCGGTGAACGCGATGTCTTGAACCGCCCAACTTTATGATGTAAACCGATGCAATAGATATCACACAGTTTATTTCCTTACATATCCGGTTCTCGGTTGTGTTCATTTCGGCCCTGAACGATGTTGGTTTTCATGAGTGCTCTAGATTAACTTAGCCTTATAGTTATCATGGAAGCGGCCCCACTTCACACTCATATAGGTGATCTCCTATTTGAAAAGTATCCTGCCATACTTTCTTAGTGAAAACTAAGCCATAGGAATCATTAAGAGATATTCTCAGCCTCTCACTTGACAGGCAACACTGTTTCATCATAGAAATGGGAAAAAGAGTAAACTCTCACAGTGTTTTCGGTGAGTATAAATTTATAACTTGGTTGTCCCTTTTGAACCTAGATAACCATGGGATCTCCAATCGCTAGGTTGGGTGTCCGCTATAAATACTACTCTATATAGGCTATCCCATTTCCCTCGATGACGCAATTATACGCTCTCTAGAATTCGTATCGATTTGCCGTCTTGATACAATTCACATACAATATTTCTTTTCGATGCGCGCATTTGAGAGCAATTGCTTTATGGTACTATATCGTCGATCTATTTATCGAGACATACCATAATCTCAAACTATGTGTTTCTTCCAAAATAATTGTTTGATCAGAACAATCTATTTTTAGCATACATATACTTTGTCCACACAAGTATATATTCAAGAAATTTTTGAAATCACTCTACTGTTTTACTGACTTTGCGTCCAAAGTACGGAGTCCAACGTTGATTTCGCTATCAACATTTGTTTAAGTGATTTATTTCAGTACTCTCGCATTTCGCATTTTCTAAAACACATAGTTCAATCTGGATTACTTTGAATCATTATTGTTTAAGATTCAATGGAGGAAACTATCCTCGATAGTTTCCACCTATCTCTTAAATTCCGGATTGTACTCATTTATCGCACAATCGTGCGATCTAGTACACCTTGGGTGGTACAACCCTTTCCCTGTTTCAAGAACACTTTCTTTGACAGGCATTAAACCCATATGCTTAATTTCCATGATTATTAATCTTATGGTCAATTTTTGTACTAGATCTATCGGCCCCCACATTTTTCACGAAAATGCTCTCTTGCTGAAAATCATCCTTAAGGTGCAACTTCTGAAAGCACTGTCAGTGCATTTCCTCAGGCCGTGCATTCAAACACTGTTTCAAGCTTGAAGCAAAATGTAATGATCAAAATACGCTGACTTGTGACATAATGTTTCTTTGGTTAGTAATAACACGAACTGAAATTATTAACCAGCAAAGGGTAGACCCTTTCGGAACAGTAACTACTAAATAAGAATCCAAATTCTTAATCAAAGTCAAATATAGAAGTTCAGCCTTCCTGGTTAACGAGAAATCCAACTTCTTATCGTACCTGATCATATAATAATCCATGTGATTAAATGATCCATCTCATAAGAAATCCGGCAATCAAGACAACTGATTCCAATTTCATATTCCCATATTCATGATCATTTTATAATGTCATGAGACCATTGTTATTCTTTAAGAATTACTGCATCACGTTTTTGAGAAACGAACCCCATATTTGAAAATCAAAAGTTCAGAGAACTACAACTAGAATGTTTCTTCTCCTGGTAATTGTATAGCCTTGCCCCCACAATTCACCACTACTAATTTCAAATTAGTTCTCGTTTCAAAATTATAGTCTTCTGCCGTGAAATGGATTTAGCCTTTCCATTTCATAGATCACAAATTTGGATCTATTTGTTCAAATATAATTATGGGCATACTTGAATCAATAGATTCATGAGGATTTTCTAAATTTCTGATAACAGTACTTTACCATCTACCCAATTTAATGTCGAATTGGTGTCAATGGAATTTAACCATGTTCATCTTCGAAAAGGCAAGAACCGTGTGCTTTCCTAAGAAAATATCAAGAGTTGCGTAGACAACGTTTATCACCGAAGACAAGAAGTCATTCAATTTGAATACTTCATCATCACTGTCTCTTAATCTATATGTATCCTTGGTGCTTGGTAGTCTATTCTTTTCGTATGAAATGGTGCAGTTCCATTCGGCCCCATTTTAACCAGTGGTTTGATCTAAAGTCAAAACCCCACAATTAGGAGATATTGTACTAATAACAGCAGTACTTGACATTTTAGTATGTACCGACGGTCCAAAAAACAGTAAAACCATACTTTCATTACCGAGTCTGCGCCATCAAACTTGAATTAATAATCCCTAAACCCAAGCGAAGATTGAATTCTTACTGTGTTGTACAAGTGTCTGTCTCGTCCAAAAATGAAGAAGATCTTAATAGCCGCTAACTGCAACACTTTTTTGTTAGTATGGGGTCTAAGCAAAATGTAAACCCCAAGCCCTTGGCCATAGTTTAGATCTCATTCAGATCATCAGTCAGTAATTGGACGTTAAACTTTCCGGCATACGGTGTCCTTTACACAAAGTCGAATGTTCATAAATAAATTGGACAGACGCGTCAAGGAGGTACCAGAAGAACAGCGCCTTCTTCACGAGATTATATTTTTCTAACCCAAATACAAACGGACTCGTGTCTGTTTAGATTTGAATCCAGAATGCAAACGGCTATTACTTCAACCACCGCGAAAACTATCTTGGATTCGTACAGTTCAACCAATTCGGATAATTCTAACACGGTTGCTAGATTTATCTTCACCTTCTATGGCTACATTAAACTCCACATATGTATAGCCATGAGGACCACAACAATTCCTTGGATTCAGTAGTTTTAATGAAGCCTATCTTTATAGGACATCATTCATCTGAATTACAAGTTTAACTTTTCTCCACGAAATGTCGTTTCAAACCTCAACTAGGCACTCTTAAAAGGATTCTCAGCTTCTAATACACTTATTAAGCCGACCAGAGCGAAGCGGGAGGACTTTATATGGTGACTTTGTGTCAATGTGAGCGTGACATTTTTTTCCAATTAGCACAAAAGATTGGATTTGGTTCAATGATGAAAGGACGACACTTGCCCCTCTAAATCAAAATTTTCTTTTTTTTTCATTTAGACACTTTCGTAAATAAACTCAAGAGGAAGGACACTAAGGTATTAGACATTTTCGTAAATAAACCAAAGAGGAAGGGTAGTAAGATATTAGACATTTTCGTAAATAAACCAAAAAAGAAGGGCAACTAGATATAAGAGCCAAATTTTATTATAATTCCTTATGTATCCTATTTCTTTAGGGGTATAATTGACAACCAAACTTTAATATAACATATCTAAAAATCCGTGCCTTGAAATTTTACAAATTTTATCTCGTTGAAAAGGTTTTAAAAAAATCTACGCAATGAGTATAAACAACAATATTAAATTTAGAGTTTTTACGAAAAATTTGGAAAAATATTTATCATTTTAGGTTAGATTTGTGTTCAGACCACAAATTAATCCTTTGACGAAAAGATATATCGTTTCATTGAGAGATGTATACGTTTGACATTAATTTAAAATCCTTTGAAGAAAAGACGTATCGTTTCATGGAGAGATGTATACGTTTGACATTATTTTAAATTAGTGTCTTTCCCACTGTTCGTCAATTACGATAACGGCTGAACAGAATTAATTAATCATAAGATGTTTTTAAGAACACCATAATTAATCATCTAGTACAGCAATTAACTGTCAAGTATACAATTGACAAATATGTCTCTTAGCGACATCTCTCATTCATGAGAAATTAATCATACATGAGAAGACTCTGCATGTCCATAACACTTGCGTTATTTGCAACTCTCATATACGAAGGAACAAGAAGCTATCAATATTTCTCATGATCAATGATAGTTGACACCCTCGTAAATGTTGGAAAACAATTACTAAAAAAGATTTTTAAGGTTTTAATAAAATTATACTTTATTGTTTTCTTTTGTGAATGAAAAAACTTATTAGTCCCACATTGTGGAGTTTCCACTTTTTAATTGTTTTAAGAGACTATATAAGCTTTTTAGTCCCACATCGGGAAGTTCTTCTTCTTAAGTTGTTTTGTTCCATTATATAAACAAATTCACTACTTTTGTAAAAATCATGGGAAAGGGGTTGCTCCTTATTGTAGAGGGACCCCTAAGGGAAAATATTTTATAGCCGTTTCTTAAGTGTTCGCGATTTTCCTTAACGGTTTTTTTCGGAGTTGCCAAGCTCAAGTTGAGCATCTACTACATATGCTAGTAGTAGGTGTAGTAGGGTGTTTTATCCTGAAGATATCCGTCCTGTGAGGGCTATAGCATCACTCTTGAGTGTAGCCGGGCGCTAATGTCTTAAGGGCAGCGTGTTGAACACGTGACTCACTGCTTTTTCCAAAGTTTTGCCTTGTTGCCATTGCGAGATTTGGGGAGCTCGTCCGTTTCATCAAATCGATCACTTCCACTATAAAGGAGCTAAGTATCAATAACTTTTGCTTATTTGATTTTTCCTTGTTTTTGATTATTGCACCCAACAATCTTAAGACATTAGAATTTGTAATAATCAAGAATGGTTGATTGGTTTGTGAATCATGGATGTTAATTATGGAATGCAAAAACAGAAAACGAATTTTTGGTCAGCTGTAGAGTTTCGAATTTATCTCTCAACCTAGAAGGAATTTCGATGAACCCTTTTGACACAACGTAGTGGACATCCTGATAGTTACCCACGTAAAATTTCAGAATTTTTGGAGTTGTAAAAGTATTTTTTTGATATTTTACAAAACAGAGAAACGTTCCTGAAAAATTCTGACGAGCAGAAATGTTTTGTTAACTAAAGTAGTTTTTATGGGGTAACCATGAGTTTTTTGATGTGGTGGTTCAAACGAAGTTTGTAAATCTAGATATTATCTTCAAAACTCATATTTTGTCTTCCGTTTCGGAACTAAGGTTTCTGAGATGTGGTGTATTAGGTGATTGGGAAATTACCATCTCCGTATTCAGAGTATAAACGAAGATTGTGACATGAAACTGGAAAGGGACATGGCTAACAGGCGCATGTGGATGAACACAATTTTTCCAAAGCTGACAAAGGTTGGAACATTAAACGCAACTCTAAGCGTAGTCTTCTTAAGAAAGGTATGTTTCATAAACCTGAATCTAGCATTACTTTAATTAAGGGTGATTTTTATGTGTGTAAAATCCTAGCCATACGGCAGTAAATTGTAGGCAACATAAAAACCTTAATTAGTAGAGAGTTAATGCTAATTTAGTTGAAACAAACTAGTACGAGTTCAGTGGAATGATGTCGGAAGTTATTTTAATAACTAATGTGAGAGACCAGTAGGTGGACTTTGGAGCCACCAAGCATGTTTGTTGAAACATAGACCTGTTCACCTCCTATCAGAGGATAGGAGATGTCGAGAAACTCTATATGAGTAACTCACCTGCGACAGAGGTTGCATAAAAGGGAAAGGTCGAGCAGAAGCTCATATCTGTAATATTCTCACATGAATGAAGTTTTCATGTTCCGGGCATATGCAAGAATCTTGTATCTTGTTCTGTTGTAGATGGTAAAAGATTTAAAATTTTCATTGAATCTGGAAAACTTGTTGCAACTAGGAAGTGATTTTTTAGGCAACAATTATAGGACTTAGGGTCTATATAAGCTTAAAGGAAAATCTGATGAAGTGAACATAGATGATTCATGTGCTTTCTTCTGTGTGTCTTTGAATGTTTTGCATGGTAGACTTGGAACCGTAAAATTATAAGTCAATGCATAAACTTCCTAGCATAGGCTGCGTACCCAAATTTAGTTTGGATCTTGAACACAAAAGTTAAATATTCGTAGAATCAAAATATGCTATAAAACCTTTTAGCAAAATTGCTCAGAGTAATTCTAAGCCCTTAGAATTAATTCAGTTAGACCTAGTTGACATGAAATCAACCCAAACTAAGGTGGTAAAAGGTGTTTTTATAACTTTCATAGATGATTGTACGAGGTACTATCTTGTATACTTACTTAGGGGTAAGGATGATGCCTTAGAAGCCTTAAGAGTATAAACTTGAAATTGAAAGCAAAGTATATGTTACCACTAAAAGTGTTAGGTCTGAACATGATGGCAAGTATGAAATTCATATAGGAGAACTTTACTTGTTAAATGGTATTATTGATGAGATCACACCTCCTTATTCACCGTAGTCTAATGGTATAGTTGATCGTAAGAACAAAACCATTAAGGAGATGATTTACGCCATGTTGATTAAAGGATTAACCGCCAACTTGTGGGGGGAGGTCTTCCTCTGATTTTGTTATATCCTGAATAGAGTAACCTTTAAAGGATTAGATAAAACTCCATATGTTTATGAAAGATAGACAACCTTCTTATGCATACGTCAAAGTGTGGGGGTGTTTAGATAAGATATCCTGAGTACCCTACTGCATATAGTTTTTGGTTGTGAGTTCTGCTTTTTCTGACTTTGGTGTGAATACTATTATGAAATCTAGGGATGCTGAGTTCTTTGAACATGTTTATTCTTAATCATGTACCTCATTAGAGATGTGATGTTGATCCCCTAGATTTATTTTCAAATAGTCAGAACTTATCTTTAAGGAAGATGAATTAGAGTTGATCCTAGGAGAAGTAAAAGATTAGAACTGAGACTTCTTATGGACCTGACTTCTTAATAAGCCTAGCTTAATCTGAGTTCCAGACTCGTAAAGAAGCCATAACATCTATTGAAACCCCATTCTGGTGAGAAGCTTCATTTAGTGAAATGGACTCAGTCTGTCGGAACCAGACTTGGGAGCTTGCTAGTTTACCTCTAGGGAGTAAGACCATGTGATTTAAATGAGTTGAGACGTTAGATATATGGAACTGTGGAAAAATATTAGGCTAAGCTTGTAGCTAAAGGATATAAATTAAAAGAAGGTGTAAATTTCCTTGATTCTTATTCACTTGTGACGAGAATTACTTCTGTTGAGATGCTAATTGATATTGCTGCCATAAACAACTTGGAGATACATCAGATGGATGTTAAGACAGCTTTCCTAAAACCGTGAATTAGATAAAGAAATTTACATAGACCAACCCGAGGACTTTGTAGTGAAAGGTTATGAAGACAAAGTTTGTAAGTTGAACAAGTCTTTGTATGGTTTTCAAATAAGCACGTAAACAGTGACATGGAAAATTTGATAATGAGATAATGTGTAGTGGATTTAAGTTAATGAATCTGACAAGTATATTTATAAGTAACTTGTTAAGGATGCCTGTGTGATTGTATGCTTGTATGTTGATATGTTTATACTTGATACAAACATAGATGTGATTAATTCCACTAAAACCATGCACTGAATGAGAACGTTGACTTGAAAGACTAAGGCTTTTTGATGTAATCTTAGGGATGAGGATTAGAAGATAATCAAACATTTATAGTCTTAGTTATTCTCATTATGTTGAATTTGTGCTTAAGAGATACAATCAGTCTGATTGCAAGCCTGCTTGTACTCCATACGATTCTTCTTGTAGACTCAAGAAAAATAAGGAAAATGGAGGATCTTAACTTGAATACTCAAGAGTTATAGGATGTATGATGAATTTAATGAACTGTAAGAGTCCATACATTGCCTATATTGTGAGTAAGTTAATTAGATATACTTGTAGTCTAGAGCAAGAGCATTGGGATGCACTTAGTAGAGTATTATGGTACCTAAAATACTCTATTACCTTTTATTTGATTTATGAAAGGTATCTTGCTGTCCTTGAGGGACTTTATGATGCAAACTAGATAGTTGACTCAGAGGAGTCTAAGTATACGAGTGGATATGGTTTCACTCTAGCATGATGGTTTGTTTTTGGAGATTTCCAAACAGACATATATTGCTCAATTCATTATGGAATATAAGAGTATTGCGTTAGATAAAGCACAAGAGGGGGCCGAGTGCCTAAGATGCTTTTTAGAAGACATTCCTCTCAGGCATAGGCCTGTGCCAGCTATATCTATACATTGCGTTAGCCAAGCTATAATAGCTAAAGCTAAAAATAACTAATCTCAATCGGCGTTATTTCCATTGATTGGATAAAGTCCAAGGAGAATATCGCGCAATCTTTGACGAAAGGTTTGTCCAAAGAGATAGCTAGAAATGCATCGAGGGGGATGGGGCATAAGCTCATAAATTAAACTTGCCATGAAGGATACTCAACCTTGCTGACTGGAGATCCCAAGATCAAGGTTTCGAATGAGACAACTAATTTATGGTGGGTAAAGGTAAACACTATTAGAGAATTTTATTCTCTGTCCCTTCCCTATGGTGTAGACGTGATAGTGTGACTGCATGTGAAGGATGACTTTAATAAGTCTTAATGAGTTCTATAGTTTCAATTTAAGATTGAAGTGGGGTGTAGCAGTAACACTCTTTATAGAAACTCACCTATCTGAATGAGGAAGTGGGGCCGCAACCTATGAGAATATGAGCTTTGATTCTCTAGAGCATTCTGAGAAACAGGATATGTCCAGGGCCAAATTGGACAAAACGGCACGAGCTTGGCAGCACCATTGGAGATATCATCCGTGGTTGTTACCGCGAATTACATCAAATGCTAGCAGTTCAAGACATAGTTCACTGTCTCTAGCAAGTAATTCCGGTAATATCTCACTAAGCAAAGGTTCAAGACCTCATGGACACCTCTGCCTAAAATGGTATTTCCTGCGCTTTTTATGTGATTTTCTTTTTGATGGTTTTGGTATTACTGGAACTTAGGATCTAAGGGTCACTAAGGGTTCACTAGTTCATGCTTTTTCACTTTGGTGAAAGGAACCTTTAGTCTCACTTGTGAGGAACTAAAGATGAAAGCTCTCTATACTATATGATTTTAGAAATCCATAGTATGACCCTGTGGTCAACACACTGTTGTGTGAGGGAGATGACGTTGGAATGGCTAGTATGACTTCAACATGTACGATCTGTCTGTATTTTCAGTTAGTTCGGGTCGTGATATTGGGTTGTTGATTTACCAAGATCTATCTGTGTTTTCGTGTTTTATTGATTTTTCATTCATGTGGGGCATTGTTGGAAAACAATTACTAAAAAAGATTTTTAAGGTTTTAATAAAATTATACTTTATTGTTTTCTTTTGTGAATGAAAAAACTTATTAGTCCCACATTGTGGAGTTTCCACTTTTTAATTGTTTTAAGAGACTATATAAGCTTTTTAGTCCCACATCGGGAAGTTCTTCTTCTTAAGTTGTTTTGTTCCATTATATAAACAAATTCACTACTTTTGTAAAAATCATGGGAAAGGGGTTGCTCCTTATTGTAGAGGGACCCCTAAGGGAAAATATTTTATAGTCGTTTCTTAAGTGTTCGCGATTTTCCTTAACGGTTTTTTTCGGAGTTGCCAAGCTCAAGTTGAGCATCTACTACATATGCTAGTAGTAGGTGTAGTAGGGTGTTTTATCCTGGAGATATCCGTCCTGTGAGGGCTATAGCATCACTCTTGAGTGTAGCCGGGAGCTAATGTCTTAAGGGCAGCGTGTTGAACACGTGACTCACTCTGTTTTTCCAAAGTTTTGCCTTGTTGCTGTTGCGGAGATTTGGGGAGCTCGTCCGTTTCATCAAATCGATCACTTCCACTATAAAGGAGCTAAGTATCAATAACTTTTGCTTATTTGATTTTTTTCCTTGTTTTTGATTATTGCACCCAACAGTAAATGCGCCACCTATCCCTTTGGATGTAACCATGACATACATTGTGGATGTAAATTCAGTACTTTGAACTGAATAGTCAAAAGACGGGGTAACGTCTTTACCATCAAATCAGTAACCAAGATAAATCAAATGTCTTAAGATTGTTGGATATATATCTTCGTTACCGATTCTCCAATAATACAACTCATGCATTATCCACCGATTCATTACAACTTTTTGTAACACGGTTTTCACTTATGTATTACATCTCGTAATACCAACAACAAAACAAGAAAAGAATGATAGAAAAGAGATGGTCAATCACAAAACTTAAACAGACTTACTTGGGTGTATTGAGGCGAGTAATCTCTTTGCTTAAGACATTTGATGCCCTGTATATAATGTTGTTACAAATTTAGCGGCACATGTCTCCAACATTCAACAATACCTCGATGTTTTTCGCAAAGACTTCGATAACACCGAACAGCGAACGCGAATGGATGTAGCACAAACTCTTCTTTAACTCTTGAAGACACATGCAAACTCTTAAATTCTAGTACTAGTTTTATGACTCTAAAACATACTTGCAATGGAGAATAAGTGGGGTTTATATAGGCTAGAGGTGACTCTTGGATAAGTCCTTTCATGAAGAGTCACAACCCTTAATGGAGAGTCACATCCCTTGGGATAAGACACTAATGTTGAAAAAACTCAAGTGACTTGACACACCTATTCATATTTCTATCCAAAAATTCCAACAACCAGAAATTTGGCCTTGAAGCTGAAGATGAAGCAAGGGATATATGGCTGAAATATTTTCCACCTGCTCGCGTTTTCTCTTTTGGGTGCAAGGACAACTTCTGGGAGATGGGCGATGCTGGTCCTTGCACAGAAATTCATTTTGATAGATTTGGCAACAGATATACTGCTTCGTAGGTTAACAAGATGATCCAACATGCATTGAAATACGGAATCCTGAATTTATATAAGGGAACCAGACTTACAAGGTCAAGAGCCAACTAGAGATATAACATCTGGATTCCCACTGCACCAAAAACTTCTTCAAGAAGAAACACCATATTGTCCAAGCTACATTGCAACGAACAAGCAACTGACACTATACAGAAATAACAATGACTAGCCGAGGGCATACATACTCATTCTGTCTTTCGTTGTCTATTCCTGTAGATGTAGAAAATCCTACTACTACATCCAAAAGATCTATACTAGGAAATAAACATGCAAAGACATAGACGAGCACAAGGTTTACGTGGTTCGGCATGATTACCTACGTCCACGGTGGTTAAAGGATGATCTTATTACTTGATTCACGATTACAAGACGAGTATTTCTCTCTCAATGCTTTTGGTACGCTCTCCTTCCTCACTTGTTACCTCTCTACATGGTCTCTATTTATAGTTACAGGTGATGATACATTCAGTATTATGGTGTTAGGTCCGACGTAGCTTCCTCGATGTTCTTCTCGGGTGATCAGCTGATGCCTCAGCCGATATTCTTATTTGTTCGGGTCGAGATGCCTAGACGAGCCGAGTGATGTCCCCTTCTGCTATCCGGTCACTCGATGTCGCTCACTTGGTGGAGATGACCGATGTCGCCCTTTGGATCCTTGGCCGAGTCTTCCTTGACCGAGCTCTTCTTATCTCTTCACCAACTCTGTCAGCGCATTTATTGTCCTCATACCCGATGACCATCACATCACAACTTTCCCCCTTCCTGTCGACTTCTCGAGCTGTCTCTGCTCCTCTTTCCTCGCGCCCAGATTCGGGGAGGCGATTTGGTACTCCAAACGCATATTTCCCCTGGTACATCGTGGCCTAGGATTTTTCCACCTGTCCCTGTGGATTATTTACACCTACAATTCCGAAACATGAATCCTAGCTGGCTAGTCACTATGACAACCCACTGATGAGCTACAGGATACGGGGCAGTCAAGTGCATACTCATTCTGCCAGACTTAATTTCGCACTTCAGGAAGAATATATAAAATCAATATGGTCATGACTCATTTGACTAGGAAGAATATATAAAATAGACCTTTTTTTTTGCTATGTTTGTAATAGACCTTGATGAGTGCCAAATATTGCATTTTTATACACCTTTTTATTGGCATTTTACTCATCTTTTGCGCTTAGGAATCAGATATTATCCCAGATTCTGAGTTTTCTTTGTTTTCAAGAATAAATATTTGTACTAATTAATTTTGTGTTTTTAGGTAATAAATAAAGCTCGGAGAAACTGAGGAGCCAAAGAGCGAGGAATTGGAGTCAAGCATCTATGGAGCAGAAAGCCAAAGCCCGCGCGCGCAACAGTTGCAACCCAACAAGTAGCAACTCATCTACAAGACATGGGCTTGAGCTAGACCCGACCCGTGACCCGGATCCAAGCCCTTCCACTCCAAGCCGTTGAGATCTCTCTCGTCCACATCCTACGGTCGCTACAGCCTCCTCATCAACCCTCGATGCACTCGCTCAACACCAAAATAGCCCAACTCCCCCTCAGCCGTTCAGATTTCCCTTAGCCCCATCCGACGCTCGCTCCAACCTTCACATCAACTCCTGATGCACCCGCCTCACAACACAGCCCATATATAAACCCCCATCACCAAACCCTACTCTCATTCTTCTCCTTCTCACCCGACAACCATCACACCCATTCTTCTGTCCTCCCCCGACCAACAATGGCAGAGCCATCTCCTCCTTCATTTCTCTCACTACCCGTACCAGCCTCAGCTCCCAACGCCAGCAGCACATCAGTCATCCCTTCCGACACCCTTATTTCTAGTTATCTCTCTCTTATAGCTTCTCTTCCCAAGAGGCTATGTGAGAGATAAATGGAATTAGGATTTACCCTTGCATGCGACACTGAGCCGAAGAAACGGAAGAGAGAGGTTTGGGTGTTTGTGAATTGTTGTTTCTGAGTAAATTTTGAGATATAAATTGTGGTTTTGATGTAAGAGAAAGGGCAGCATGTTTTAGGGTTTTAATTTCTGCAACTTTAATTTGAATTTCGTTTTTACTATTACATCATGTTCTAAATACTTAAGCTAGGGTGGAATGAAACCCTTTGATTTAATATGAAGCAAGTTTATTGTCAAATTGTTCTTAATGTGTTTAATGCTTAGGAAAATAGTGATTCATTGAACTGAATGTGCCTGTGATCACTGGTAATCGTAGAAAGACCAGGTGATACTAGGGGTATGTAAGGGGATTTAGGCACCATTTATCCAATTAAGGCCTTTTAGGAAGGCAGTAGAACAAGGTGAAAATTAGCATTGCTTAGTATGAGATCAGAGGGTGGAATTAGTCACCCTAGTATCACAACAACATTAGTTCCAACACTTTGTATTCATCATTGCTTTAGTTCAAGAGTCACACATTTCAAACTAGTCGTTTCGACACAATCACCCATACTTTTGTGCTACATTATCATCTGAGAATCAATAGTTAGCATTAGATTAGTTTAACAGCATACACCACTTCTCTGTGGGATCGACCTGTGCCTGCCACGCCTCCAATAGGCCTGTGCACTTGCAGTAAGACGTAGGAAAAGCTTCTTTGAGCTCCTACCAAGTTTTTGGCGCCGTTGCCGAGGATTTGGTAGTGTGCCCTGTTAATCTTTCATTTGCTTTACTGATTTTCAGTTCTTCTTTGTATATATGTGTTCAAACCTCCCCTATTTACCACCTGTTATTAGTATACTTAGTTATTTGTATATTGTTGTATCATCCTTGTATTAAGTATTACATCCCTGTAACTTGGTCTGCCCTGAACAGACCACCAAGTGCAGTGGCTGCTTTTCATACTGCAAAGTAGTGCTTTCTTGTCTTGATTGAGCATTATTGAGCACTAAAGCTTGTTGTTGAGTTACAGGTACAAGCTATGCATCAGCTGAGCTAACCCAAGGAGGAAAGAACAAGGTTCAGCAAAAACAGACGGTGGAATTGCCTAAACCCAGTTTTTATATTGGTGGTAATGTATTTCTATCCTTGCTTACATAAATGTGGCATGCTTGCTTGTGTTGTGGTATTTTGAGGCTCACCTTTGAGTCCTTGCTCTGTGAGTGCTGTAGCTCTTAGCACCATCTGCCCTGAGCTCCAGTCCCCTGATCTTGTTAAGCCATCTTGTGAGTAAACCTATAACCAACCACAACCCACTTGCCCTGCAACTGGTAATGCATATAGTTGTGAGCATTGAACCTTGCGGATATTTGCATACTTGTGTGATGACCTTGGATGCATGATAAACTCTTTTTAGGTAGTACAACACCTGAATTCTGTGTGCTGGTGTTCTCTGTGTTTTGCCTGACTTGCCCTGCTCCCTTGTTAGCTCCCTGAAGCTGCAAGCTTAGAGCTACCCTGCTTTGCACAATAAGCTAGATACCTTGTGGCATGTTGCTCCATCCCTGGACCTTTTTGATCATTCAATGACACTTGAGTAATTGTGTAATTTTGAGCCTGTGATTGAGTGCAATCTGATCTTACCCTGTTAACTTGCTAAGTCATTACTTGTAATCCGTGTGCATGCTTTGAAGTTTTTATACTCTGTTAAGACCTGCACCCTTGTGATTTTGGATCCCTAACAACTGAGGTCAACTGACCCAGTTGACATGAATTGTTAGCTTCATTTTTTTTTGCAATCTGTATGATCTTGTGACAAATGATTGAGTTGTTAGGTAATAGAGTGGCATTAGCAGTTAGTTGTCTTTCAAAAACACAAACCCTGCACATGCTTCACCTTGAGTGAGCACATCCATAACCCTGTGCACATCACAAGATTTTTGAGTCTCTTTCGCACCTTCCAACAGACCTGTCTTTGTCTTTGTGCAAGCCAACATTACCACAGTGTTGAGACCAAAGACATTACCCGTCTGTCTTTGTGACATTCTTGAGAGTCTGTGCACACAATTCTGTGCATAAACTGCTCTCTGAAATCAGCTGAGCATAATCCAACCTGTATAACCATTGTGCTGATTCAATCTGTGTGATTTGTGTTATTGTCTTGCTGCTCATGTATAAGTTTGAGTTGCACTCAAACCACGTGTTACACTCAACTGCAGTCTGTGCCTTTCCAGAGCTAGGCACAAGTCTTGCAGCATCTCCATAACCCTGCACAACCACCAGGCTGTGTCAATTGTTGTGAAAATTCTTGGAGCTGTGCTGTGACCAGCTAAGCACAATCTTTGCCTGACCAGTGTTGTGCATCTGCACCAGCTAGCCAGTGCAAACAGTCTGAGACCAAAACTAGGTCTCCACAAACCTGGGTTGTAAACCTGCTAACCTAGAACCAACCCAAACTGGGCTGTGCAATAGACTAAGCCCACCTAAGTTCCACTGCTGGGCAGCATAAACCCAACCTGGGCCGAACCCTTAACAGCTAAGCCCACAACACCACACCTTATTGGGCTGTGCACTTCAGCTGAGCCCAATCACCTGGGCCGTGCAATCAACCCGAAGCCCACATCATCTGGGCTGGAACCCACACCTGCTAGGCTTCCCACAATCTGGGCCGTGCTTCATCTGGGTTGTACAAAGCCAGTCTCAAACCCACACCTCTTGGGCTGAAACCCATCTATTCAGTTGGGCTTCACAACTTCAATAACCAATCCCTTGGGCTTGAGTCTTGTGTTAGTGGGTTATTTTTTTTGAGTTTTTGTTTTTCTGTGTTGAACTTGGTTGTGTGTTAACATGCTAGAGGCGCGTGCTAGGCTATGATTGTGTCTTTTAGAGACCAAACAAACCGACTAGTTAGAATCCGCCCGGACGAAATCGTTAGCATACCCAGTTCTTCAACCGAAAGCCCAAGCCCAGACCCATCAGAAACAACAACCATGGGTGATGAACAAAACCAAACCCGTAGTCTCAAGGACTACATGTACCCAACTAGGGCAAGCCAGCCCTCTTGCATCATTCTCACAATCTTTGGCCGGGCGGTTTGAACTGAAAGCAAGCACCATTCACATGCTTCCCGTGTTTAGAGGGGTCAATGCTGAGAACCCCTACCATCACGTGAGAGATTTTGAGGATATTTGTGGGACTCTGCGTTTTAACCAAATGCCAGAGGAGTCCCTCAAACTGAGATTGTTTCCTTTTTCTCTAAAAGACAAAGCCAAGTCTTGGCTACATGCCCTACAACCACAGTCCATTAGAACCTGGGATGACCTCACAAAAGAGTTTTTCAAAAAGTTTTTCCCAAACCATAAGACGGCGACAATTCGCCAAAGTCTTAATGGTTTTGTGCAATTAGAAGACGAAACTCTAGCGAAATACTTGGAGAGATTCAATGAATTATTACTCCAATGTCCCCACCATGGTTTTGAAAAATGGAGACTCGTGCAAATATTGTATGAGGGTCTAGATGTTAGAACCCGAACCACAGTCGAGTCAATGTGCAATGGTGCATTTATTGACAAGAGTGCTGATGATGCTTGGACTTTCTTAATTGAAGTCGCTGAAAAGACTCAACAGTGGGAATCCATTCGAGAACCGAAACGGACTACCCCTGCACAAAATGTTCATATAATAGAGTCTGACTTTGAGGGAAATGCAAAAATGGCTTCTTTGGCCCGGAGAATAGAAGTGCTTGAGTTGGAAAAGAATGTAAAATCTAATGCCCCTACTCTCCGTGACCAAATTGATATGGCCACTTGTGCCGCATGCCATAGTTCTCGACCACCTAGTGGACAGTCTGTCCCATTTACATGCATTTCAAGAGTCCAAGTCCGAGCAAGCCAATGCATTATACCGAGACAAGAGAACAACCCTTATTCTCAAACCTACAACCCATGGTGGAGGAATCACCCTAACTTCTCATGGTCCAAGGGACCTGTACAAGGGGGACCAACACATAACAACCAAGGATACTCATATCCTAGAAACCCCCAAGTACAACCACCCCCTCAGTACCCTGTAGAGAAGAAGACTAGCTTGGAAGACTGTGTCATTCTGTTGACCCAAGGTCTTTCAAAACTTGAGAAAACCACCGACCAACGTCTCACAAACCTAGATCTCAAGATAGGTCAAATCTGTGATGCATTGAATGAGAGAGAGAAAGGCAAGTTTCCTAGTCAACCCCTACAAAATCCAAAGAATGTGTTTCAAGCAGGCTCCTCTACCTGCAATGAAACTTCGCATAGTCAAGCGAATGCTGTCACCACTCTCCGTAGTGGTAGAATTGTTGAGAACCATGTAGGTGTACCACCGTCAAGCGAGTCTACATCAGACTCACCAGTACACACAACACCGCAGAAAACATCTAATGTAGAGATAGAATCTGAGCCTGTTGATAAGACCAAGAGCCCTACCAACATAGATGTTCCTTTGCCGAGTCATGTACCTGTTGCTCCATTTCCTCAACGGTTGGTGCAACAGAAGGGGGGTAACCAATACGACGAGATTTTGGAAATGTTCAAGAGAGTTAACATAAACATTCCATTTCTCGAAGCAATTAGACAAATACCCACCTATGCTAAGTTTTTGAAGGACTTGTGCACACAAAAGCGTAAGCTTCATGTGCATAAACGTGCCTTTCTCACTGAGCAAGTGAGCTCCATAATCCAAAACAAGATTCCACCTAAGTTTAGAGACCCAGGTAGTCCAACGATTACATGCAACATAGGCGACCATACGGTCGAAAAGGCGTTACTAGACTTAGGAGCCGTGTGAATCTTTTGCCATACTCGTGTATGTGCAATCTGGGCCTTGGGAGTCAAGCCCACACCGTTACGCTACAGTTAGCGGACAGATCCGTAAGAATCCCCCGTGGTATTGTTGAAGATGTGTTAATCAAGGTTGATAAATTTTTCTTTCCTGTAGACTTCATTGTCTTAGACACTCAACCCGTGCAAGACCCAAGTAATCACATTCCCGTGATCTTAGGACGTCCTTTCCTGGCAACGTCCAATGCTATCATCAATTGTCGTAATGGTGTGTTGAAATTGTCCTTTGGTAACATGACCGTAGAGCTGAATGTTTTTAACGCTAGTCAACAACCCATTGATTGCGATGACACCGATCTGCATGAGATTAACATGATCGAGAGTCTGATCCAAGACTCTTTGCCCGACATTTTGTCAATGGACCCTTTGCAAGCATGTTTAGATAACTTTGACTTAGATCTCTTCGAGTCTAAGTACATTGGTGAAATTAACTCTTTGCTTGAATCGGTCCCATCCATGGATATTTCCAAATGGCAGAATGCAGTGGAACCTCTTCCACTCTCTGATACCACATCTGCCCCACCTCTTGATACACCACCTAAGCTCGATTTGAAACCATTACCTGATACTTTGAAGTATGCCTTCTTAGGTCCTTCTGATACTTTACCTGTGATCATTGCATCATGTTTAGACACAGAACAGGAAAGTCGACTCTTAGAAGTACTCAAAGAACATAAAGGAGCCTTAGGTTGGACCATCTCCGATCTTAAGGGTATAAGTCCCACAATTTGCATGCATCACATAAACCTTGAGGAGAACACTAAACCATCTCGGGAAATGCAAAGGAGACTTAATCCCAACATGAGAGATGTTGTCAAGGGTGAGATCTTGAAACTGCTTGATGCGGGTATCATTTACCTCGTCCCTGATAGCCAGTGGGTCAGCCCCATTCAGGTAGTACCCAAGAAGTCTGGCATTACTGTAGTTCAAAATGAGATGAACGAACTTGTCCCCACCCGTGTGACTACAGGGTGGCGAGTTTGTATTGATTATAGGAAACTGAACACAGTCACCAAGAAAGACCATTTTCCCCTTCCCTTCATTGACCAAATGCTAGAAAGGTTAGCAAAACATAGTCACTCTTTGCTTCTTAGATGGCTATTCTGGCTACAACCAAATTCACATAGCACCCGAAGACCAACAAAAGACCACATTTACATGTCCTTATGGAACTTTTGCTTATCGTCGTATGCCCTTTGGGCTGTGCAATGCACCCGCTACTTTTCAACGTTGCATGATGAGCATTTTTTCCGACATGGTAGATAAGTTCCTTGAGATTTTTATGGATGATTTTTTTGTGTTTGGTTCTTCATTTGATGAGTGTTTGCATCACCTCACATGTGTGATGATTAGGTGTAAGGAGAAGAATTTGGTCTTGAATTGGGAAAAATGCCATTTCATGGTTAATTCAGGCATTGTTCTAGGGCATATCATCTCGGAAAAAGGCATAGAAGTAGACAAAGCCAAGGTAGATCTCATTCAACAGTTGCCTCAACCTCGTTCTGTGAGGGACATCAGATCATTTCTAGGCCATGCGGGTTTTTACCGCCGTTTCATCAAAGACTTTAGTAAAATTTCACGACCTTTGTGCAATCTTCTTGCAAAAGATATTGCATTTGTCTTTGATGATGCTTGTAAGGAAGCATGGGAGCAACTGAAGGCTCTCCTTACATCTTCCCATATAGTCGACCCCGATTGGTCATTACCATTTGAGATTATGTGTGATGCGTCGACTATGTTTGTAGAGCTGTTTTAGGCCGAAGAGTAGACAAACTCCCTTATGTGATCTACTATGCTAGTAAAACACTTAATGATGCTCAACTAAATTATTCCACAACTGAGAAAGAGTTGCTAGCTGTTGTGTTTGCATTAGATAAGTTTAGATCTTATTTGATAGGATTTAAGGTCATCATTTACTCTGATCATGCTGCATTGAGATATCTTTTGTCAAAGAAAGATGCTAAGGCTCGTCTAATTCGATGGATACTCTTGCTACAAGAGTTTGACCTCGAAATTCGAGATAAGAAAGGGTCAGAGAATGTTGTGGCAGATCACTTGTCTAGGTTGAATGTTGAATCTGCTGATGAGTCTGTGTTAATTAGGGAATCATTCCCTGATGAGCAATTGATGCTTGTGGCTGAAATGCCATGGTTTGCTGATATTGTCAACTACCTTGCTACAGGTAGAATGCCCTTGCATTGGTCTAAACAAGACCGTTCTAAGTTCTTGGCTGAAGTTAAACATTTCCTTTGGGATGACCCATATCTGTTTAAGTACTGCCAAGACCAAATCATTAGGAGATGTGTCCCCACTTCTGAACAAAGGGACGTCATCTCTTTCTGTCATGACCATGCATGTGGAGGCCACTTTAGTGCCAAGAAAACTGCTGCAAAGATCTTGCAAAGCGGTTTCTATTGGCCAACACTGTTTAAGGATTGCCATGCATTCTGTGTTGCTTGTGACCGATGCCAGAAACTAGGAAGTATATCTAGAAGAAATATGATGCCCTTACAACCCATATTGATTGTTGAGCTGTTTGATGTTTGGGGCATTTATTTCATGGGTCCATTTCCGAATTCTGAAGGTAAGTTGTACATCCTTGTAGCTGTCGATTATGTCTCTAAGTGGGTAGAGGCCATTGCATCCAAAACCAACGACCATAAAGTTGTTCTTTCCTTTCTTAAGGAAAACATTTTCTCCCGTTTTGGAACCCCTAGGGCAATAATCAGTGATGGAGGTAGTCATTTCTGCAATAGACCCTTTGAATCACTAGTGCGCAAGTATGGAATCACTCACAAGGTCGCAACACCTTACCATCCTCAAACCAGTGGCCAAGTGGAAGTTTCCAATAGGGAAATAAAGCATATCCTTGAGAAGACTGTCAATCCATCTAGGAAAGATTGGTCTTTGCGCTTAAACGATGCTTTATGGGCCTATAGGACTGCATACAAGACTCCCATTGGGATGTCTCCTTACAGACTTGTGTACGGAAAAGCATGTCATCTACCTGTTGAGTTAGAACACCGTGCATACTGGGCTGTGAAGAAGTTGAATTTTGATCTTGATAAGGCTGGAACCCGTAGAAAACTTCAACTCAATGAGTTAGAAGAATTGAGAAACGATGCATATGATAGTGCCAAAACGTACAAACATAGGATGAAAGTGTTTCACGACAAGCGCATTCTGCGCAAGTCTTTCACCCCAGGGCAGAAAGTTTTATTGTACAACACTAGATTGCATTTGTTTCCAGGAAAGCTACGTTCTCGATGGTCAGGACCATACGTGGTACGCACCATCTTTCCCCATGGAGCTGTAGAAGTTGAAAACCCAGCAAATAAGAACATCTTCAAAGTCAATGGTCAGCGATTGAAACCATTTCTGGAACATCTTCCACCAGAAGTTGAGACCGTTGACTTGGAAGACCCCATCTATGTGGACTGACCTAGTTCACTTGTGTACATACTCATGGACTAAACATCCATCATCTTTCCCTTTTCTTTTTCTTTTGCATAATTTTGATGTGTGTTAACCAACCTTTTTGTCTTGCGCTCGTGATTGTTTGCTTTCAAAGCATTCATCTTTCTATGGTTTAGCAACACCCTTGTACATCCGGTAATCTCTTTCCTTTACTCTACTCATCATAGTTCTCATGGTATGTAACTATTTAAATTTTTCCTATCTGTTGCCACATTGAGGACAATGTTTGATCTAGGTTTGGGGGTGTGATTTGCATATAGAGTTTTTAGTCTTTTTAATTTTTTATCTTCATTTTAAAAAAAAAAAAAAACAAAAAACAAAAAATATGTTTGTCAAGTTTTTGTAAAGTTCAGAAGTTCATCATCAGCTATTGAAGACCGAAGACGTTTCTATGGTTCTTATGAGAGATTGATGTTAATTGCCGATCGGGTGAGAAGTGAGTGAGTACTCCCACCCCTTACTAATGGTTGATTTCCTTTCTTAGAGATCATCAGAAAAAGATTCTTTTTGTCCACATTTCTGTGGAGTCTCTAGAAATTAATTCGGAAGGTTATCCTTCTTACCTACAACGTGTGCTTACCTACAACGTGTGGATTTTTCTCTTTATTCCGCCGCACACATGAGAGACTAAAAAGCGATCTTTTTGAGTGCAATTATCATAAAACCCTAATGGTGAGGCGAAGTCGAGGCTTATGATCACAATCGAATCCGAATTCTTTCATATGGTATGGTTACTTCTCGCTCAAAGACTTGAGGATGAGAAGGCGTTCTTTGGTAGTTCTAACTTCCTGTTACTAGCATGCAGAAACTCTATGTCCTCATAGCTTCTTGGAGGCTTGAGACTCTTTTACACTTTGAAGTTGGAGAAGGTTTTGTGGGTACACCTCTTGTAAACCCTCACGAGACTACAACTCGTCCACTAGGGACACCTAGGGGTTTAAAGGCTTAGTGCATACGCTAAATGCATTCGAGAGACTGCGACGGGGTATAGTTAGGATTTCTTATTTTCTGTTTCACTTGAGGACAAGTAAAATTCAGGTTTGGGGGTATTTGATGAGTGCCAAATATTGCATTTTTATACACCTTTTTATTGCCATTTTACTCATCTTTTGCGCTTAGGAATCAGATATTATCCCAGATTCTGAGTTTTCTTTGTTTTCAAGAATAAATATTTGTACTAATTAATTTTGTGTTTTTAGGTAATAAATAAAGCTCGGAGAAACTGAGGAGCCAAAGAGCGAGGAATTGGAGTCAAGCATCTATGGAGCAGAAAGCCAAAGCCGCGCGCAACAAATGCTTGCAACCCAACAAGTAGCAACTCATCTACAAGACATGGGCTTGAGCTAGACCCGACCCGTGACCCGGATCCAAGCCCTTCCACTCCAAGCCGTTGAGATCTCTCTCGTCCACATCCTACGGTCGCTACAGCCTCCTCATCAACCCTCGATGCACTCGCTCAACACCAAAATAGCCCAACTCCCCCTCAGCCGTTCAGATTTCCCTTAGCCCCATCCGACGCTCGCTCCAACCTTCACATCAACTCCCGATGCACCCGCCTCACAACACAGCCCATATATAAACCCCCATCACCAAACCCTACTCTCATTCTTCTCCTTCTCACCCGACAACCATCACACCCATTCTTCTGTCCTCCCCCGACCAACAATGGCAGAGCCATCTCCTCCTTCATTTCTCTCACCACCCGTACCAGCCTCAGCTCCCAACGCCAGCAGCACATCAGTCATCCCTTCCGACACCCTTATTTCTAGTTATCTCTCTCTTATAGCTTCTCTTCCCAAGAGGCTATGTGAGAGATAAATGAAATTAGGGTTTACCCTTGCATGCGACACTGAGCCGAAGAAACGGAAGAGAGAGGTTTGGGTGTTTGTGAATTGTTGTTTCTGAGTAAATTTTGAGATATAAATTGTGGTTTTGATGTAAGAGAAAGGGCAGCATGTTTTAGGGTTTTAATTTCTGCAACTTCAATTTGAATTTCGTTTTTACTATTACATCATGTTCTAAATACTTAAGCTAGGGTGGAATGAAACCCTTTGATTTAATATGAAGCAAGTTTATTGTCAAATTGTTCTTAATGTGTTTAATGCTTAGGAAAATAGTGATTCATTGAATCGAATGTACTTCGTGATCACCGGTACCGTAGAAAGACCGGTGATACTAGGGGTATGTAAGGGGATTTAGGCACCATTTATCCAATTAAGGCCTTTTAGGAAGGCAGTAGAACAAGGTGAAAATTAGCATTGCTTAGTATGAGATCAGAGGGTGGAATTAGTCACCCTAGTATCACAACAACATTAGTTCCAACACTTTGTATTCATCATTGCTTTAGTTCAAGAGTCACACATTTCAAACTAGTCGTTTCGACACAATCACCCATACTTTTGTGCTACATTATCATATGAGAATCAATAGTGAGCATTAGATTAGTTTAACAGCATACACCACTTCTCTGTGGGATCGACCTGTGCTTGCCACGCCTCCAATAGGCCTGTGCACTTGCAGTAAGACGTAGGAAAAGCTTCTTTGAGCTCCTACCAGACCTCATAAACTACGTTCACTAGTATCAGTCCCCCTATCTTCTTTATTTCTTTCTTTTTTTTTGCTCTATAACGACTAGATTGTACATAACTGAAAATTCAAAAATTTAGAACCCAAAACGTCAAGGATAGAGTGAGATCAAGACACACAATCAAAAAAGAGATTCTTAGAAAAAAACAAAAAAAAAACAACTAATTCGCAATAATTACCTTTTTCATAAAAGGATGGGTAGAAGCCCAATCAGAGTAAGAATCTTTATCTCGTCGATGAGAGCCTCGCTTGACTTTTGCTTGCCTTTAAAAACACGAGAGTTTCACTCCTTCCATTAACTTTTGACTCCAAATATTCATTCTTGTGGTTGATTTAGAGACAAAGACCGAACGATTTCATGAAAGTCACCACCAACTGCCCTCGGCAAGTGGCAGAGAAGCCTCTCACAGTACATAACTCCATCCAAAACTAAATATCATTCAGCCCACCATATATACCACCTGTCAATCCCACCGCTGACATGGTGAGAATATTCCATTTTTTTGGTTTTTCTCTTTCTTCTCTTTTTTTTTTAAAGCAAGGGGTAAAATTTTATTAATAAAGAAAAATACAAGACTATAAAGAGTAGTTAGGATTACAAGCTCAATGAAAGGGTCTCAATATCATTTATGATTTAATCCCTGGTAAATAAGGCATTCCAATTGAAAATCAAATCAGTAAAACTGATACCTTTGAACCAAGAGTGAAGCTCCCCCACTGAAATATTAATCTCTTGACTTCAATGATTATCATCTCTTTCTCGCGATTTCTTTTCTTTGCCATGACCTTTCTATTTCTTTCATACCAAATAGCCCAGCTGATTGCAAATGGTATTATGCACCAGATTTTCTTAGATAGTTGTTTGCAAGAGTTAGTGTGCCATTGCATTATCTGATCTTTGAAGTTGGTTTTGTATGACCATTCTGTATCTAGAGAGGAAGTAAAGAAATTCCAAATGCTTCTGGACAAACTGCACTGTAGAAGGGTGTGATTCACATCCTCGTTTTCATCATTGAAAAAGCAACATCTTTTTAATTGAATTTCACCTCCTCTCTTGTTAAGATTATCTATTGTGGGGATGGCATTTTGGATTGCTAGCCATACTAACATTTGAGCTTTTGGAGGCACCTTTTTTTTCCATATTTGCTTGTAGTCTGGACCATTATCCTCTTGTTGGTTCATGAGCCATTTATATCCTTATAGAGAAGTGTAACTGGATGCTAGTTTATAGCTAACTGAGTCTGACTCCTCCCACAACAAAGGGGGATCTCCCAACAAACTTAACAGATTAATGATTTCAGCTTTGACCTCTTTAGTGATCTCTTGATGAAATTGTAGGTTCCAAGTTCCATCTTCTATCATATCAGCCACTTTTGCATCTTTCTGTGAGGAAGCTTTGAATGCTTTTATATGAGTGTCTGAAAAGGGGATGTGCGATTTCCGTGTATCTTTCCAAAATTTTGTTGCACCACCATCTCCAATATGAACTTCATCATTCCAATGAAAAACTCCTTTACCATGTTCAATTCCTTTCCAGAACCCTCTTCCATAAGTGGATTTGTAGCTTTTGGGGAAGATATCCTCTTCATTAGTTTATGTTTTGTGTTGGATGATTTTTCTCCACATGGCCTCCTTTTCTTGAGTGTATCTCCAGCTCCATTTAGCAATCAATGCTTTGTTTGATGCTCTAAGATTTCTAATTCCTAGACCACCAAGTATTTTTGGTTTACAAGCCCTATCCCATCCAATCCAATATATTTTTCTTTTATCAGCAGATGCTCCCCACAAGAAATCTCTAATGAGTTTTCTCATTCTATTTTCAATTGAGACTGGCATCTCAATGAGAGACATGAAGTAAGCTGGCAGGCTTTCAAGTGCACTGTTTATCAACTTTATTCTTCCAGCCTTTGATAAGAATCTTCTCTTCCATTTTGCTAACTTAGTTTGAAATTTATCTATAATGCTCTCCCAAATACTGGTTTGCTTTCTCTGTTGGCTCCAAGAGCCATTCCCAAATATTTGAAAGGCAAACATTCCACTCTACAGTTTAGTATTTTAGCCAAATCTTGAACTTTGTTATCAGCACCAATGCTTATCATTGTGCTTTTGTCTAGATTGACTTTGATCCCTGTAATAGCTTCATACATTTGCAAGATCATGAGAAGGTTTTCCACCTCTTCTTTTTTTGCTTCCATGAACACTAGGGTGTCATCAGCAAATTGCAAGTGTGACACCTTAATATACTCTTTTATTTTGAATCCAGTGATCATATTTAAAGTTTCAGCTCTTTTTAGTAGTCTTGTAATCACTTCAGCAACCAATATAAACAGAAAAGGGGACAAATAATCACCTTGTCTTAGCCCTTTATGATGTTTAAATTTATTTGTGGAGTTTCCATTAACTAGAATGGATGATTGAGCTGAAGATAGACACCACCAAATCCAGTTCCTCCATTTATCTCCAAAGCTTGCATCCTTGAGAAGTGTATCCAAGCAGTGCCAATTGACATTGTCAAAGGCCTTTTCAATATCCAGTTTACATAAAATACCAGCCTTCTTGGATTTGAATCTTGAATCAATTAGTTCAGCTGCTATTAAAATTCCATCTTGTATTTGCTTTCCTTGAATAAAAGCTCCTTGATGCTCACTGATTAATTTAGTAATGACAGTTTTGAATCTTTCTGCAAGGATTTTTGAGATGATTTTGTAGATACTGCTCACTATACTGATGGGTCTGAAATGCTGAGGAAGACTTGTCTCTTCTTTTTTTGGAATTAGGCATATGAAAGCAATGTTTGCTCTCCAATCCAGCTTTTCCTGTTCAAAGAATTCTACAATTACCTTCATCACCTCTTTTTTGATCACCTTCCAAGCAACTTTGTAAAACTTCATTGGGAAACCATCTGGCCCTGGAGATTTGTTTTTACCACAACTTTTGATGGATTTCCATACTTCATCTTCACTGATTTCTCTTTCTATCCACTCCTTCTCTTCATTTGTAATTTTTGGCCCATTATCATCCTTCAGTTGCGGTCTCCAAGCATGAGATTCCTTGAATATGTTTGAAAAGTGCTTGTGAAATTCTTCCTTGATATCACGCTGATTAAAGTTGTCTTCTCCTTCTATGACTAGTTTATGTATAGTGTTCTTCCTCTTTCTCCCATTTGCCAACCGGTGTAGATATTTTGTATTTTTTTCACCATTTTTCAGCTGATTTGACTTTGCTCTTGTCTGCCGTTTTCTATGCTCTTCTAGTCTGATTTTTTTCAGTTCAGTTTTCCACTTAGCTCAATTTGTAAATTCAGTAATGTCAAGCATCCCATCTTCTTCTTTCAAATTGAGTTCATCAATCTGTACAATGAGTTTTTCTTTCTTGTCTTTTTGCTTTCCATATTGTTCTCTGGCCCATCTTTTGATAAATTGTTTGAGATTTTGCAGTTTTTTGGCTAGAATGAAACTTGGAGAGCCCTCAAAATGCATTGTATTCCACCAGATTTCCAAATTTTTGAGAAAAGTTTTGTTGTGTAGCCAGAAGATTTCCAATCTGAATGGAGGATTAGGACTTTGAACATTACCAGTTGTGAGTAAAATAGGTGAGTGATCAGATACATTCCTTGACAAGATTGTTTCAGCTGCATTTGGGTAATGAGCTTCAAAGAGAGTGGAGATTAATACTCTGTCAAGTCTGCATAGAATAAGGTCTTGCTTCATGTTGTCATGTTGAGTGAGGTGGGTAGTTAAAGCCGTGGATATACTGGTTGACAAAGTTGTGGACAAAGTGTTCAAAGATGTTGTCATGCTGTTTGATATAGTAGTTACTATGGTTTGATTGTTCTCGGTCAATTCCAGCTCACGACTAACGCGTTTTCCTCACGTAATTGTTTCTTCTCGATATTCTTCTGTTTATTCCTTTCTTCTTCCTGAGTTTGGATATTGGTTATAGTTGTAATCAGGGTATCAAGTTTATCTTGCACTTGTTTAAGGTTTTCTGAATAGGAGGCCATTGAAGAAGAAAAAATTGGGTCGAAAAAAAGGATTGATCTTAACCTGCTCTGATACCAGGTGTTAGGGTTCTAAACCAAACACAAGGATTAAGTAGACAAAATAATCAAGAACCCTAAGATAAACCCTTTGAGTTGGGGGTCAGCCACCAGCTTGAGAGGAGAATTTTTAAGAAAACTTAAGTTGTATTAATTGATTGATGTCTAAACAAATTGCGGCCAGGCTATTTATAGCTTTCAAAGCCTTGAATAACAAGAAAAGAACTCGAGTTTAAAGACTGCCTAAACTTAGAAAGAGTTAAACTAATTATGGAAAGCTATGAAACTAAATACAGCAAGTATCTAACAATGTGGTGTTGGCATCACAACAGAATTAGGTTTATTTTTGATTAAGAAGAAATGAAAATGAACTTTGGCATCACAACAAAGGGGTCAGCAAGGTTTCTCGCTAGAGAATTTAAGAGTTTTTCAATTTCTTATTTTATATCTTACACACATGTGCCTTGCACGTTCACAATTAACTGGATAGTAACTACAGTTATGCCGGTAGGGGGTTCATCAATTAGGCCTCTTCTTGTGCACATGCCAAAACATGGTATTTGGCATATATGCACCCACTATGTGTATGCCAAACTGCCAAAATCATATGCCAATATGTTATTTCTGGCATATAGGCATACACGACAGAGTTTCCAGCGAGCGATAGAGTCTTTATCGCTCGATGGTCAAACTGTCGTTCGATGGTCATTCACTCGACAGCGACAGTCAAGCTGTCGCTCGATACTTTGATAATCGCTCATCAGATCTTCATCCAACGGCTAATATTTCCCCCCTCTATAAATACCTAATTTTAATCTCATTTCAACTCGCACCAGAATTTCTTAATCTCTTAAGAATTTCTCAATCTCTCTAGAATTTCTTAATCTCCAATTCTTTTCATCACTCTTCCAGTTCCTTAGAGAGCATGGCTGATAATATGAATCCGGCTGAGTGCATGGCAAACCACTCTATTATCCAAAATCGAAGAGCCGCTTGTCGTGCAATTGTAGACAGTGAAACTAGGAGAAGTCAAATTAGGAAGATGAATGTATTTGCAGGAATTATATTGATTTGATAATGGAGCCAGTATTTGACAATGAAGTTACTAGGTATGTTGCTTTACTTCAGCGAGAAGGTCCAACCTTGAGAAGTGGTGAAACCACGGTGGAATTTCAGGAAAGGTGTCGTGTGGAATATCGCCGCATCTACAGGCAAAAATTCCATTTTGAAAGTTGTTTCGAGGTTTTAAGATATTTGCCCCAATATTTGCCCCAACAGTTGTTTCGAGGTTTTAAGTATTAATATTTTTAATATTTGTTTAAGTTTAAATATTTGTAATACTTTTAATGTTTAAGAATATAATTAATACTCCCTCCGTTCCAATTTAGATGATGTTTTAGGAGTTTTTACGCAAATTAAGAAATAAAGAGAGATATAAAAAAATTCCATCTAAGTCCTTGAGAAAAGTATTCAAACATTAATTGATATTGGTGTATTTAAAATTAAACTTATAGTTCCAAGACAAAATCTTAGGGTATTATTGGTAGTTTTGTGGGAAAATATGAAAACTATCAAGTAATGTGGAACAAAAAAACAACCCTAAACACTCATCTAAATTGGAACGGAGGGAGTATTAATTTTCAACAATATTCGTCAAATTTTCAAATTCATTAAACTTCACAAAATTAAAAACTTCAATATAATTAAAATAGTCATTTTACAAGACATAAAACTAGACAATAATTGGAAAGACTCTAAAAAAAAATTTTGGAACAATGTTCTTCATCTTGTTCATCTTCTTCATTTCACTAAACTTCCAATCAATGCACTCATGAACGGAGTCTCCTTTGTTTATCTTCTTCTTCGGCTTCAAATTTGTTTTGCCTTGATTTTCCTTGCCTTTAACCTTTCTTGGCCTTCTCTTAGTTGCGGTTTTGACTTGGTTGATATCCAAAACTTGAAGACTTCTTTGCTTCTTACTTATTTCTTTAAATCTATCACATATCTTCTCAACGGCACCTTCAAGTACTACTCCAGAAAAATCAAGTTGTGTTGCCGAATCAAGTTGGGTTAATTGTGCCATTTGGATAAAATAGAAGAAATAAATTAGATTGAGAAAAGAGAATAATAGATTGAGAAGAAGAGAAATTTTTTGTGTAAAAAATTTGGGGTAAGTGTGGAGTTTGAAAGTTACCTATTGTTGATGGTGGATTTTCGTTTAGGTTAAATTTGTAAGTAACCGAAAATCATGCGGCGACATCTTGTAAAAGATAAAGCCGTTTATAAGTGACGGATACTCCTCACTTAATTCACCAAGAATGGAGCATGTAGCAACAATCCCATTCTCGTGAATACGTAAAATTCCTCCCAGGTTGGAGCATGTAGCAACAATCCCTTCCCGTGAATTTCATATCCGCCTTGTATTTCCCCGTACTCATTATCAGTGTGGCATGACGACCGAGTGTTACTCTTACTGAGTAACACAAACCTCAAACACTATAATGAAACCATGTACGAAATACCCGTCATGGCTGATTCTCGGTGTGTTATACTAGCCCGAGCCCTCTCGGTGTGTTATACTAGCCCGATTGAGTCCCTCTCGGTGTTTTATACTAGCCCGATTGAGCATCCGAACTTGACCGTATCGGTCTCCTGATATGATTCGATCGCAGTCATCCAACTCCACAAGCATGATTGGATGACCACAGATCAATTCCATCACCCCAAGCAGTATGGAATACACACGGCCTTAGCTTGCCAAATATGATTCGATCGCAGTCATCCAACTCCACAAGCATGATTGGATGACCACAGATCAATTCCATCACCCCAAGCGTGTATGGAATACACACGGCCGACCCGCATGGTCGACCATTGGCCTTTGCTTGCCAAGAAACCGTCCATACCAAGCATTATGGACGGAAAACCCTAAATTAGGGTTTGCGGCATATTACATGTGCCGCAAAACGGTCTCAACCATCCATCTTCGCAGGTATAGATGGAGGGTGTAGATGTAGACTCAAAGGGCCCAGAGCATGTCAACACGATCACCGCGTGACCGTCTACACACTTGACCAATCGGTCAAAGCCAACCATGGTTGGTTACAGCAAATTCGTCCGCCCAAAAGAGCATGGTCGCGCGGCTTTGAAAGCTAAAATTAGGGTTTCAAGTCATCACGCGCGTCCATCTTCTCCGGTACGAATGGAGGGTCACAGATTGGATTAACCAAGGCCGGTCATACCAAAGATGACCACCGTGGGCCCATCTACCTCCTCTTGCGGTCGGCCAAGGCACATCATTCCCGGCCAACCCAAAACGCACGCCCAAACTCGTACGGTTACACTCCCAAATCCTAAACTGATCTCGACCGCTCAACTTCACCGGATGATTTGAATGGCTTAGATCACGTTTTCATGGGATAATCAGGTATAGGTGTGAACACCAACCTACCACCTACACGGTGGTATGATCGACCAAGACCGACCAAGATGGGTCGTCTTGGGGCGCGCGCCCAAACTTGGGATGACACGCGGTTATCAATTCCTTTGCGGTAAGAGATTTCGCCGCAAACCGATCTCAACCACTCCTCTTTGACTGGTCAAATTGAGTGGCCTAGATTGCATCTTCATGAGACGGTGAGACATGGACGTGTACACCATCATGCCGTCAACACGCATGTATGGTCGGTCCTCTACAAAATCCTTCCCATGCTTGGTTTCGACCAAGTCAAGAGTGATGCTTGCGCATCTTTAAAAACCCCGATTTCATCAACGGTCGCGAGATGAGTGTCTCAAACATCATCTCATCCGTCCGACTTCACCACTTGGTTATACAACCCCGGTCGAGTTATTTGGTTAGTGAGGAGTCATTACCCATCACTTTACCACACCGTAATGCGCACTGCATAAAATACACACGATACTTCACAAGTATCGACTTTCGAATAACGCATTATTCAATTCAAGATTACATGCTATCTTCCGTGGATCCACGATCCACATTCCGTACATCAATCATGTCACAACCGGGGATACATATTTGGGTATTGGTCCGGCGGTTTACAACAGTGCGGCGTGCAACGCGCCATCACAAGAACGTGTTAGGAAGTCATGGGCGGTTAGAGATGAACAGAGAAGTGGGCAAGACCGGTCGTGTATCACCGACACACAACTCCACTACTCCATCATTCCACTACCTCCACTTCCCACGAGAAAACGTGAATGAGGCTCAATGACTTGTATAAATAGGTTCTCCGCCCTATTTCCAAAAACAAGACAAGACAACAGAGAACAACACAAGTTCGATCGACGAAACCAAGTGTTAATACAACATCGTATTCAAACACCCGAGCTTGCTTGCATCAACCGTAAGCTTGCTCATATTTCTGTTACAAGTCATAAGCAAGCCAACATCTTCACAATCTCAACACCTTCTTCGCTTCCCTCCCTAAGATCAACCCCATCTCCTTCACTTTGTGACCGAAACAAGTCCGGAACCGCCATTTCTTGGTTTAGGCCGGACTTGCACGAAGTTGATCTCTCGAATCTACAAGCACTCACCGCGCAGTGCATTTGTTGAAGGTTTAAATTCATTCCTCATCCACACCCCAAATTACCAAATTCAGCAGGAGTAGTTTTCACCCATCAACAATTGGCGACCACGGTGGGAGATTAATCTCTCGGTCGTAAAATCAATTTCTTTGAAATCCGATTCAATTTCATCAATTTCAAAAAGGGTAGATCTTAGAACCAATTCAATCAAAGAATTCATTTCAATATGGTGGAACTCGGGTCCGGATCGGCAATCAATTCGGACGGAGCTAGCGTGGATAACACTCCCGGTGTTGACGTGCTGTCGGTGGAGCTACCGTGGCCCGACACATCTCGAGGAGCCGTTACCTCTGTCACCAACATTAGCGGAGCAGAGACATCCCGGTGTAACACCTCCCATCACCGAGCCAGGCAGGCCGCAAATCCTGGCATCTCTTCGAGCGTAACGCCTCCGGTGGTTACCGGCAGCAACAACTTTCACTCCTCCATCGGGACGAGGAGCCGGAGACACAAGAGGAAGACCGCCGTCTAGTACCATTGCGGACTTGATGGAGAAACAGGAAATTCTTGCTAAAACTCAAACAGATATGGCCGCAACTCGAAAAGAGGTACTCACTTTCCTTAAAACTTTGATCGAACGATTGCCGCAAGATTCACGGCAACCCTTGGAGTCGGCGAGAAATACCTTCAATACACCCGGAGCATGCGTTTCCACTCGACTCACACGGATGAAGAAACTCGTGTTGCTCCCGAGCGCCAAAGGGAGAGAGACCAGCCTTCCAACTTCATTACGCATGAAGATCTAGAGCGACTTCTCCAAAATCGAGGAAAAGGGGACCGAACGGGACGTACACCAACATCACCACTGCGTACCCTCGGGATGTGCAACGGATTCCTTTACCAAGAGGTTACACCTATCCCCGCCTCTCCTCTACGACGGTCTTGGTAACGCTCGTGAACACATTTCTCGATTCTTGGAAGCCTTGGGGGAACATGAATACAATCATGTTTTACGCCTAAAAGAATTCTCAAAATCACTCATGGGGAGGGCATACACCTGGTACAACAACATTGCGCCTAACAAAGATATCCAATTGGAGCGAGATGGTCGTGCTTTCTACGGGAAGTATTTCTTCGTGTCTGAACAAATCACGTTTTCGGACACAGGGAAGAATTCTCCAAATAACAATGAACATCCCAACGACTTCGTTAAAAGATTCGAACCCAAGCACTTTGGATCATCACGACCCGAATGTTACCGAACGGCAATTGGTGGAATCATGCATCAACGGGATGATACCCATATACCGAAGCTCTGTTAGAGAATCCTGGCTTTCAAACATTCTCTCGAACTCACGAAGCCGCAAAACGTTCAAAGAACAATCGCACCAAAGATTACTAGAAAGAACCCGAGTTGTTCGAAGTGAAGATTTGCGTGAAAGTCGAGGAAAGCGGGCGTCTCACAAACAAACAATACAACACCGGCCCATTCAGTGAGTGTGGTAGCGGAGGAGAAAAGAGGAAAGCTTCGATAACGGAACAACAAACCAAGCGAACATCCTCGGCACACAAGACTTCGTCTCGAAAAGGAACAGACAAAACTCCCGCACAAAACGCCAAAGACACGGGTTTTCCTTTTCCCATGAATGAAGTGATAGAGCTCTTGGAAGCGTGGATCCAAGATGATGCCGTAAAACTACCCCTATCAGGCGTCCTCCGACCGAGGAAGAAATAGCGAGATCCCAGATACCGTTGCTACCACAGTTCGTCCATCATCCAACCAAAGATTGCAACGAGGTTGAAACAAATATTCGGGGAAAAGGTAGAGACAGGGGAACTCCAAATTTGGAAACGAAGGTGTTCTAGAGATCCTCTACCTATCGGAACCGCATGATTTCTCAGGACTCTGTTCGCAAGACCGTGCAATCTATGATGGAGCACATGTGTGAAATCTTATATTTCTCCAAGGGACAGCGTCAAGACATATTTGCGGCCCTCAACCACGTTGTGTCGGAGTAGACGTTTGCATCCCGGTAGCAGTCCAGAGCCCCGTCTTTCTAAAAGACATGAGCAATGGAAACTGGGGACTCTAACCGTCACTCGTTTGAGAAACGTTGAGTTCGATAACGCGTTGATCGATACGGCTTCGTAGTTTAACATCATTACGCCAAGACCTTGAGAGCGGCAAAGATCTCGAAGCAAGAAGCTACCCGTCATCCAACCGTGGTCGGGGATTCAAAGAGAGAGCTTAGAGATGCATATGGATACATTGATCTTGAAGTCAAATTGGGTGATGCCTCGACGCAAGCAAAGTTCTACATAGTCAAAGATCATCCCAACTACGACATGATCCTAGGGCGCTCTTGGACGCATGACAACAAAGCCATCTTGGAAGTCTGTCCTCTACCGGTTTCGATACTCGAAAGAGTCTCCAACACGCCCGCTGGACTACTCCGATGACCGTCCGCCGCCGCACCAACAACTTGCCAATATGACACAACTTCTCGGGAGAGAGCCTCATTCGGCATACACCGAAAGGTTCCGGTCTCAAGTAAGTCTCATCACACAACCCTCCTTGCAAACTACCGCCCCTCATTCGACAAGTCCTGGGACTGGCTCCAACCGACAAACCAACCCCGCTAGGAGATGTGAATGGGAAGCGCCCTTTCAAACGTTTTATCGGGAGCATAGAAGTCAATTTGTCTTGGTCAAAGACAACAAGGCCAAGGTCCAAGTGTCCGCACGCTCAAACCCATTCGGAATTGGAGACCTAGTGATGAAGGCGACTACATTCAATGTTGGAAACATGACGGTGAAGATGACCACTCTACCGACTCACCCACCAAAAGAGAAGATGAACCGCACTGGTAGCGAGATGTTATCCTAGGTGGCTCCGCAAGCTCATCAACGCCGATAACTGGAGGGCATAACGGTTCACTCACGATGGCTCAAACCTTACCGAATTTAAGATCTTGTGCTACCACTTTCCAAAGATCCTACACACCTTAAAACGCCGTGCTATATTTTCCAGCGTGTTTCCTTTTATAATTTCATGTCATATTTGTAATCCCTCCCAGGAAAATGATTGCAATACTTGCATTCATCGCTGGGGTTTCAATTTTCAATTTTCAATTGAAGCATTATTTTCATCTGAGAACCTCTTTACTCCTAAAAACACCAACCCCTGAGTCAGCTTAAATCAGTCCACTGGAGCAAGAAAAGAAACCCTAAGCAAACATCTCACGGGAAGAAGGAAATAGAACGTGTGCGGAAAATGATTTGAGCCATCTGCCCAAAGAAAGCCGGGAAAATATTGCATCACGAATGTCCGTGGATATTCCATTACAAGATAACTTCTTTTATCACTAAGAATTATGTATGAAGGCGCACCCTTGCGCCCGAGAAGGTCTTGATTCTGATCTTGGCAAAGGATTGTAAAGGAAAGCTTTATTCAAATAATCAAAAGAAAAAAACCTTGAACTCGCCACCGAGTACAAGGAAGATGTTCGAGCACGCAAAATATACTTGGAAAGAAAAACAAAACAAAAGAAATTTCAATCATCAAGAGGGTCGGTCTCGCCCACATCACCGCGCTCCGTCACTGTCGATGTACCTCCCTCCGGATCTTCCTCAACCTCTGCATCGGGCATCCCCGCGCCTTGAAGCAGCAGCGCACTCCATCCCAACATCTTCAGCAGGAGCATCAAAGGGCATAGCAACACCAGGGGCCACGCAAATTGCCTTCGAATGTTCGTGTTCGTGCAGTATCGAGAATCAAGGATTATCACGCCGTCCCGAACCGGTAATCACACTTGCCTTCATTCGGGGTCGTTCATGCTCAACTCTCCGCCTCTTCAACCGCGCCGCAAATCTCTCGCCTTGCGCTTACTAGTGTCTGCGGCGTTTCCTCGCGCCTCCGCCGCTCCTCCATGTCAATTGGGTGAAAGTGCACGAATCGTCCTCGACGAATACGAAGGTGGGAGATAGACATCCCCAGATAGCACAAACCGACTTCACGAAGAGGAAGATCGATCTTAGCCATCACTTCTCCATGCGCATGGTTTTCGGGCTTGTCAACTTCAAAACTTCTTTACTGGGAAGCAACGAATGAGCGCTTCACCGCTTCCATGATAATCTGCAGAGAAGAAGAGGTTATGAGCACACACAAAAAAAAAAAAAAAAAAAAAAAAAAAAAAAGAAAGGATCATCAAATCCATTGGTCAGTTAATCAGAAAATCAGAGCAGTACCTGAGATACCTGGGATATAGAATAAACGACCACGTTGAGATGATTCTTTATAATCTCACAAGTCGACAGAATCCCAGAAGGAAGAGAAGTCTCTACTTACCACCTATGAAGGCTACTAATTCGGGATAACAATCAACAAGGCTTATCAAATTTACCCGAGGAAGGCCGTGTATAACTAAGGAAGTACACTCAAGGAGCGGCAAGCTCATACATGTACAAGAGGAACCAAAGCGACTCACCGGATCAAGTCCTTTCCTTCGCATCCTTAATCAAGACCGACCATCAGTTCAGGGAAAACGCCGACGGTGTGAAACTATCCCAAGTAAATATGTATTCACTCTAGCTTGGTCATTTCTCGTATGTCACCATCTCATGCCTACCACACAATAGTGTAACCATTATGTGCTAGGCGGGGACTTAATATTGATGGTGGATTTTCGTTTAAGGTTAAATTTGTAAGTAACCGGAAAATCATGCGCTCGACATCTTGTAAAAGATAAAGCCGTTTATAAGTGACGGATACTCTCACTTAATTCACCAAGAATGGAGCATGTAGCAACAATCCCATTCTCAGAATACGTAAAATTCCTCCAGGTTGGAGCATGTAGCAACAATCCCTTCTGTGAATTTCATATCCGCCTTGTATTTCTAAACTCATTATCGGTGTGGCATGACGACGAGTGTTACTCTTACGAGTAACACAAACCTCCAAACACTATAATGAAACCATGTACGAAATACCCGTCTGGCCGATTCTCGGTGTGTTATACTAGCCCGAGCCCTCTCGGTGTGTTATACTAGCCCGATTGAGTCCTCTCGGTGTGTTATACTAGCCCGATTGAGCATCCGAACTTGACCGTATCGGTCTCCGGATATGATTCGATCGCAAGTCATCCAACTCCACAAGCATGATTGGATGACCCACGGATCAATTCCATCACCCCAAGCGGTATGGAATACACACGGCCTTAGCTTGCCAAATATGATTCGATCGCAGTCATCCAACTCCACAAGCATGATTGGATGACCACGCATCAATTCCATCACCCCCAAGCGGTGTATGGAATACACACGACCGACCCGCATGGTCGACCATTGGCCTTTGCTTGCCAAGAAACCGTCCATACCAAGCATTATGGACGGAAACCCTAAATTAGGGTTTGCGGCATATTACATGTGCCGCAAAATCTGTCTCAACCATCCATCTTCGCAGGTATAGATGGAGGGTGTAGATGTAGACTCAAAGGGCCCAGCATGTCAACACGATCACCATGCGTGACCGTCTACACACTTGACCAATCGGTCAAAGCCAACCATGGTTGGTTACAAACAAATTGTCCCGCCCAAAAGAGCATGGTCGCGCGCTTTGAAAGCTAAAATTAGGGTTTCAAGTCATCACGCGCGTCCATCTTCTCCGTGCGAATGGAGGGTCACAGATTGGATTAACCAAGGCCGGTCATACCGCATGACCACCGTGGGCCCATCTACCTCCTCTTGCGGTCGGCCAAGGCACATCATTCCCTGGCCAACCCAAAACGCACGCCCAAACTCGTACGGTTACACTCCCAAATCCCTAAACCGATCTCGACCGCTCAACTTCATGGGATGATTTGAATGGCTTAGATCACGTTTTCATGGGATAATCGTGTATAGGTGTGAACACCAACCTACCACCTACACGGTGGTATGATCGACCAAGACCGACCAAGATGGGTCGTCTTGGGCGCGCGCCCAAACTTGGGATGACACGCGGTTATCAATTCCTTTGCGGTAAGAGATTTCTCACAAGCAACCGATCTCAACCACTCCTCTTTGACGGTCAAATTGAGTGGCCTAGATTGCATCTTCATGAGACGGTGAGACATGGACGTGTACACCATCATGCCGTCAACACGCATGTATGGTCGGTCCTCTACAAAATCCTTCCCATGCTTGGTTTCGACCAAGCAAGAGTGATGCTTGCGCACCTCTTTAAAAACCCCGATTTCATCAACGGTCGCGAGATGAGTGTCTCAAACATCATCTCATCCGTCCGACTTCACCAGCTTGGTTATACAACCCCGGTCGAGTTATTTGGTTAGTGAGGAGTCATTACCCATCACTTTACCACACCGTAATGCAAAGACTGCATAAAATACACACGATACTTCACAGTATCGACTTTCCGAATAACGCAGTTATTCAATTCAAGAT
Organism: Papaver armeniacum; assembly: GCA_023531295.1. Lineage (NCBI taxonomy): Eukaryota > Viridiplantae > Streptophyta > Magnoliopsida > Ranunculales > Papaveraceae > Papaver > Papaver armeniacum. The sequence goes on along the minus strand of JAJJWW010006625.1, from coordinate 62,488 downwards.
TACATGCTATCTTCCGTGGATCCACGATCCACATTCCAGACATCAATCATGTCACAATGCTGGGGATACATATGCGGGGTATTGGTCTCGCGGTTTACACAGCGTGCGGCGTGCAACGCGCCATCACAAGAACGTGTTAGGAAGTCATGGGCGGTTAGAGATGAACAGGGAGAAGTGGGCAAGACTGGTCGTGTATCACCGACACACAACTCCACTACTCCATCATTCCACTACCTCCACTTCCCACGAGAAACGTGAATGAGGCTCAATGACTTGTATAAATAGGTTCTCCGCCCTATTTCCAAAAACAAGACAAGACAACGAGAACAACACAAGTTCGGTCGACGAAAACCAAGTGTTAATACAACATCGTATTCAAACACCCCGAGCTTGCTTGCATCAACCGTAAGCTTGCTCATATTTCATTACAAGTCATAAGCAAGCCAACATCTTCACAATCTCAACACCTTCTTCGCTTCCCTCCCTAAGATCAACCCCATCTCCTTCACTTTGTGACCGAAACAAGTCCTGGAACGGCCATTTCTTGGTTTAGGCCGGACTTGCACGTATTGATCTCTCGAATCTACAAGCACTCACCGCGTGTCTGCATTTGTTGAAGGTTTAAATTCATTCCTCATCCACACCCCAAATTACCAAATTCGGCGGAGTAGTTTTCACCCATCAACACCTATTTATAGCGATGAAGAAATAGTCATTACCGCTAGAGTGAATATCGCCAATGATAATCATAATATCTCCAATGATAAAGTCTTTATCGCTCAGGCGATATTGTCAATATCGCTCGATAGGGATTCGATCGCTCAGCGGTTTCCCCATAGTGACGCAAATGGTTTGGCATGCCACCTGGCATGCCAAACACCATTTTTTTGGCATGTGCATAGGAAGAGGCCTTAGTGATTTAAAAAGAGGGAAATGCAAAATAGGTATCTTTTTTAGATGGAAACACAAAATTCCCCATGATAAAACTCTAAAATAAGAATTCCCAACCAATTAATCAAACTCTCACTGACTATATGACAAATGATAACAAGCATACATTTTGATCGGTTAAGCAGGTGGATAAAATTTGGAATCGAGAAATAATTCAAACATACAAACAAAGACCGTAAGGGTTATGAGTATAATAAAGGGGTTTTTAATAAAATGCCCATGTGGAGAGTTTTTAATAAAATGCTCACGTTTTTTTCATAATTTATTAAATGCCCATTAATTGACCTTTTTCGTCCCATTTTATTGAAAAAACGGTTAACGGCTGTTAGTGTGTACGTGGCATTAACTTACCTACGTGAAATGGCATTCATGCCCCCGAACAGAACGACTAAGACCGAGTTGGAACAACGAGTCAATGTAAACTAAACTCCTGAGTCAAAGCACATCGGCACCGAGCTAAATTAAAACTCAAATCATTGTTCATCTTCATCCCCATTTTTTTTGTTAACAAAACCCTAACAAATGATATTGTAATCTCTTAGTGCATGTGAGCCTTCAATCAATACAAACAATGAGTGCCTGTAGAAAAATTATAGAACCAAAGATTTATGTTTAAAACCCATACGATTCACAAATTTCAGGAAATGAATTCATTCTTTAATTTTAAATTTGATCAATTCCACTTATTAGATTCCAATTTAACTAACATTTATTTCTTGTTGTTAATCCCCGTGGCATATAAACACCAAAATCACCACAAATTATATAACCAAAATTCCATATAAAATGGAAGACAACGGCACCACCACGACCTGCAACTGATCAACTAAAGAATCCCCAAATTTGACTGCTCCATTGCTCACTCCACTGTCTCAAGACTTCAATTAAACTTAATTTCAATCAAATCCAGAAATTCCCAATTACATAACAACATCGAACCCACGCCATAATACAAATCACCAGTATTAATCGAGCCCGCATATTCCTTCTCCATTCACGTCTGCAGTTTCATCCACAAAGCCACCATTATACAAAATCATCCTACGTTGAATTCCTCCACCGTCTGCATCTCACGAAGTGTAACAACCGCCATGAACCAACACCAATTCCTTAATAATCAAAAAAATTCCAATCTTCCGAATCTCCATCTCACACAACCAACGAGAAAGAAAAGTAAATAGGATATGAAAAACGAGGTTTTTTTTGTTTGTGGTGACAAAGAGTAAACTATGCTGTTTGATACTCTTTTCTCAAATAGACGCGAGGTGCGAAAACGATTCTGCTTTTCTAGGAAACTCGCAACATAAAAGATTGACCAAGTCAATGAGAAAATACCATGCATGTTAGACACGACGGAATTCCTAACGGCATGGGTATTTAATATATTACGAAAAAAAAAACGTGGGCATTTTCTTAAATGCCTTTCCCCACATGGGCATTTTTTAAAAATTTCCTTTAATAAATATACCATGGGATAAGTGATATTTGATTTATTAGGGTCTTTTTCGTTTCACATGGTATTCTTTTTTTCTTCAAACAAATAATGATACTGAGCAAAAAGAAAAAGAAAAAATAAAAAAAATTCTAAGTTTTTCTTTATCTAAAAATATAACTAGAAATGTTTGGTGCACCGCAACAACACACCGTGATGTTGTTGTGAGAGAAAAAGAAGATGGTGAACCCCACTTTTAACCCCACCCCCTGTAAATCTCTCCGAGGGCTGCCCTAATGGCCCTTAGATCTGATCACAGTGCACATCATGGTGATCAGTTTCGGTACGTGTATCATTTCTGAAATATAACTATACAACACCGACGAATCCAAGGGATAAAGCGCCAAGGTGATACCTACCTAGTCTATCTATATTCTATACCGTTTTGGATTTTGTTTATATTACAAGTGAAGAAATGGATTATGTTGTTGTATAGGTTATGTTAAAAACTTGTAGAGAAGACCATTGTTTTCTCTAAACAGTCTTCTTCTAAATTCTTGTTTTTAAATCTCAGCTTTTAAAAAAACCTTGATTTCTTTGCATAGGGTATAGATGATTATTCAGAGAAATCAGAGATCCAGTGAACACGGATGACACTTTTCGTTGCAGAAAATCTGTGATCCATGGGCAAAGATCTCACACAGCTAGAATTCAGATCTTAGTTTTCAATCAAAAATGATCCATGGGTGTTTTTGTTATAGTGCATCTGAGTGGCGATGGCCTATGTGTGTCTACACATAAAGGTGAGTCTTGCTTTCGCAAGTGGTTCATGTTTTCTAGTGTATGTCAAGAACTGCTCTCACTCTCCATTCTATGTCCAAGGCAGAAAAGGACTAAAATCTCTAAACGCGTAACAAGGCCTATGAGTGTCTATACATAAGGGTGAGTCTTGCTTTCGCAAGTGGTTTATGCTTTTAGTGTATGTCACGAAATGCTCTCAGTCTCCGTTCCAAGTCTAAGGCAGAAAAGGACTAAAAAATCTCTAAACACGTAATCACTGAACTAAAATGAGACAAGGAGAACTCCCATTTATATTGATATACACATTCTCATATGACACATTCCCATGGCATCGAACTGGTCATTATTCTACGCATTAACCAATCCACAAAGGGCAAGAATTTAAAAGACTCAACAGCAACCACTACATTCATATCTTCATGGTTAACAACAATACAAATACCAGGCATGGCTTGAAATTTTTTTATAACTATCAAAGAACGACCATACGGTAAAACAAATGAACAAAATAGAAAGCAGTTTAGCAACAACTACATTCATATCCTCATACTAAATAACAATACAGCTATCAGGCATCGCTTGAGATTTTTCTACTATTACTATCAAAGAGCTACCATACGGGAGAATAAATGAACAAAACAGAAAGCAGTTTAGTGCTAAATAATGCGTGAAGTGCTTCTGCCTCTTGGGAGATAGGTGTGAGCACTACTTTAGCAGATTCTAGTCAATGTACTGTATGGTCATAAGGATAAACTACTTAAGCAGGTATATGTGTGAAGGGCCTGCACCCCCAATAAGGGTGAGCCTTGCTCTAGCAAGTGGTGCATGTCTTCTATGGTACGTCTGATTGTATAATCTCAGCATCCAATCAATGCCAGAGGCAAAAAAATGACTAACATCTCTAAACAACATAATCACCTAACTAACAATTGCAGACACAAGTGCATTCAGAGATAGATGAACAATACAGTATAGATAGACGAACAATAGCAAGGAGTTTGGTGCTTACAGAGACTTAAACTGCATACAGTAAAGATAGATGACCAATAACAAGGAGTTTGGTGCTTACAGAGGCGTAAACTGCTTACGCCTCTTCGGATACAAGGGTGTGCTTTAGTAGAATACCAGGTTCTAGTGTATGTTCAGCCTTCCCAACCACTCGAACTGGTGTGACTGCTTCTTGTAACATTGGCGATGAGGAAAAACTTCACTGGAATCTATTAGGAAAGTATTTCTCCTTAAGGCTACCAATTTTTGCTTGGGTATACAACTCTATTCCTCCGTCCCCTTTCACAAGAAAAACTACAGGGGAAAAAAATGGTCAAGAGGATAAGCAACATATTTTAACATTTTGATTTAAAAAAGAAAACAAAAAAATGGTTGCGGTCAAGAAAAGGGTACCTTTTACTGATGTTCCACCTGTCCATTCATCGCCCATTGATGCAACACAAATGGACAGCAACACTTTTTCACAAGCTACGGCGACATCCATCTCATAATCATATCTGCCATTTACAAAAACAGAGATAGACAATTCAAAATCAGTCATGAATAGGACTGTCAGTACAAAAAATACAAGATTATTTTCTTAATCTTCCTTTCCCTGTTTACACACACTTGAGCCCTTATGGATGGATGAACAATACAGGGTTTCAAGATGTCTAGTTACCAAATACAAACAACCTAGTTACAGGCTACAACCACCATTAACAAGTTTATACAAACATTTCACAAACGACTATAAGACTTCAAGTGAAATGACCAATGTACGTAACATGACTCGGGACCGGTTGGGGCCTGATCCCATTAAAAAATTGAGTGAAATACTAACCCCTCAGACAAAGTCTCATCAGCGAGACCTTCTCCACCAACAGAAGTAAAAACATGTTTTGTTGGTCCGTATCCGTTTACCTCCAATAAGCAAGGCTGAAGTATGCAAACCCAATAGTAATAATCATTAGCACACTTGCAATAAAACTGAATGATGTTAAGAAGAAGAAAAAAGTATAAATTTAGGTGTATACATTCACTTTTTGACAGCATAATTGAAGCTTACCACTGTCATTAATAGATTTAGGAGGGGATGACAAAACATAGTCTAACAGTTCATATTCATATGGTTCATAAAATTCATACTTCACGAAAATCCTTATAATGGTACATTGCATTTCTATTGCTGCATGCAATATACCTATGGCTGTACATCAACAAGTAAAAAATATACAAACACTCTTTAACACTTTGAGTTCAAAAGCAAAGGCCAAAACAAAAACAAAAAAACTTTATGAAAATCCTTATAATGGTACATTGCATTTCTATTGCTACATGTAATATACCTATGGCTGTACATCAACAAGTAAAAAGTATACAAACACTCTTAACACTTTGAGTTCAAAAGTAAAGGCCAAAACAAAAACAAAAAACGTGCGAGATCCACCCATATTAGCCATAAAATTCTGGCAACTACCAAGTCACAAAGCAAATTTTGGACCGTGAAAAAAGATACATAGAAAATCATGTGAAAATACAAATGCATAACTACTATGTAAAATGGAGAAAATTTACCTCATTTTTCTCAAAACCCGCAATAAGAAAATTTACCCAGTTTTCATCCAACTCCCAATTAGGAATACGGACTATATAATCAGTCAATATGATTCCGATCTTCTCAATAGTCAGAGGAATCCTACTACGAAAACTGAGATGCTTCCGATACTTTAAGTAAGAAAGAAATTTTAAATTAGCACATTTCCAGAACTGGAACTGAAACCAGCCATAAAACACACTTAAAAATCTGTAGTAGATTACCTCAGCATTCAATTTTTTCATTAATTTCTCAGCCACAACGAGATTCCCAGACATGGAAACCATAATTCCATGTCCAAGTGGAAACATTTTGTTGTAATGATACGTCTCTGTTAAGATTAAACAAGAATTAAAGCATGGCACTAGTCATCATTTTGACATTAAGAAAGAAAAAAAAAAAGAATAGTTTTTGGCCTTACGGGTTCCTGTGCGGACTAGCTCTTCTCCCTTACTCACTGCAAAACTCGAGAGGGAATCCATTCCCATAAGTACTCCACTTCGGGTGGTATACCCTACCAACGTAGTGCCAAACACAGGCTCCGTAAAGGTATGCATTTCCTGTATTTTTTTACCATAATGCACAAATGCTGTCATAAACAAGTAGGTGATACTAAAATAGATGGGTCCAATTTGTGCGTCAACTTCAAACAATACAGTGCATTACCGCATTAATAATTAATCTTCCTAAATGAAGTCGCAACTCGCAACAGAATGGTACATATTATCATAAAGCTTCAATTGACACATACTAATGTCAAGGAAATAGAGTTCATCCAAGCTCAACTATAAGAAGAGGCGGTCAAAATAAACCAAGAATCAATTTAAGAAATAAAGGTTCAAACTGCGGGCATTTCAGTCGTTTACTTGCTTTGCAGGGTTTTACATATATGGAAAAGAAATAACTGCTATGCATATACTACTACCATTGTCTGACTGCGAGCCGAACTGCCTGACACTTAGCTGAACAAATTAGGATGAACAAGCAGGAAAACTTGCGACTATTTCCTCCTTTCCCTATCACCTGGAAAACAACATAACAAGAAAGCTTTCAGAATAGAACTATTCTTATAATGTTTGAAGTAAAACAATGAGCAAACAAATACATAGCAATAGCATATTCTACAAGTTAAAACCACCATATACATAGCAATATGTGCATATGAAACAGGAATGATTCAACATTGGTAAATTCTGATTTGAGTGCAAGGATATATGTATCGAAGCAGCACAATTCATACTTCCTATTTCTGAATTAGATACCACCCTGCACCGGTCACATGTCATTAATACATTGACGTGACATTAATACATTCATTTAGTAAGAGACTTATATTGTTCTGTTTCCTACAAGAATTGAGAGCATTGCTTGTCAAATTCTCTAAAACTCTTTAAATTTCACTAGGTTGCAAATATGATAGATCACACAAGCCTGCCCATTTAAGCACTGAACAACAAGGGCGTGATAAATTAGGCTATGAGCCTATGTCATAAGAACAAGAAAGTTTCAACATCTATTGAGGCAGTAATTATAAGGTGAGTTTAAGATCAGGCAGGTGTGTCAGAATTTATATGAGTCGCTGTTGGATTAACATAACACTTCAAGGAAAACAAGAGAAACCAACAATGAAAATTTATTAATAAAAAATATGGATCAAGAGATTTGGGGCTAAAATCCATCAAAAGCAATCAACCTATGAAGTTACCAAAAAAAAAAAAAAAGTAATTTGAAAACCCTAACTGTACCTGATGAGAATCTTCCTGCAACTCAAGCCGCTGAAAATATTCCTGTAACACAACAAATAAACAACTTACGGTTTAAAACCCATGAAGAAAATCAACCAAACAAACAAATAAAAAAAAAAAAAAAAAAACTTTAATTATAAACCCTAACTGTACCTGAGAAGTTTTCGATCAAACCCTAAAGGAAACTGAGAGATGTGGAAGGTTTGTGAGAAGTTTTTCGATCAAACCCTAAAGGAAACTGAGAGATGTGGAAAGTTTTTTTTTTTTTTTTTTTTTTTTTTTTTTTTTTTTTTTTTTTAACGATCTCTCTCTCTCTCCCTAAAAACACTCTCGCAAATATATTTTCTCAAGGTAGTTATCTTCATCCAAAAGTCAGTTATCTTCATCTTCTAAATTCATTTTTTCCTAGATTTACTTTCTCAATTCTACCCGGATCTTGATTTTGTTAAGATTCGGGTAGATTAGTTTAGTTTTCTTTTATGTTTTGAATAAATAAGATTGCATTATAGCAATGATCAATATATTTATATTATATCTTTTAATTCTCATCAGTATGGCAAGTGTATGCCATTACGATTTCTCATACCTCCCGAGGGCCTTCGATTTGGTTTAATCTTTCATCCAACCAGTTACGACCGTGATGATCAGAGATTACAGAATTCGATGTGGAATTTGGGCATATTACTTCTTTTATGGAAGCATCATATCTTTCCAGAGAGTATCCAACAAAATGGTGATAAACCATTAGAAGATTTTAATTACACTATCGTTTTACATATATTTGGTGCAGAATTTTCTTTTCGATTTTTTTCGGGTCAAGATTATTGTACTAATCATGTAATCCGATTTATGGATGTAATTGAATATTATGTAATTATATCTAATTATCAATAAAACTTGGGGCTTTCATGCTCCTTATTCCTTCAAAAAAAAGGTAGTAAGGTTGAGACGAGTTTCGGTTCTGATTCACATGATGGCGTTTTTCATTTTCTCTGAAGCGTCCTTGGGCTGTCGTATACCCAAAAAGAACATAAAAGCCCACAGACCACCGAATCATCAGACACCCATGTATGACAAGATGAACTTTGATACATACAAAGAATAAAGGGTGAAGATATCCAATAAACAACTTTAATTATAAACAAATACAAAAAAAACAAAGAATAAAGGGTGAAGATATCCAATAAACAACTTTAACTTCCCGTAACACAACAAATAAACAACTTACGGTTTAAAACCCATGAAGAAAATCAACCAAACAAACAAATACAAGAAAAAAAAAAAAAAAAAAAAAAAAAAAAAAAAAAACTTTAATTATAAACCCTAACTCAGCACTGAGAAGTTTTTCGATCAAACCCTAAAGGAAACTGAGAGATGTGGAAAGTTTGCGGTAGTAAGGTTGAGAGTGATTCATATGATGGCGTTTTCATTTTCTCTGAAGAGAGAGGCGAAGCGATGCGAAAATGAGATGAGGAAGAGTGTAAAAGTACTCAGTTTTACATCAAGCCATTCATCTGAGGTAAGATGACCGTGGATAATATTAGGTATTAAGCGTCCTTGGGCTGTCGTATACCCAAAAAGAACATAAAAGCCCACAGACCACTGAATCTACTGTACAGCCCATGTATGACAAGATGAACTTTGATACATACAAAGAATAAAGGGTGAAGATATCCAATAAACAACTTTAATTATAAACAAATACAAGTAAAAAACAAAGAATAAAGGGTGAAGATATCCAATAAACAACTTTAACTTCCTTAACACAACAAATAAACAACTTACGGTTTAAAACCCATGAAGAAAATCAACCAAACAAACAAATACAAAAAAAAAAAAAAAAACAAAAAAAAAAAAAAAAAACTTTAATTATAAACCCTAACTGTACCTGAGAAGTTTTTCGATCAAACCCTAAAGGAAACTGAGAGATGTGGAAAGTTTGCGGTAGTAAGGTTGAGAGTGATTCATATGATGGCGTTTTTCATTTTCTCTGAAGAGAGAGGCGAAGCGATGCGAAAATGAGATGAGGAAGAGTGTAAAAGTACTCAGTTTTACATCAAGCCATTCATCTGAGGTAAGATGACCGTGGATAATATTAGGTATTAAGCGTCCTTGGGCTGTCGTATACCCAAAAAGAACATAAAAGCCCACAGACCACTGAATCTACTGTACAGCCCATGTATGACAAGATGAACTTTGATACATACAAAGAATAAAGGGTGAAGATATCCAATAAACAACTTTAATTATAAACAAATACAGTAAAAAACAAAGAATAAAGGGTGAAGATATCCAATAAACAACTTTAACTTCCTGTAACACAACAAATAAACAACTTACGGTTTAAAACCCATGAAGAAAATCAACCAAACAAACAAATACAGTAAAAAAAAAAACAAAAAAACAAAAAAAAAAAAAAAACTTTAATTATAAACCCTAACCTGTAATTCTCGAGAAGTTTTTCGATCAAACCCTAAAGGAAACGAGAGATGTGGAAAGTTTGCGGTAGTAAGGTTGAGAGTGATTCATATGATGGCGTTTTTCATTTTCTCTGAAGAGAGAGGCGAAGCGATGCGAAAATGAGATGAGGAAGAGTGTAAAAGTACTCAGTTTTACATCAAGCCATTCATCTGAGGTAAGATGACCGTGGATAATATTAGGTATTAAGCGTCCTTGGGCTGTCGTATACCCAAAAAGAACATAAAAGCCCACAGACCACTGAATCTACTGTACAGCCCATGTATGACAAGATGAACTTTGATACATACAAAGAATAAAGGGTGAAGATATCCAATAAACAACTTTAATTATAAACAAATACAGTAAAAAACAAAGAATAAAGGGTGAAGATATCCAATAAACAACTTTAACTTCCTGTAACACAACAAATAAACAACTTACGGTTTAAAACCCATGAAGAAAATCAACCAAACAAACAAATACAGTAAAAAAAAAAACAAAAAAACAAAAAAAAAAAAAACTTTAATTATAAACCCTAACTGTACCTGAGAAGTTTTTCGATCAAACCCTAAAGGAAACTGAGAGATGTGGAAAGTTTGCGGTAGTAAGGTTGAGAGTGATTCATATGATGGCGTTTTCATTTTCTCTGAAGAGAGAGGCGAAGCGATGCGAAAATGAGATGAGGAAGAGTGTAAAAGTACTCGATTTTACATCAAGCCATTCATCCGAGGTAAGATGACCGTGGATAATATTAGGTATTAAGCGTCCTTGGGCTGTCGTCGTATACCCAAAAAGAACATAAAAGCCTGGGCGGACCACCGAATCTCTTCAGACAGCCCATGTATGACAAGATGAACTTTGATACATACAAAGAATAAAGGGTGAAGATATCCAATAAACAACTTTAATTATAAACAAATACAAGTAAAAAACAAAGAATAAAGGGTGAAGATATCCAATAAACAACTTTAACTTCTGTAACACAACAAATAAACAACTTACGGTTTAAAACCCATGAAGAAAATCAACCAAACAAACAAATACAGTAAAAAAAAAAAAAAAAAAAAACAAAAAAAAAAAAAACAACTTTAATTATAAACCCTAACTGTGCACGAGAAGTTTTTCGATCAAACCCTAAAGGAAACTGAGAGATGTGGAAAGTTTGCGGTAGTAAGGTTGAGAGTGATTCATATGATGGCGTTTTCATTTTCTCTGAAGAGAGGCGAAGCGATGCGAAAATGAGATGAGGAAGAGTGTAAAAGTACTCGCTTTTACATCAAGCCATTCATCCGAGGTAAGATGACCGTGGATAATATTAGGTATTAAGCGTCCTTGGGCTGTCGTATACCCAAAAGAACATAAAAGCCCACTGACCACTGAATCTCATCAGACAGCCCCATGTATGACAAGATGAACTTTGATACATACAAAGAATAAAGGGTGAAGATATCCAATAAACAACTTTAATTATAAACAAATACAAAGAAAAAACAAAGAATAAAGGGTGAAGATATCCAATAAACAACTTTAACTTCCCCGTAACACAACAAATAAACAACTTACGGTTTAAAACCCATGAAGAAAATCAACCAAACAAACAAATACAAGAAAAAAAAAAACAAAAAACAAAAAAAAAAAAAAAACTTTAATTATAAACCCTAACCGTACACGAGAAGTTTTTCGATCAAACCCTAAAGGAAACCGAGAGATGTGGAAAGTTTGCGGTAGTAAGGTTGAGAGTGATTCATATGATGGCGTTTTCATTTTCTCTCAAGAGAGAGGCGAAGCGATGCGAAAATGAGATGAGGAAGAGTGTAAAAGTACTCGAGTTTTACATCAAGCCATTCATCCGAGGTAAGATGACCGTGGATAATATTAGGTATTAAGCGTCCTTGGGTGTCGTATACCCAAAAAGAACATAAAAGCCCACAGACCACTTGAATCTATCAGTATGTGACCCATGTATGACAAGATGAACTTTGATACATACAAAGAATAAAGGGTGAAGATATCCAATAAACAACTTTAATTATAAACAAATACAAAGTAAAAAACAAAGAATAAAGGGTGAAGATATCCAATAAACAACTTTAACTTCCCGTAACACAACAAATAAACAACTTACGGTTTAAAACCCATGAAGAAAATCAACCAAACAAACAAATACAAAAAAAAAAAAAAAAAAAAAAAAAAAAAAACTTTAATTATAAACCCTAACCTGTACCGAGAAGTTTTTCGATCAAACCCTAAAGGAAACTCGAGAGATGTGGAAAGTTTGCGGTAGTAAGGTTGAGAGTGATTCATATGATGGCGTTTTTCATTTTCTCTGAAGAGAGAGGCGAAGCGATGCGAAAATGAGATGAGGAAGAGTGTAAAAGTACTCAGTTTTACATCAAGCCATTCATCTGAGGTAAGATGACCGTGGATAATATTAGGTATTAAGCGTCCTTGGGCTGTCGTATACCCAAAAAGAACATAAAAGCCCACAGCACCACCGAATCCATCAGATACCCATGTATGACAAGATGAACTTTGATACATACAAAGAATAAAGGGTGAAGATATCCAATAAACAACTTTAATTATAAACAAATACAGTAAAAAACAAAGAATAAAGGGTGAAGATATCCAATAAACAACTTTAACTTCCTGTAACACAACAAATAAACAACTTACGGTTTAAAACCCATGAAGAAAATCAACCAAACAAACAAATACAGAAAAAAAAAAAAAAAAAAAAAAAAAAAAAAAAAAAACTTTAATTATAAACCCTAACCTGTACCTGAGAAGTTTTTCGATCAAACCCTAAAGGAAACCGAGAGATGTGGAAAGTTTGCGGTAGTAAGGTTGAGAGTGATTCATATGATGGCGTTTTTCATTTTCTCGAAGAGAGAGGCGAAAGCGATGCGAAAATGAGATGAGGAAGAGTGTAAAAGTACTCGTTTTACATCAAGCCATTCATCTGAGGTAAGATGACCGTGGATAATATTAGGTATTAAGCGTCCTTGGGCTGTCGTATACCCAAAAAGAACATAAAAGCCCACAGACCACTGAATCTACTGTACAGCCCATGTATGACAAGATGAACTTTGATACATACAAAGAATAAAGGGTGAAGATATCCAATAAACAACTTTAATTATAAACAAATACAAAGAAAAAACAAAGAATAAAGGGTGAAGATATCCAATAAACAACTTTAACTTCTGTAACACAACAAATAAACAACTTACGGTTTAAAACCCATGAAGAAAATCAACCAAACAAACAAATACAAGTAAAAAAAAAAAAAAAAAAAAAAAAAAAAAAAACTTTAATTATAAACCCTAATCACACTACACGAGAAGTTTTTCGATCAAACCCTAAAGGAAACCGAGAGATGTGGAAAGTTTGCGGTAGTAAGGTTGAGAGTGATTCATATGATGGCGTTTTTCATTTTCTCGAAGAGAGGCGAAGCGATGCGAAAATGAGATGAGGAAGAGTGTAAAAGTACTCGCTTTTACATCAAGCCATTCATCCGAGGTAAGATGACCGTGGATAATATTAGGTATTAAGCGTCCTTGGGTCATCGTATACCCAAAAGAACATAAAAGCCCACAGGACCACCGAATCTCTATCGTACTGACCCCATGTATGACAAGATGAACTTTGATACATACAAAGAATAAAGGGTGAAGATATCCAATAAACAACTTTAATTATAAACAAATACAAGAAAAAACAAAGAATAAAGGGTGAAGATATCCAATAAACAACTTTAACTTCCCGTAACACAACAAATAAACAACTTACGGTTTAAAACCCATGAAGAAAATCAACCAAACAAACAAATACGGAAAAAAAAAAAAAAAAAAAAAAAAAAAAAAAAAAACTTTAATTATAAACCCTAACTGCACTTCGAGAAGTTTTTCGATCAAACCCTAAAGGAAACCGAGAGATGTGGAAAGTTTGCGGTAGTAAGGTTGAGAGTGATTCATATGATGGCGTTTTCATTTTCTCCGAAGAGAGAGGCGAAGCGATGCGAAAATGAGATGAGGAAGAGTGTAAAAGTACTCGAGTTTTACATCAAGCCATTCATCCGAGGTAAGATGACCGTGGATAATATTAGGTATTAAGCGTCCTTGGGGTCAGTCGTATACCCAAAAAGAACATAAAAGCCCACAGAGACCACCGAATCTCTCAGACAGCCCATGTATGACAAGATGAACTTTGATACATACAAAGAATAAAGGGTGAAGATATCCAATAAACAACTTTAATTATAAACAAATACAAAGAAAAAACAAAGAATAAAGGGTGAAGATATCCAATAAACAACTTTAACTTCCTGTAACACAACAAATAAACAACTTACGGTTTAAAACCCATGAAGAAAATCAACCAAACAAACAAATACAGTAAAAAAAAAAAAAACAAAAAAACAAAAAAAAAAAAAACTTTAATTATAAACCCTAACTGTACCTGAGAAGTTTTTCGATCAAACCCTAAAGGAAACGGAGAGATGTGGAAAGTTTGCGGTAGTAAGGTTGAGAGTGATTCATATGATGGCGTTTTTCATTTTCTCGAAGAGAGAGGCGAAGCGATGCGAAAATGAGATGAGGAAGAGTGTAAAAGTACTCAGTTTTACATCAAGCCATTCATCCGAGGTAAGATGACCGTGGATAATATTAGGTATTAAGCGTCCTTGGCTGTCGATACCCAAAAAGAACATAAAAGCCCACACCACCGACCCATCAGATGGCCCATGTATGACAAGATGAACTTTGATACATACAAAGAATAAAGGGTGAAGATATCCAATAAACAACTTTAATTATAAACAAATACAAATAAAAAACAAAGAATAAAGGGTGAAGATATCCAATAAACAACTTTAACTTCCTCAGTAACACAACAAATAAACAACTTACTGTTTAAAACCAATGAATAAAATCAACCAAACAAACAAATACAGTAAAAAAAAAAAAAAAAAAAAACAAAAAAAAAAAAAAACTTTAATTATAAACCCTAACTGTACCTGAGAAGTTTTTCGATCAAACCCTAAAGGAAATCGAGAGATGTGGAAAGTTTGCGGTAGTAAGGTTGAGAGTGATTCATATGATGGCGTTTTTCATTTTCTACGAAGAGAGAGGCGAAGCGATGCGAAAATGAGATGAGGAAGAGTGTAAAAGTACCGAGTTTTACATCAAGCCATTCATCCGAGGTAAGATGACCGTGGATAATATTAGGTATTAAGCGTCCTTTGGCCGTCGATACCCAAAAAGAACATAAAAGCCCACAGAGACCACCGAATCTATCACACCCCATGTATGACAAGATGAACTTTGATACATACAAAGAATAAAGGGTGAAGATATCCAATAAACAACTTTAATTATAAACAAATACAAAAAACAAAGAATAAAGGGTGAAGATATCCAATAAACAACTTTAACTTCCCAACACAACAAATAAACAACTTACTATTTAAAACCCATGAAGAAAATCAACCAAACAAACAAATACAGTAAAAAAAAAAAAAAAAAAAAAAAAAAAAAAAAAAACTTTAATTATAAACCCTAACTACACTGAGAAGTTTTTCGATCAAACCCTAAAGGAAACCGAGAGATGTGGAAAGTTTGCGGTAGTAAGGTTGGAGAGTGATTCATATGATGGCGTTTTCATTTTCTCCGAAGAGAGAGGCGAAGCGATGCGAAAATGAGATGAGGAAGAGTGTAAAAGTACTCGCTTTTACATCAAGCCATTCATCCGAGGTAAGATGACCGTGGATAATATTAGGTATTAAGCGTCCTTGGGCTGTCAGATACCCAAAAGAACATAAAAGCCCACAAAGAATAAAGGGTGACCACAACTTTAACTTCCTGGATCTCCATCAGTACAAATTCTATGTATGACAAGATGAACTTTGATACATACAAAGAATAAAGGGTGAAGATATCCAATAAACAACTTTAATTATAAACAAATACAAAAAAAACAAAGAATTAAGGGTGAAGATATCCAATAAACAACTTTAACTTCCTTTAAAACAACAAATAAACAACTTACGTTTTAAAACCAATTAATAAAATCAACCAAACAAACAAATACAAAAAAAAAAACAAAAAAAAAAAAAAAAAAAAAAACTTTAATTATAAACCCTAACCAGCACGAGAAGTTTTTCGATCAAACCCTAAAGGAAACCGAGAGATGTGGAAAGTTTGCGGTAGTAAGGTTGAGAGAGGATTCATATGATGGCGTTTTTCATTTTCTCCTCGAAGAGAGAGGCGAAGCGATGCGAAAATGAGATGAGGAAGAGTGTAAAAGTACTCGCTTTACATCAAGCCATTCATCCTGAGGTAAGATGACCGTGGATAATATTAGGTATTAAGCGTCCTTGGGCTGTCGTATACCCAAAAAGAACATAAAAGCCCACAGCACCACCGAATCCATCTCAGATGCCCATGTATGACAAGATGAACTTTGATACATACAAAGAATAAAGGGTGAAGATATCCAATAAACAACTTTAATTATAAACAAATACAAGTAAAAAACAAAGAATAAAGGGTGAAGATATCCAATAAACAACTTTAACTTCCCGTAACACAACAAATAAACAACTTACGGTTTAAAACCCATGAAGAAAATCAACCAAACAAACAAATACAAGTAAAAAAAAAAAAAAAAAAAAAAAAAAAAAAAACTTTAATTATAAACCCTAACCGTACCCTCGAGAAGTTTTTCGATCAAACCCTAAAGGAAACCGAGAGATGTGGAAAGTTTGCGTAGTAAGGTTGAGAGTGATTCATATGATGGCGTTTTTCATTTTCTCCGAAGAGAGAGGCGAAGCGATGCGAAAATGAGATGAGGAAGAGTGTAAAAGTACTCGGTTTACATCAAGCCATTCATCCGAGGTAAGATGACCGTGGATAATATTAGGTATTAAGCGTCCTTGGGGTGTCGTATACCCAAAAAGAACATAAAAGCCCACTGCATCACTTGAATCTTTCAGACAAACCCATGTATGACAAGATGAACTTTGATACATACAAAGAATAAAGGGTGAAGATATCCAATAAACAACTTTAATTATAAACAAATACAAGAAAAAACAAAGAATAAAGGGTGAAGATATCCAATAAACAACTTTAACTTCCCGTAACACAACAAATAAACAACTTACGGTTTAAAACCCATGAAGAAAATCAACCAAACAAACAAATACGGAAAAAAAAAAAAAACAAAAAAACAAAAAAAAAAAAAACTTTAATTATAAACCCTAACTGCACTCGAGAAGTTTTTCGATCAAACCCTAAAGGAAATCGAGAGATGTGGAAAGTTTGCGGTAGTAAGGTTGAGAGTGATTCATATGATGGCGTTTTTCATTTTCTCGAAGAGAGAGGCGAAACGATGCGAAAATGAGATGAGGAAGAGTGTAAAAGTACTCGGTTTTACATCAAGCCATTCATCCGAGGTAAGATGACCGTGGATAATATTAGGTATTAAGCGTCCTTGGGCTGTCAGTATACCCAAAAAGAACATAAAAGCCCACACCACTTGAATCCTATCAGACAAACCCATGTATGACAAGATGAACTTTGATACATACAAAGAATAAAGGGTGAAGATATCCAATAAACAACTTTAATTATAAACAAATACAAAAGTAAAAAACAAAGAATAAAGGGTGAAGATATCCAATAAACAACTTTAACTTCCCCGTAACACAACAAATAAACAACTTACGGTTTAAAACCCATGAAGAAAATCAACCAAACAAACAAATACAAAGTAAAAAAAAAAAAAAAAAAACAAAAAAAAAAAAAAAAACTTTAATTATAAACCCTAACCGTACTCGAGAAGTTTTTCGATCAAACCCTAAAGGAAACCGAGAGATGTGGAAAGTTTGCGGTAGTAAGGTTGAGAGTGATTCATATGATGGCGTTTTTCATTTTCTCTGAAGAGAGAGGCGAAGCGATGCGAAAATGAGATGAGGAAGAGTGTAAAAGTACTCAGTTTTACATCAAGCCATTCATCTGAGGTAAGATGACCGTGGATAATATTAGGTATTAAGCGTCCTTGGCCATCGATACCCAAAAAGAACATAAAAGCCCACAGACACTAACCGACCCATCTTTGTACAGCCCATGTATGACAAGATGAACTTTGATACATACAAAGAATAAAGGGTGAAGATATCCAATAAACAACTTTAATTATAAACAAATACAAAGAAAAAACAAAGAATAAAGGGTGAAGATATCCAATAAACAACTTTAACTTCCTGTAACACAACAAATAAACAACTTACGGTTTAAAACCCATGAAGAAAATCAACCAAACAAACAAATACGGTAAAAAAAAAAAAAAACAAAAAAAAAAAAAAAAAAAAAACTTTAATTATAAACCCTAACTGTATTCGAGAAGTTTTTCGATCAAACCCTAAAGGAAACGAGAGATGTGGAAAGTTTGCGGTAGTAAGGTTGAGAGTGATTCATATGATGGCGTTTTTCATTTTCTCCGAAGAGAGAGGCGAAGCGATGCGAAATGAGATGAGGAAGAGTGTAAAAGTACTCAGTTTTACATCAAGCCATTCATCCGAGGTAAGATGACCGTGGATAATATTAGGTATTAAGCGTCCTTGAAGTCATCAGATACCCAAAAAGAACATAAAAGCCCACAGCACCACTTGAATCTATCAGACGGCCCATGTATGACAAGATGAACTTTGATACATACAAAGAATAAAGGGTGAAGATATCCAATAAACAACTTTAATTATAAACAAATACGGTAAAAAAACAAAGAATAAAGGGTGAAGATATCCAATAAACAACTTTAACTTCCCTTGTAACACAACAAATAAACAACTTACGGTTTAAAACCCATGAAGAAAATCAACCAAACAAACAAATACAAAAAAAAAAAAAAAAAAAAAAAAAAAAAAAAACTTTAATTATAAACCCTAACTGCATTCGAGAAGTTTTTCGATCAAACCCTAAAGGAAACCGAGAGATGTGGAAAGTTTGCGGTAGTAAGGTTGAGAGTGATTCATATGATGGCGTTTTTCATTTTCTGCGAAGAGAGAGGCGAAGCGATGCGAAAATGAGATGAGGAAGAGTGTAAAAGTACTCAGTTTTACATCAAGCCATTCATCCGAGGTAAGATGACCGTGGATAATATTAGGTATTAAGCGTCCTTGGGCGTCGTATACCCAAAAAGAACATAAAAGCCCACGTACCAATTTAATCTATCAGACCCATGTATGACAAGATGAACTTTGATACATACAAAGAATAAAGGGTGAAGATATCCAATAAACAACTTTAATTATAAACAAATACGGTAAAAAACAAAGAATAAAGGGTGAAGATATCCAATAAACAACTTTAACTTCCCGTAACACAACAAATAAACAACTTACGGTTTAAAACCCATGAAGAAAATCAACCAAACAAACAAATACAAAAAAAAAAACAAAAAAAAAAAAAAAAAAAAAACTTTAATTATAAACCCTAACCGTGCATTCGAGAAGTTTTTCGATCAAACCCTAAAGGAAACGAGAGATGTGGAAAGTTTGCGGTAGTAAGGTTGAGAGTGATTCATATGATGGCGTTTTCATTTTCTCAAGAGAGAGGCGAAGCGATGCGAAAATGAGATGAGGAAGAGTGTAAAAGTACTCGGTTTTACATCAAGCCATTCATCCGAGGTAAGATGACCGTGGATAATATTAGGTATTAAGCGTCCTTGGCCGTCGTATACCCAAAAAGAACATAAAAGCCCACGAGACCAATTTGAATCTCTCAGACATCCCATGTATGACAAGATGAACTTTGATACATACAAAGAATAAAGGGTGAAGATATCCAATAAACAACTTTAATTATAAACAAATACGGTAAAAAACAAAGAATAAAGGGTGAAGATATCCAATAAACAACTTTAACTTCCTAACACAACAAATAAACAACTTACGGTTTAAAACCCATGAAGAAAATCAACCAAACAAACAAACACAAAAAAAAAAAAACAAAAAAAAAAAAAAAAAAACTTTAATTATAAACCCTAACCGTGCCGAGAAGTTTTTCGATCAAACCCTAAAGGAAACTCGAGAGATGTGGAAAGTTTGCGGTAGTAAGGTTGAGAGTGATTCATATGATGGCGTTTTCATTTTCTCTCAAGAGAGAGCGAAGCGATGCGAAAATGAGATGAGGAAGAGTGTAAAAGTACTCGATTTTACATCAAGCCATTCATCCGAGGTAAGATGACCGTGGATAATATTAGGTATTAAGCGTCCTTGGGTGTCGTATACCCAAAAAGAACATAAAAGCCCACGACCACCGAATCTCATCAGACGACCCATGTATGACAAGATGAACTTTGATACATACAAAGAATAAAGGGTGAAGATATCCAATAAACAACTTTAATTATAAACAAATACGGTAAAAAACAAAGAATAAAGGGTGAAGATATCCAATAAAACAACTTTAACTTCCCGTAACACAACAAATAAACAACTTACGGTTTAAAACCCATGAAGAAAATCAACCAAACAAACAAATACAAAAAAAAAAAAAACAAAAAACAAAAAAAAAAAACTTTAATTATAAACCCTAACCGTGCACGAGAAGTTTTTCGATCAAACCCTAAAGGAAACCGAGAGATGTGGAAAGTTTGCGGTAGTAAGGTTGAGAGTGATTCATATGATGGCGTTTTTCATTTTCTCTGAAGAGAGAGGCGAAGCGATGCGAAAATGAGATGAGGAAGAGTGTAAAAGTACTCAGTTTTACATCAAGCCATTCATCTGAGGTAAGATGACCGTGGATAATATTAGGTATTAAGCGTCCTTGGGCTGTCGATACCCAAAAAGAACATAAAAGCCCACAGGACCACCGAATCATCAGATGCCCATGTATGACAAGATGAACTTTGATACATACAAAGAATAAAGGGTGAAGATATCCAATAAACAACTTTAATTATAAACAAATACAAGTAAAAAACAAAGAATAAAGGGTGAAGGTATCCAATAAACAACTTTAACTTCCTGTAACACAACAAATAAACAACTTACGGTTTAAAACCCATGAAGAAAATCAACCAAACAAACAAATACAGTAAAAAAAAAAACAAAAAAACAAAAAAAAAAAAAAAACTTTAATTATAAACCCTAACTGTACCTGAGAAGTTTTTCGATCAAACCCTAAAGGAAACTGAGAGATGTGGAAAGTTTGCGGTAGTAAGGTTGAGAGTGATTCATATGATGGCGTTTTTCATTTTCTCTGAAGAGAGAGGCGAAGCGATGCGAAAATGAGATGAGGAAGAGTGTAAAAGTACTCAGTTTTACATCAAGCCATTCATCTGAGGTAAGATGACCGTGGATAATATTAGGTATTAAGCGTCCTTGAACGTCGTATACCCAAAAGAACATAAAAGCCCACACCACCGAATCATCAGACAAATTTCATGTATGACAAGATGAACTTTGATACATACAAAGAATAAAGGGTGAAGATATCCAATAAACAACTTTAATTATAAACAAATACAGTAAAAAAACAAAGAATAAAGGGTGAAGATATCCAATAAACAACTTTAACTTCCTGTAACACAACAAATAAACAACTTACGGTTTAAAACCCATGAAGAAAATCAACCAAACAAACAAATACAGTAAAAAAAAAAAACAAAAAAACAAAAAAAAAAAAAAACTTTAATTATAAACCCTAACTCGTATTCGAGAAGTTTTTCGATCAAACCCTAAAGGAAACGAGAGATGTGGAAAGTTTGCGGTAGTAAGGTTGAGAGTGATTCATATGATGGCGTTTTCATTTTCTCTGAAGAGAGAGGCGAAGCGATGCGAAAATGAGATGAGGAAGAGTGTAAAAGTACTCAGTTTTACATCAAGCCATTCATCTGAGGTAAGATGACCGTGGATAATATTAGGTATTTAGCGTCCTTGGGCTGTCGTATACCCAAAAAGAACATAAAAGCCCACAGACCACTTAATCTCAGATGTACGGCCATGTATGACAAGATGAACTTTGATACATACAAAGAATAAAGGGTGAAGATATCCAATAAACAACTTTAATTATAAACAAATACAGAAAAACAAAGAATAAAGGGTGAAGATATCCAATAAACAACTTTAACTTCCCGTAACACAACAAATAAACAACTTACTATTTAAAACCCATGAAGAAAATCAACCAAACAAACAAATACAAAAAAAAAAAACAAAAAAACAAAAAAAAAAAACTTTAATTATAAACCCTAACTGTACTCCGAGAAGTTTTTCGATCAAACCCTAAAGGAAACCGAGAGATGTGGAAAGTTTGCGGTAGTAAGGTTAGAGTGATTCATATGATGGCGTTTTTCATTTTCTCCGAAGAGAGAGGCGAAGCGATGCGAAAATGAGATGAGGAAGAGTGTAAAAGTACTCAATTTTACATCAAGCCATTCATCCGAGGTAAGATGACCGTGGATAATATTAGGTATTAAGCGTCCTTGAGGTCAGCCGTATACCCAAAAAGAACATAAAAGCCTGCGACCACCGAATCTCATCAGACAAATTATGTATGACAAGATGAACTTTGATACATACAAAGAATAAAGGTGAAGATATCCAATAAACAACTTTAATTATAAACAAATACAAAAAAACAAAGAATAAAGGGTGAAGATATCCAATAAACAACTTTAACTTCCTCAGAACACAACAAATAAACAACTTACGGTTTTAAAACCCATGAAGAAAATCAACCAAACAAACAAATACAAAAAAAAAAACAAAAAAACAAAAAAAAAAAAAAAACTTTAATTATAAACCCTAACTGTACCTGAGAAGTTTTTCGATCAAACCCTAAAGGAAACCGAGAGATGTGGAAAGTTTGCGTAGTAAGGTTGAGAGTGATTCATATGATGGCGTTTTTCATTTTCTCTCGAAGAGAGGCGAAGCGATGCGAAAATGAGATGAGGAAGAGTGTAAAAGTACTCGCTTTACATCAAGCCATTCATCTCGAGGTAAGATGACCGTGGATAATATTAGGTATTAAGCGTCCTTGGGCTGTCGTATACCCAAAAAGAACATAAAAGCCCATGACCACCGAATCTCATCAGATAATACCCCATGTATGACAAGATGAACTTTGATACATACAAAGAATAAAGGGTGAAGATATCCAATAAACAACTTTAATTATAAACAAATACAGAAAAAACAAAGAATAAAGGGTGAAGGTATCCAATAAACAACTTTAACTTCCCGTAACACAACAAATAAACAACTTACGGTTTAAAACCCATGAAGAAAATCAACCAAACAAACAAATACAAAAAAAAAAAAAAAAAACTTTAATTATAAACCCTAACTGCACGAAGTTTTTCGATCAAACCCTAAAGGAAACCGAGAGATGTGGAAAGTTTGCGGTAGTAAGGTTGAGAGTGATTCATATGATGGCGTTTTTCATTTTCTCTGAAGAGAGAGGCGAAGCGATGCGAAAATGAGATGAGGAAGAGTGTAAAAGTACTCAGTTTTACATCAAGCCATTCATCCGAGGTAAGATGACCGTGGGATAATATTAGGTATTGCGTCCTTGGGTCATCGTATACCCAAAAAGAACATAAAAGCCCACGCATCACCAATCTTTATTTGAGATGGCCATGTATGACAAGATGAACTTTGATACATACAAAGAATAAAGGGTGAAGATATCCAATAAACAACTTTAATTATAAACAAATACAGTAAAAAACAAAGAATAAAGGGTGAAGATATCCAATAAACAACTTTAACTTCCCCGTAACACAACAAATAAACAACTTACGGTTTAAAACCCATGAAGAAAATCAACCAAACAAACAAATACAAAAAAAAAACAAAAAAACAAAAAAAAAAAAAACTTTAATTATAAACCCTAATCGTGCACGAGAAGTTTTTCGATCAAACCCTAAAGGAAAACCGAGAGATGTGGAAAGTTTGCGGTAGTAAGGTTGAGAGTGATTCATATGATGGCGTTTTTCATTTTCTCCGAAGAGAGAGGCGAAGCGACGCGAAAATGAGATGAGGAAGAGTGTAAAAGTACTCAGTTTTACATCAAGCCATTCATCTGAGGTAAGATGACCGTGGATAATATTAGGTATTTAGCGTCCTTGGGCTGTCGTATACCCAAAAAGAACATAAAAGCCCACAGACCACTGAATCTCTTTCAGATGTTCCCATGTATGACAAGATGAACTTTGATACATACAAAGAATAAAGGGTGAAGATATCCAATAAACAACTTTAATTATAAACAAATACAAGAAAAAACAAAGAATAAAGGGTGAAGATATCCAATAAACAACTTTAACTTCCCGTAACACAACAAATAAACAACTTACTTCGTTTAAAACCCATGAAGAAAATCAACCAAACAAACAAATACGGTAAAAAAAAAAAAAAAAAAAAAAAAAAAAAACTTTAATTATAAACCCTAACTGTGCTGAGAAGTTTTTCGATCAAACCCTAAAGGAAACGAGAGATGTGGAAAGTTTGCGGTAGTAAGGTTGAGAGTGATTCATATGATGGCGTTTTTCATTTTCTCCGAAGAGAGAGGCGAGACGATGCGAAAATGAGATGAGGAAGAGTGTAAAAGTACTCGTTTTTACATCAAGCCATTCATCCGAGGTAAGATGACCGTGGATAATATTAGGTATTAAGCGTCCTTGGGCTGTCGTATACCCAAAAGAACATAAAAGCCTACGTACCACCTTAATCCTCATCAGATGGCACCCCATGTATGACAAGATGAACTTTGATACATACAAAGAATAAAGGGTGAAGATATCCAATAAACAACTTTAATTATAAACAAATACAAAAAAACAAAGAATAAAGGGTGAAGATATCCAATAAACAACTTTAACTTCCCCGTAACACAACAAATAAACAACTTACGGTTTAAAACCCATGAAGAAAATCAACCAAACAAACAAATACAAAAAAAAAAAAAAAAAAAAAAAAAAAAAAACTTTAATTATAAACCCTAACTGTACCGAGAAGTTTTTCGATCAAACCCTAAAGGAAACCGAGAGATGTGGAAAGTTTGCGGTAGTAAGGTTGAGAGTGATTCATATGATGGCGTTTTTCATTTTCTGCGAAGAGAGAGGCGAAGCGATGCGAAAATGAGATGAGGAAGAGTGTAAAAGTACTCGCTTTACATCAAGCCATTCATCCGAGGTAAGATGACCGTGGATAATATTAGGTATTAAGCGTCCTTGGGCTGTCGTATACCCAAAAAGAACATAAAAGCCCACAGACCACTGAATCTACTGTACAGCCCATGTATGACAAGATGAACTTTGATACATACAAAGAATAAAGGGTGAAGATATCCAATAAACAACTTTAATTATAAACAAATACAGTAAAAAACAAAGAATAAAGGGTGAAGATATCCAATAAACAACTTTAACTTCCTGTAACACAACAAATAAACAACTTACGGTTTAAAACCCATGAAGAAAATCAACCAAACAAACAAATACAGTAAAAAAAAAAAACAAAAAAACAAAAAAAAAAAAAAACTTTAATTATAAACCCTAACTGTACCTGAGAAGTTTTTCGATCAAACCCTAAAGGAAACTGAGAGATGTGGAAAGTTTGCGGTAGTAAGGTTGAGAGTGATTCATATGATGGCGTTTTTCATTTTCTCTGAAGAGAGGCGAAGCGATGCGAAAATGAGATGAGGAAGAGTGTAAAAGTACTCGCTTTTACATCAAGCCATTCATCCGAGGTAAGATGACCGTGGATAATATTAGGTATTAAGCGTCCTTGGGTCAAGTCGTATACCCAAAAGAACATAAAAGCCCACAACCACCGATCTATCAGTACAGCCCATGTATGACAAGATGAACTTTGATACATACAAAGAATAAAGGGTGAAGATATCCAATAAACAACTTTAATTATAAACAAATACAGTAAAAAACAAAGAATAAAGGGTGAAGGTATCCAATAAACAACTTTAACTTCCCCGTAACACAACAAATAAACAACTTACGGTTTAAAACCCATGAAGAAAATCAACCAAACAAACAAATACGGTAAAAAAAAAAAACAAAAAAAAAAAAAAAAAAACTTTAATTATAAACCCTAACTGCATTCACGAGAAGTTTTTCATCAAACCCTAAAGGAAACCGAGAGATGTGGAAAGTTTGCGGTAGTAAGGTTGAGAGTGATTCATATGATGGCGTTTTCATTTTCTCTCGAAGAGAGAGGCGAAGCGATGCGAAAATGAGATGAGGAAGAGTGTAAAAGTACTCAGTTTACATCAAGCCATTCATCCGAGGTAAGATGACCGTGGATAATATTAGGTATTAAGCGTCCTTGGTCGTCAGATACCCAAAAAGAACATAAAAGCCCACGGACCACCGAATCCATCAGACCCATGTATGACAAGATGAACTTTGATACATACAAAGAATAAAGGGTGAAGATATCCAATAAACAACTTTAATTATAAACAAATACAAGAAAAAACAAAGAATAAAGGGTGAAGATATCCAATAAACAACTTTAACTTCCTCAGTAACACAACAAATAAACAACTTACGGTTTAAAACCCATGAAGAAAATCAACCAAACAAACAAATACAAAAAAAAAAAAAAAAAAAAAAAAAAAAAAAAAAAAACTTTAATTATAAACCCTAACTCAGACGAGAAGTTTTTCGATCAAACCTAAAGGAAACCGAGAGATGTGGAAAGTTTGCGTAGTAAGGTTGAGAGTGATTCATATGATGGCGTTTTTTCATTTTCTCTCGAAGAGAGAGGCGAAGCGATGCGAAAATGAGATGAGGAAGAGTGTAAAAGTACTCGCTTACATCAAGCCATTCATCCGAGGTAAGATGACCGTGGATAATATTAGGTATTTAGGTCCTTGGGCTGTCGTATACCCAAAAAGAACATAAAAGCCCACGCACCACCGAATCCATCAGACTGACCCCATGTATGACAAGATGAACTTTGATACATACAAAGAATAAAGGGTGAAGATATCCAATAAACAACTTTAATTATAAACAAATACAAAAAAAACAAAGAATAAAGGGTGAAGATATCCAATAAACAACTTTAACTTCCCGTAACACAACAAATAAACAACTTACTTCGTTTAAAACCCATGAAGAAAATCAACCAAACAAACAAATACAAGTAAAAAAAAAAACAAAAAACAAAAAAAAAAAAAAAAACTTTAATTATAAACCCTAACCTGTACCTGAGAAGTTTTTCGATCAAACCCTAAAGGAAACCGAGAGATGTGGAAAGTTTGCGGTAGTAAGGTTGAGAGTGATTCATATGATGGCGTTTTTCATTTTCTCGAAGAGAGAGGCGAAGCGATGCGAAAATGAGATGAGGAAGAGTGTAAAAGTACTCGGTTTTACATCAAGCCATTCATCCGAGGTAAGATGACCGTGGATAATATTAGGTATTAAGCGTCCTTGGGGCTGTCGTATACCCAAAAAGAACATAAAAAGCCCACACCAC